>CM050327.1:62027349-62146189 GCA_027475135.1 Bactrocera correcta
AGCATTTCGATATCGATTGCTAAATGAGTATATACAAGAAAATCGACTTTATACCTAAATATAAGATTACGTAATTCTTCTAAATGCACTGCCGTTATGCCGTTAAGGCTTTATGTAGACTTAAGTAAGATAGAGAGGGTTAATTAACTTAAATATGTTAAACTAATGATTTGAAGCATTTCGATATCGATTGCTAAATGTGTTTATACAACAAGATCGATTTTATACCTAAATATAAAATTACGGAATTCTTCTACATGCACTGTCGTTATGCCGCCATGGCTTCATGTCACCTTCGGTAGGTTAAAGAAGGTAATTTAACTTAAATATGATAAACTAATGATTTGAAGCATTTCGATATGGATTGCTAAATGTGCTAGTACAAGAAGCTTGACTTTATACTTTTACATAGGATAACGGAATTCTTCCAAATGCACTGCCGTTATTCCGCCATGGCTTTGTGTTAACTTCAGTTAGTTAAAGAAGGTTCATTAACTTAAATATGTTAAACCAGTTTTTTGAAGCATTTCGATATCGATTGCTTAATGCATATATACAAGAAAATCGACTTTATACCTAAATATAAGTATATATTTTAGTACTTACTTTGGTACCCACTCCTTTGAGAAGGAAATATATACTTTCTTTTTTTTTTGGTTCACTTCACAATGTATCGCAACTTTTATTGGAGGATAAAAAACGTTATAATAATGATCTTCTGGTCGGATACCAGTGAAGGTGACAATGTATATTAAAATAGATGATGTACGATCGCTGTATTGAACTCGTGGACTCGTGGAAGTGTACAGGTTTTCTATAAAACGATGTGGTGATGAGGTGTTGATTCCGCTGCTGCGCGCCAAAGATGATGAAAAGGTAGATATGTAAATAAAACCGTGGAGCGAAAATGATGAAAACTGAGTATATATAATCGTGGAGCACTGGCCGACACTGATGAAAACTGAGTATATATAATCGTGGAGCGCTGGCCGACACTGATGAAAACTGCGTATATATCAAACTGATGAAAACTGCGTATATATCAAACTGATGAAAACTGCGTATATCAAACTGATGAAAACTGCGTATATATCAAACTGATGAAAACTGCGTATATATCAAACTGATGAAGCAAATACGAAAGCTGTGTACGGAAACGTGCGCCGATGTGAGTAGCTTGAAAATCGCGATCGAAAGGGGCAGAAAAAGGCCGCTGCTTTCAGGACGAGCCCTTTTTTGCTCGTTGGGCTGTGGAGAGTTATGCCAGTGTTGCTTTTGAGTGGTGTGTGGGAAATCTGCTGTCTCCAAGTGTGGAGAGTGTGCCAGTGTTGCTTGTGAGTGATGTGCTGTGTTGCTTGTGAGTGATGTGCTGTGTGGTGTAGTGGCGCGTCAGGGCGGGAAGCATAACTCATTTAGCCATCCCGGCCCCCCTTGGCGAATGTTCAGCCTAGCAGTCGCTGAAGCTGCTGCAACGTTGCCACAACGTTGCTGAGCCCGGATGTGCGCCGGTAGTGTGGTCTTTGACGATGGCGCCTGATGAGTACTGCGTTTCGCGGACGCCATTGACTGGACGCAGGAGGTGGTGGCGGTCTTCGTCGTCGTGCCACACGGCTGTGTTGCTGCGGTCTGCGAGTGGCAGGTGGCCGACCAACTTCACGTCTTGGGGTGCGGTGGAGCAGCGTGTGATGCTGCCGGCCACACATTTGGCACAATGCCCCAGAGTCACAGTCCTCAGTCGCGTGCGTGTGTGCCAGACAATTGTTGCAATGCCCATGCGCCTGTGCTACCTGCTGCCGCTGGATGGGTGACATGCCCTTGAAGAGCCCAAAGTGTTGCAGTTGATGGGGGCGGCGACAAAGGGGGCATCGTATGCGATGCGGCTCCGCTGGTGGTGACGGTGTGGGTACTGGTGCTCGTGTGCCATTACGAGCTGCAGTTGACGGTGCGGTTGCGGTGACTGTACGGGGCGCCGCTGTTGGGACAACCCCAGGACGGGGCACACTGATGGCCGATCGCAGTGTTGGCGTTGGAGTGGCCGTGTTTTCTGCATCCATGTTTGCCTGTATGGAGATAAAGTCGTGTTAATTGCAACTTATTTCTTTATATTATGAAATTGTGCGATTTGTAACCAACTTTATTTGGTTTGTCACAGTTTACTAATCTACCCTTATTTTTCAATATCTTTTTGATTTATCATATGCGCGATTGATTTCGGTTTTATTTATTAACGGATGTTTCATTTTCTGCGTGTCGGTATTATTGTACGGATTGTACGGATTGTTCATTACGCGCATTTTCGCTATTATCTGCGGTTGGTAGGAAGCACAGTTTAACGAGCGGTCTGGTCAGCGTTCCGTTTTGCGTACGGAGGTCAACTACTCGGATATGACCGTCGGAGCCGTGATGAAGCTTCTCTATGCGACCAAGCCGCCATTCTGTAGGGGGGAGACAATCATCGTGTATTAGGACAAAGTCACCAAGCTTTGGCGCCTTTTCGGGAGTTTTCCAGCGGTACCTTTTGTGAAGGTCCTTTATATACTCCTCCTTCCATCGGCGGCTGAAATTATGATGGAGAATTTTAATTCCTTCCCATCTGTTTAGTAAGGAAAGCGACTCCACGCCTGGCTCAGGTATGGCCAGAATGGGTGCTCCTTTGAGAAAGTGCCCTGGTGTAAGAGCTGTTAGATCTGAGGGATCTTGCGAGAGTGTCGTCAATGGCTGTGAATTGAGAACGGCTTCAATACGAATTAATAAAGTTGTGAATTCTTCGAAGTTAAATTTGTAGTTTCCAGCTACTTTTTTAAAGTGGGATTTAAAGCTTTTTACCGCTGATTCCCATAAACCACCCATATGAGGAGCGCTTGGAGGGATGAACTGCCAGTTAATGCCTTGGGGAGCGTACTTTTGTACAATCTCAGGGGAAACTTGGTTGATAAAGTCCACGAACTGTTTTTCAGTGGCTCTTTGAGCTCCTATAAATGTCTTGCCGTTGTCGCTCATGAGCTTTGACGGAAAACCACGTCGTCCGACGAAGCGACCAAATGCCGCGAGGAAAGCCTCTTTTGTCAGATTACTACAGAGCTCGAGGTGTACTGCTTTTGTCGTAAAACAGATAAATACAGCCACGTAGCCTTTCATCAGTGTGGGAGACCTTAGCATGGACGCCTTTATTTGAAAAGGCCCAGCAAAATCGACACCTGTGATAGTGAAGGGCAGAGCAAAGTTGCAGCGTTCCGGTGGAAGTGCTGCCATAATCTGTGTTCGCATCTTTTGTTTATGCATAGTGCAGATCTTGCACGAAAAAATGCATTTCTTTATCTTTGGCTTGAGTCTTGGGATATAAAATTCTTGGCGGACTATTTGTTGCATGAGGCGATGTTCTGCGTGTAATAATAGTACGTGGACATAATTGAATTATACGTTAGGCTTGAATTCGTATCTATGAATGGGTTTAGTACTAAGAGTGAGCTCTTTTTGTCAATTGGCTTCGATTCTCCTAGTAACGATATCTCTTGGCTGAAGTAGCGCGCTTGAGTAGATGCGATAAGAGCGACCTTTGCTTTTTGTAAGTCTAGGTGCGTCACTGTATCGCCTTGGGGATATACGGTGCGTATTCCCTTAATTCTAAGTTTGAGTCGCTCGATGAATTTGAACACATAAGCGATTACCCTGAGGGCTCGGGGGTAAGATGAAAATCTCTCAAGGATGTCAGTATCATCCAATGTTGTGTGAAAGGAGTCAATTTTTCGACTTCCTGGGGCAATAATGTTGCGCATGGGCGATTGTGGCCAAGAATCGGGAGATTCTGTTAACCATCGGGGGCCATTCCACCAGAGGGTGGTGGTGGCAAGGTGCAGAGGTTTGCACCCTCTTGTACCTAGATCAGCAGGATTGTCAGCACTGGCTACGTGTCGCCAAGTGGCTGATCCCACTAGGTCAAGAATTTGAGACGTTCGATTGGAGATATACGTCTTCCATGCATGTGGTGGTTTTTCCAACCAGGCTAATACAATCTCGGAATCGGACCAGAGATATAATTTATTTTTTGCCATATTCAGTTGCGTTTGCACTATGGATGCTAGTTTGGCAAGTAGTAGTGCACCACATAGTTCTAGTCGTGGTAGACTTATGGTTTTTAGAGGAGCCACCTTTGCTTTTGCAACTAGTAAGTGGCTTGTGGTCGCCTTGTCGCTTTGTGTGCGAACATATATAGTGGCGCAGTACGCCTTTTCAGAGGCGTCACAAAAGCCGTGTAGTTCGACTTTGTGCTCTGGGATATAATTAACCCATCTTGGGATTTGTATTTGTGTGATATCTTTTAGATTGCTCGCGAACTGGGACCACTTTTCTAAACGAAGTGGTTTTACTTGCTCGTCCCAGTCGGTACCATCTAGCCATAATTCTTGTATCAGGATTTTGGCTTGTATCATAATTGGCGATAGCCATCCTGCGGGGTCAAAAAGTTTTGCCACAGAGGAGAGAATTTGGCGTTTTGTACTGGCGGATAGTGCGGATATGGACTCAGTTGTGTATGAAAACTGGTCCGATATCGCATTCCATTGGATGCCCAGAGTTTTTGTTGTACTTTCCTTTTCGAAAATAAGGAAATTAGTGTCCAACAAATTTTCTTTGGTATATTTTTTAATATAGTTGGGTGATTTGCCGTAATCTTTTTTAGTGGAAACCCTGCGGATTTGAGGGCTTGGATTACTTGTGATAATGATTCGTATGCTTGTGGAAGACTGTGACTTCCAGACAGAATGTCGTCTACATACGTTTGTGTTTTTAACACCTGGGTCGCCAGAGGAAATTCTGACTTGGTGTTTTCAGCCAATTCATGAAGTGTTCGAATGGCTAAGTATGGGGCACAGTTAACGCCGAAGGTCACTGTTTTTAGCTTGAAGTCGCGTAGTGGACTATTGGGGGATTTTCGGAAAATAATTCGCTGAAAATCTTGATCGTCTTTATGTACGACTATTTGTCTATACATTTTTTCGACGTCCCCGTTGAATACGTATTTCAATATACGCCAGTTTAGAATAAGCAGCATTAAATCAGGTTGGAGCGTGGGTCCCGTAAACAGGATATCGTTTAGGGAATTCCCCGAGCTAGTGGATCTTGAGGCGTTGAAGACAACTCTTACTTTAGTTTTTTTTTTATCTGGCTTTACTACTGCATGATGTGGCAAGTAAAATGAGTAGTATTTGCCATTGATGATTTTTTCGCATGGACTTATTTCCTCCATGTGATCTAAATGGAGGTATTCTTCCAACACACCATCATATTCTGGTTTTAATTCACCTTTTTTAAGTAGGTTTCTTTCCATACTTTGAAACTGCTGTATTGCAGAGGTGCGAGAGTGACCTAAGGCGATTGTGTTGGGAAATTGTTGTTTTAGTGGTAGTCGTACGACATACCGACCATTATCTGATCTAGTAGTTGTGGCTTTGTAAAAGTCCTCACAATACTGATCTTCTGGGGTTTTGATTGAAATTGGGGGGAGTTCTTCTATCTCCCAAAATTTTCTCAATTGTGAATTGAGGTACTCATTCGAGATTTCCTCAACTTGAGTTGTAATTGTTGTGACTGGTTCCGTAACTAGTCCACTTAGGATCCAACCGAAAATAGTCTTTTGTGCCAACAGTGTGTTTGAAATTTTCTCAATACCTTCGAGTATTATTTGAGGTATGAGATCGCTGCCTAATAGAAGGTCTATTTGAGCGGGGGTGTTGCAGTTGGTATCTGCTAACTTAAGGTGTGAAACCTTTTCCCAGTGCTTGCTATTTATATGATAGCTTGGTAACATATTGGTTAATTGCGGTAAGACTATAGCTTCTGCTTGTATTCTTATATCTGCTTGGGGGGAAAATAGGGTAATGGGGCAGATTTTATTGGAGTTTTGAACTACTCTTCCGCCCATTCCCGTAATTTCAAAGTTGGCTTGTCTTGTTGGCAGATTTAGCCTATTTTGTGCCCTAGACGCTATGAAAGATCGTTGTGATCCTTGGTCTATTAGGGCTATGAGCTTGAACAGTTCTCCTCGATGCTCGATGGAGACGACTGCTGTGGGTAATAGTACCCTACTTTGATTTTCGCTGTGAAGCGTTTGAGTTTTTAATGCCTTTGAGCAGCATGGTGCTTCTTGGCAATTTTGTGAATTTGGCACTTCGGGATTTGTTGTTGCAACTAAACCCGCGGCTCTTTTGATATTTGCGCTGTTTGGGGGTAAGCTGGAAAAATTATTTATATGAAGCATCGAATGGTGTCGTTTATGACAATAGACGCAGTTAAATTTGCTTTCGCACTCTTTGAGTGTATGCGCATGTGACAGACAGTTTGTACAAAGTCTTTTAGTTTTTACGAAATTGTTGCGGTCGATAATATTCAATTTTTTAAATCTCTCGCAAGATTTGAGCTTATGCCCTCCTGTACATAGTTCGCATGATCGATATTTATTCTGTTCAGATGAGAACGATTGCGTTTTGAAGAAGTTTCTATTTAAATTGTTGTTGTTATTGGCTTGGGGCTTGTGGAAGCTTCTATTGAAGTCTTACTGAATACCTTTTGGTTTACTTGTATTTAGTTTTTTGTCTACCCTTTCTGCGATTTCGTACTGGGTAGTGAGAAAATCTTTCATTTGTTGCCACGTTTGGCATTTTTTACGTGATGAGAGCTCCCACAATAATAAAGACTTTTCTGGTAATGCTGCTGTGCATATATTTACCAGTATAGGGTCCCAGTTGTCTGTGGGAATATTTTGGGTCGATAAAATCGACAAACAATTGGAAACAGTGGATTGAAGTTTGATAAATTCTTCACTGGTTTCCTTTTGAATTTTTGGCAAGTTCATTAGAATTGTTATCTGCTTATCGACCAATATTCGTTCATTTTCGTATCTTGATTTTAAAGCTTCCCAAGCCATATTTAAATTGTCGTCATTTAATGCGAACTGTTTTACTATGACGCCAGCTTGACCTTTCGTTTTGTATCGGAGGTGATACAATTTTTGTGCATTAGATAATTTTGGGTGGTTTATGTAAACGGCTGTGAACATGTCCCGGAAGGACGGCCATTGTTCATAACCCCCATGAAAAATTTCTGTGTCACATGCGGGCACCTTGAGGTGGATACCTGAACTTGCCTCGTGACTTTGTACTTGTGGCATCTCTACTCGCGGAAGTGGAGTAGGTGCAATTGCTTTAATTAGTTTCAATTGATCTATAATCATTGCTTTCGTTTCTTCAAATTGCTCTAAGCAATTTTCGTATTTGGCGTAAGCCGAGGATTTGAAATTTTCTGGTAGATCTGAATCATCAGATTCTACTATTGCGTCATAAGAAGCTTGGAGACGTATCCAAAAATTGTCCAGATTTTCTTTTTTGATTTCTAATGCCGATTCAGAATTATCTTGAATCGGCGAAGATGAAAATCGAGTGCAGTATTTAATAAAACTGTCACTCTCAGCAATAAATTTACTGTATGTAATGTCTTTCCCCCTTTTTTGTTTCGTAACACCTTGCTTTGAGCGTGTAGCTTCAGCGGGTGTACATGGGCTCTTTTCTTCAGAAATCATTTTTTGTACTTTTAGATATTGAATTGATTTAGATTCCTTAGAATCTCCGTTCATTTAGATAATAGGTAAAAATTGAAAATATGAGACAGAAAAAACTTCTCTCAGTGTATTATGGTAGCAATAGACACGTTTGAATCTTTAAGATACGCGGTTTGTATGTTTGTTGTATACACCACTTCTAATAACGAACGCGTATTTTGTTTTCTTTATTATGATCTTATATTTTTGTTGTATACGCAAGGTAAGAACCAACGAACGAGTGTTTCGTTTTTCTTATTATAATATTGTATTATTGTTGTGTCCGCAAGGTAGGAACCAACGAACGAGTGTTTCGTTTTCCTTATTCCTAATAGTTGCTATTAATTTGTTTTGCTTTCTTTTTGTTTTATTTATTTATTCGTCCTCCTAATAGTTGCTATTAGTCTGTTCTTTCTTTCTTTCTACTTTATTTATTGATTTGCACTCGTTAGTTTATACTTGCGTATACGAGCGATAATAAAGAACGATAAAAGGGTTAATGACCTTTGTATATAAAGATTTTTTCCGTTTGCAATCCTGCTTGCTTGTGCTTTAGCAAGAACAAGAGGTATTGCTTGAAATATGCCGATTTGGCCTTTGGATATATGTATGTATGTGAAAACAATTAGAAATATCGAAACGTATGTAAAGTATGTGATGGTTTTGTCTTTTATTATTATTATTTTTTTGTTATTTTTGATTTGACCGTATATTTTCTTGAGGTTAAATTGAAATATTTGTAATTGCAATTAGCGCTCTGTTTAACTTTATTAAATTTTCAAATTAATTCCCGGAAGTTGAAAATAGTTTTAGTTTAAAAGTAGGAAATACAGTCAAAGGCAAATTGTATGCCGTATGTCTGTATGTAAGATTTTACAGTACGAATGATGCGGGGGAAGAAAATTAGTGAGATGCAGGTATGCACTCTAAGTACACATTGGAATAAGTGCAATTTGTAGAAATTGTTTTATTATAATATTTATACATACATAAGTGTGTATGTTATTTTACAACATTGGTTGGTACTTATATGTCGATATATGTATAATTAAATATAAAATATGAATATAAGTAGTTGCATATATGTATGTTGTATTTTATTATTTTTATTTTTCCTTTTACTGATCGAATTTGTCCAAGCTTAGTAAGTGTTGCGCAATTCTGCTTATACTTTTGGAGTATAAGGGGTATTGCCGGAAAATGGGGTCAAGTGTATACTTGAAATTTTTTTTTTTTTTTTTTTTTTAATTTGTGTGTTTGGATACACAAGGGTAAGCGTATAGGACCTTTTTCTTTAGATATGTATGCCAGTATATATATAATTATATATTATACTATATACTGTTCATACATATATTGTATGTACATATGTAGTGTACCAAACTGTTTTCGGTTTCCCGGAAATCAACCATAAGTTCAAACAGTTTGGTAGCAACCGTTTTATTAAAGTATACAGTTGTTAGAAAAATGAACTGTAACTTTCAACATACATATATGTATGCTAATAAATAAAAATGTTATACGAATAAAAGGAGCCGATACACTCACTTTGTGCCGCTTCAAGGGTATTTGAGGGCTTTAGTATTCGGTTAAATGGGGGGGGGGGGGGGGGTTTCGTTTTGTCGCTGTGTGCCAGTTGTTTCCTGCTGCTGCTGATGTGATTTTATTAGGGTGGACCACGGTATCCCTTTCCTGGTGCTCTTCTTATTGTTGTTTTGCTCGTACTTATGTAGATGTCTTGTATATTTTTAATATATTTTACTTCACCAATTATTAATTTTATTATTTCTATATATTTTCGTTTTTTTTTTTTTGAAATTTATTGCACTGTTTAATGTCACTGTTTTTGTTTTTTTTGTTTTTTTTGTAAAAGCTTCGCGCCCGTTTTAAAGTTAAATTAATTTTCGCGCCCGGTTTTTTTGTTTTTTTTTGTTTTTAGTTGTTCAGCACAGTATTGTATTTTTGTTTATGTGTATATTTATATATTTATATGTCTCACTCTTATATATTTATATTTGATTTTGATAAAAATTATTATTATTTTTTTTTTTTTTGGATTTTGATGTGACACTAGGGAGCCGTTTTGTGCTTCCCGTTTCAACGGTTTTTTTTTTTTTTTTTATGTAAGTATGTATGTAGTTGTCACACTTCGATTTCACTTGCAATATATTTTTTTTTTTTTTTTTTTTTTTATATATGTAAATTGCACTACGGAATAAAAAAAAGGAACCTTTGGTATATTGCTTTCACAATGCCACTCGATTAGTGGGGGATTTCTTTTTGTCCAATAAATTCCCTTAACAATAATAAGTAACTTTAACAAGTTAAGGTGCACATTCGATTCAGAGAAGGAAACCCCTCAATACACAATAATTTCACTTAATTGCTATGTAATTTCAATTCGCGAGGAAACTTAAAACTCGGGCGATGGGACGCTGCGTAGCGGTGGCGAGAAAGCGTAGTTGACTCAACGGCGGTGGAATCGGAACTGAACTGTGTGAAGCGGACCCTTTTTTAGTGAAGTGATGTGGTGTGTGTTTTAGTGTGTGGATCCTGCGCTCGCGCGTGTGGGTGGTGTTGATGTGGAGTGTGGTGATGTCGAGGTGAGTGTGGTGAGTGTGCGTGTTAGTGATGGGTGTAGATGTGTGTGGGGCAGGCGACTAAGGCTCATTTAGCCAGAAGGTTTATTAACTTAAATATGTTAAACCAGTTATTTGAAGCATTCCGAAATCGATTGCTAAAGGCATATATACACGAAAATCTTCTTTATACCTAAATATAAGATTACGGAATTCTTCCAAATGTAATGTCGTTATGCCGCCATGGCTTTATATCACCTTCAATACGTTAAAGAAGGTTAATTAACTTAAATATGTTAAACTAATGATTGGAAGCATTTCGATATCGATTGCTAAATGTGTATATACAACAAAATCGATTTTATACCTAAATATAAGCTTATGGAATTCTTCTAAATGCACTGCCGTTATGCCGCCATGGCTTTATGTTAACTTCAGTGCGTTAAAGAAGCTTTATTTACTTAAATATGTTAAAATAATGATTTGAAGATTTTCGAAATCGATTGCTAAATGCATATATACAACAAAATCGACTTTATACCTAAATATAAGATTACGGAATTCTTCCAAATGCACTGCCGTTATACCGTTATGGCATTATGTTAACTTCAGTTAGTTAAAGAAGGTTTATTAACTTAAATATGTTAAACCAGTTATTTGAAGCATTTCGATATCGATTGCTTAATGCATATATACAAGAAAATTGACTTTATACCTAAATATAAGATTACGGAATTCTTCCGAATGTACTGTCGTTATGCCGCCATGGCTTTATATCAACTTTAATACGTTAAAAAAGGTTAATTAACTTAAATATGTTAAACTAATGATTTGAAGCATTTCGATATCGATTGATAAATGTGTATATACAAAAAAATCGAATTTATAGCTAAATAAAAGATTACGTAATTCTTCTAAATGCACTGCCGTTATGCCGCCATGGCTTTGCGTTAACTTCAGTGCGTTAAAGTAGGTTTGTTAACTTAAATATGTTAAACTAATGATTTGAAGCATTTCGATATAGATTGCTAAATGAGCATAAACAAGAAAATCGACTTTATACCTAAATATAAGATTACGTAATTCTTCTAAATGCTTTGCCGATATGCCGTTAAGGCGTTTGTAGACTTCAGTAAGATTAAGATGGTTAATTAACTTAAATATGTTAAACTAATGATTTGAAACATTTCGATATCGATTGCTAAATGTGTATATACAAGAAAATCGACTTTATACCCAAATATAAGATTACGGAATTCTTCTAAATGAACTGCCGTTATGCCGTTGTGGCTTTATGTTAACTTCTGTTCGTTAAAGAAGGTTTATTAACTTAAATATGTTAAACCAGTTATTTGAAGCATTTCGAAATCGATTGCTAAATGCATATATACAAGAAAATCTTCTTTATACCTAACTATAAGGTTACGGAATACTTCCAAATGTACTGTCGTTATGCCGCCATGGCTTTATATCACCTTCAATACGTTAAAGAAGGTTAATTAACTTAAATATGTTAAACTAATTATTTGAAGCATTTCGATATCGATTGCTAAATGGTATATACAAGAAAATCGACTTTATACCTAAATATAAGATTACGGAATTCTTCTAAATGCACTGCCGTTATGCCGTTATGGCTTTATGTACCTTCAGTCGTTAAAGAAGGTTTATTAACTTAAATATGTTAAACTATGATTTGAAGCATTTCGAAATCGATTGCTAAATGCATATATACAACAAAATCGACTTTATACCTAAATATAGTTACGGAATTTTCAATGCACTGACGTTATCCGTTAAGGCTTTAGACTTCAGTGAGATTAAAGAAGGTGTTAATTAACTTAAATATGTTAAACAGTATGATTTGAAGCATTTCGATATCGATTGCTTAATGCTATATACAAGAAAATTGACTTTATACCAAATATAAGATTACGGAATTCTTCGAATGACTGTCGTTATGCCGTTCGGCTTTATGTAACTTCGATACGTTAAAGAAGGTTTATTAACTTTAATATGTTAAACGTAATATTTGAAGCATTTAAATCGATTGCTTAATGGTGTATACAAGAAAATCTCATTTATAGCCGTAATATAAGATTACTGAATTCTTCCATGCACTGCCGTTATGCCGCCATGGCTTTGGTTAACTTCAGTGCGTTAAAGTAGGCTTGTGAACTTAAATATGTTAAACTAATGATTTGAAGCATTTCGATATAGATTGCTAAATGGATAACAAGAAAATCGACTTTATACCTAAATATAAGTTACGGAATTCTTCTAAATGCTTGCCGTTATGCCGTTACAGCTTTTGTTGACTTCAGTTAGAAAGATGGTTAATTAACTTAATATGTTAAACTAATGATTTGAACATTTCGAAATCGATTGCTTAATGGTATATACAAGAAAATCGACTTTATACCTAAATATAGATAACGGAATTCTTAATGCACTGCCGTTATCCGTTAGGCATTATGTAACTTCAGTAAGTAAAGAAGGTTATTACTTAAATATGTTAAACCAGTATTTGAAGCATTTCGATATCGATTGCTTTATGCGTATATACAAAAAATCGACTTTATACTTAATATAAGTTACGGAATTCTTCTAAATGCACTGCCGTTATACCGCATGGCATTATGTTAACTTCAGTAGCTTAAAGAAGTTTATTAACTAAATATGTTAAACCAGTATTTGAAGCATTTCGATATCGATTGCTTATTGCTATATCAACAAAATCGACTTTATACTAAATATAAGATTACGGAATTCTTCCAAATGCACTGCCGTTATGCCGCATGGCATTATGACTCAGTTAGGGAGGTTAATTAACTTAAATATGTTAAACTTATTTGAAGCATTTCGATATCGATTGCTAAATATAATACAAGAAAATCTGACTTTAACCTAAATATAAGATTACGGAATTTCCAAATGACTTCGTTATGCCGCCATGGCTTTATTCAAACTTTCGTTAAAGAAGGTTATTAACTTAAATATGTTAAACTAATGATTGAAGCATTCGATATCGATTGCTAAATGGTATATACAAGAAAATCGACTTTTTACCTAAATATAAGATTACGGATTTCTTCTAAATGCACTGCCGTTACGCAGTTATGGCTTTATGTTAATTTCTGTTCATTAAAGAAGGTTTATTAACTTAAATATGTTACACCAGTTATTTGAAGCATTTCGAAATCGATTGCTTAATGCATATATACAAGAAAATCGACTTTATACCTAAATATATGATAACGGAATTTCTCTGAATGCACTGCCGTTATGCCGTTAAGGCTTTTGTAGACTTCAGTAAGATAAAGAGGGTTAATTAGCTTAAATATGTTAAACTAATGATTTGAAGCATTTCGATATCGATTGCTAAATGTGTATATACAAGAAAATCGACTTTATACCCAAATATAAGATTACGGAATTCTTCTAAATGCACTGCCGTTATGCCGTTGTGGCTTTATGTTAACTTCTGTTCGTTAAAGAAGGTTTATTAACTTAAATATGTTAAACCAGTTATTTGAAGCATTTCGAAATCGATTGCTAAATGCATATATACAAGAAAATCTTCTTTATACCTAACTATAAGGTTACGAAATTCTTCCAAATGTACTGTCGTTATGCCGCCATGGCTTTTTATCATCTTCAATACGTTAAAGAAGGTTAAGTAACTTAAATATGTTAAACTAATGATTTGAAGCATTTCGATATCGATTGCTAAATGCGTATATACAACAAAATCGACTTTATACCTAAATATATGCTTACGGAATTCTTCTAAATGCACTGCCGTTATGCCGTTATCGCTTTATGTTAACTTCAGTTCGTTAAAGAAGGTTTATTAACTTAGATATGTTAAACTAATGATTTGAAGCATTTCGAAATCGATCGCTTAATGCATATATACAAGAAAATCGAGTTTATACCTAAATATATGATAAGGGAATTTCTCTGAATGCACTGCCGTTATGCCGTTAAGGCTTTTGTAGACTTCAGTAAGATAAAGAGGGTTAATTAGCTTAAATATGTTAAACTAATGATTTGAAGATTTTCGATATCGATTGCTTTATGTGTAAATACAAGAAAATCGACTTTATACCTAAATATGAAATTATAACGTTACGGAATTCTTCTAAATGCACTGCCGTTATACCGCCATGGCTTAATGTAGACTTCAGTAAGCTTAAAAAAGTTTATTAACTAAAGTATGTTAAACTAATGATTTGAAGCATTTCGATATCGATTGCTTATTGTGTATATTTAAGAAAATCGACTTTATACCTAAATATAAGATTACGGAATTCTTCTAAATGCACTGCCGTTATGCCGCCATGGCTTTATATAAGTTATGGGAGGTTAATTAACTTAAATATGTTAAACTAATGAGTTGAAGCATTTCGATATCGATTGCTAAATATGTAAATACAAGAAAATCGACTTTACACCTAAATATAAGATTACGGAATTCTCCAAAATGCACTATCGTTATGCCGCCAGGGCGTTATGCAAACCTCAGTTCGTTAAAGAAGGTTTATTAACTTAAATATGTTAAACTAATGGGTTGAAGCATCTCGATATCGATTGCTAAATGTGTATATACAACAAAAACGACTTTGTACCTAAACATTAGATTACGGAATTCTTCCAAATGCGGTGCCGTTATACCATTGTGGCATTATGCGAAGTTCAGTAAGATAACGAAGGTTAATTAACTAAAATATGTTAAACTAATGATTTGAAGCATTTCGATATCGATTGCTAAATGTGTATATACAAGAAAATCGACTTTATACCTAAATATAAGCTTACTGAATTCTTCTAAATGCACTGCCGTTATGCCGCCATGCCTTTATGCCAACTTCAGTTCGTTAAAGAAGGTTTATTAACTTAAATATGTTAAACTAATGATTTGAGTCATTTCGATATCGATTGCTAAATGTGTATATACAAGAAAATCGACTTTATACCTAAATATATGATAACGGAATTCTTCTAAATGCACTGCCGTTATGCCGTTATGGCTTTATGTTAACTTCAGTAAGATAAAGAAGGTTATTTAACTTAAATATGTTAAACTAATGATTTGAAGCATTTCGATATCGATTGCTAAATGTACATGTACAAGAAAATCGAATTTATACCTAAATATAAGATTACGGAATTCTTCTACATGCACTGCCGTTATGCCGCCATGGCTTTATGTTAACTTCAGTGCGTTAAAGAAGCTTTATTTACTTAAATATGTTAAACTACTGAATTGAAGCATTTCGATATCGATTGCTAAAT
Organism: Bactrocera correcta; assembly: GCA_027475135.1. NCBI lineage: Eukaryota > Metazoa > Arthropoda > Insecta > Diptera > Tephritidae > Bactrocera > Bactrocera correcta. Next base: position 62,042,818 of record CM050327.1, read on the forward strand.
GTGTGTATACAAGAAAATCGACTTTATACCTAAATATAAGATTACGGAATTCTTCTAAATGCACTGCCGTTATGCCGTTGTGGCTTTATGTTAACTTCTGTTCGTTAAAGAAGGTTTATTAACTTAAATATGTTAAACCAGTTATTTGAAGCATTTCGAAATCGATTGCTTAATGCATATATACAAGAAAATCTTCTTTATACCTAAATATAAGATTACGGAATTCTTCCAAATGTACTGTCGTTATGACGCCATGGCTTTATATCCCCTTCAATACGTTAAAGAAGGTTAATTAACTTAAATATGTTAAACTAATTATTGGAAGCATTTCGATATCGGGTTGCTAAATGTGTATATACAAGAAAATCGAATTTATACCTAAATATAAGATAACGGAATTCTTCTAAATGCACTGCCGTTATTCCGTTAAGCCTTTATGTGGACTTCAGTGCGTTAAAGAAGCTTTATTAACTTAAATATGTTAAACTTATGATTTGAAGATTTTCGAAATCGATTGCTAAATGCATATATACAACAAAATCGACTTTATACCTAAATATAAGTTTACGGAATTCTTCCAAATGCACTGACGTTATACCGTTATGGCTTTATGTTAACTTCAGTTAGTTTAAGAAGCTTTATTAACTTAAATATGTTAAACCAGTTATTTGAAGCATTTCGATATCGACTGCTTAATGCATATATACAAGAAAATTGACTTTATACCTAAATATAAGATTACGGAATTCTTCCGAATGTACTGTCGTTATGCCGCCATGGCTTTATATCAACTTCAATACGTTAAAAAGGGTTAATTAACTTTAATATGTTAAACTAATGATTTGAAGCATTTAGATATCGATTGCTTAATGTGTGTATACAAAAAAATCGAATTTATAGGTAAATATAAGATTACGGAATTCTTCTACATTCACTGCCGTTATGCCGCCATGGCTTTGTGTTAACTTCAGTGCGTTAAAGTAGGCTTGTTAACTTAATTATGTTAAAATAATGAGGTTTCGATATCGATTGCTAAATGTGTATATACAAGAAAATCGACTTTATACCTAAACATAAGATTACGGAATTCTTCTAAATGCACGGCCGTCATGCCGTTAGGTATATTTGGGTGAATTCCGTAATCTTTTATTTAGGTATAAAATCGATTTTCTTGTACATACAAATTTAGCAGTCGATATCGAAATGCTTGAAATCATTAGTTTAGCATATTTAAGTAAATTAACCTTCTTAAGCGTACTGAAATTTATATAAAGCCTTAACGGTATAACTGCAGTGCATTTAGAAGAATTTATTTATTTTATTTAGGTATAAAGTCGATTTTCTTGTATTTACTTATTTAGCAATTGATATCGAAATGCTTCAAATCATTAGTTTAACATATTTAAGTTAATTAATCCTGTTTATCCTACTGAAGTCTACATAGAGCCTTAACGGCATAACGGCAGTGCATTTAGAAGAATTCCGTAATCTTATATTTAGGCATAAAGTCGATTTTCTTGTATATACACATTTAACAATCGATATCGAAATGCTTCAAGTCATTAGTTTAACATATTTAAGTTAATTAACCTTCTTTATCTTACTGAAGTTTACATAAAGCCACAACGGTATAACGGCAGTGCATTTGGAAGAATTCCGTAATCTTATATTTAGGTATCGATTTTGTTGTATAGACACATTTAGCAATCGATATCGGGATGCTTCAATTCATTAGCTTGACATATTTAAGTTAATAAACCTTCTTTAACGATCCGAAGTTGGCATATAGCCTCGGCATAACGACAGTACATGTGGAAAAATTCCGTAATCTTATATTTAGGTATAAAGTCGATTTTCTTGTATATATACATTTCGCAATCGATATCGAAATGCTTCAGATAACTGGTTTAACATATTTAAGTTAATAAACCTCCTTTAGCGAACTGAAGTTGACATAAAGCCATAACGGCAGGGCATTTGGAAGAATTCCGTAGTCTTATATTTAGGCATAAATTCGATTTTCTTGTATATACACATCTTGCAATCGATGTCGAAATGTTTCAAATCATTAGCTTAACATATTTAAGTTAATTAACCTTCTTTAACGAACTGCAGTTGCCATAAAGCCATGGCGGCATAACGGCAGTGCATTTAGAAGAATTCCGTAATCTTAAATTTGGGTATAAAGTCGACTTTCTTGTATATACACATTTAGCAATCGAGATCGAAATGTTTCAAAGCATTAATTTAACATATTTAAGTTAATTAACCTTCTTTAACGTATTAAAGGCGATATAAAGCCATGGCGGCATAACGACAGTACATTTGGAAGAATTCCGCAATCTTATATTTAGGTATAAAGTCAATTTTTTTTTGTATATATGCATTTAGCAATCGATATCGAAATGCTTCAAATAACTGGTTTAACGTATTTAAGTTAAAAAACCTCCTTTAGCGAACTGAAGTTGACATAAAGCCATAACGGCACTGTATTTGGAAGAATTCCGTAATCTTATATTTAGGCATAAAGTCGATTTGCTTGTATATACACGTTTTGCAATCGATATCAAAATGCTTCAAATAACTCGTTTAGCATATTTATGTTATTTAAACTTCTTTAACGTAATGAAGGTTATATAAAGCCATGGCGGCATAACGGCAGTGCATTTAGAAGAATTCCGTAATCTTAAATTTAGGTATAAAGTCGATTTTCTTGTATATACACATTTAGCAATTGATATCGAAATGCTTCAAATCATTAGTTTAACATATTAAGTTAATAAACATTTTTTAGCTTACTGAAGTCTGCATAAAGCCTTAACGGTATACCGGCAGTGCATTTAGAAGAATTCCGTAATGTTATAATTTTATATTTAGGTATAAAGTCGATTTTCTTGTATTTACACATTTAACAATCGATATCGAAATGCTTCAAACCATTAGTTTAACATATTTAAAATAATAACCCTTCTTTAGCGTATTGAAGGTGATATAAAGCCATGGCGGCATAACGGCAGTGCATTTAGAAGAATTCCGTAATCTTATATTTAGGTATAAAGTCGATTTTCTTGTATATACACACTTAGCAATCGATATCGAAATGCTTCAAATCATTAGTGTAACATATTTAAGTTAATAAACATTTTTTAGCTCACTGAAGTCTGCATAAAGCCTTAACGGTGAACCGGCAGTGCATTTAGAAGAATGCCGTAATGTTATAATTTTATATTTAGGTATAAAGTCGATTTTCTTGTATTTACACATTTAGCAATCGATATCGAAATGCTTCAGATAACTGGTTTATCATATTTAAGTTAATAAACCTCCATTAGTGAACTGAAGTTGGCATAAAGCCATAACGGCAGGGCATTTGGAAGAATTCCGTAGTCTTATATTTAGGCATAAAGTCGATTTTCTTGTATATACATATTTTGCAATCGATATCGAAATGGTTCAAATCATTAGTTTTACATATTTAAGTTAATAAACCTTCTTTAACGAACTGAAGTTGCCATAAAGCCATGGCGGCATAACGGCAGTGCATTTAGAAGAATTCCGTAATCTTATATTTGGGTAAAAAGTCGATTTTCTTATATATACACATTTTGCAATCGATATCGAAATGCTTCAAATCATAGGTTTAACATATTTAAGGTAATTAACCCTCCTTGTCTTACTGAAGTCTACAAAAGCCTTAACGGCATAACAGCAGTGCATTTAGAAGAATTACGTAATCTTAAATTTGGGTATAAAGTCGATTTTCTTGTATATACACATTTAGCAATCGATATCGAAATGCTTCAAATCATTAGTTTAACATATTTAAGTTAATAAAGTTTCTTTAACGCACTGAAGTTAACATAAAGCCACGGCGGCATAACGGCAGTGCATTTAGAAGAATTCCGTTATCATATATTTAGGTATAAAATCGTTTTTCTTGTATATACACATTTAGCAATCGATATCGAAATGCTTCAAAACATTAGTTTAACATATTTAGTTGATTAACCGTCTTTATCTTGCTTAAGTCTACAAAAGCCTTAACGGAATAACGGCAGTGCATTTGGAAGAATTCCGTTATCTTATATTTAGGTATAAAATCGGTTTTCTTGTATATACAGATTTAGCAAGCCATATCGAAATGCTTCAAATCATTTTAACATATTTAATTTAATTAACCTTCTTTAACGTAATGAAGTTGATATAAAGCCATGGCGGCATAACGGCAGTGCATTAAGATGAATTCCGCAATCTTATATTTAGGTATAAAGTCGATTTTTCTTGTATATACACTTTTAGCAATCGATATCGAAATGCTTTAAGTCATTAGTTCAACATATTTAAGTTAATTAACCTTCTTTATCTTACTGAAGTTTACATAAAGCCACAACGGTATAACGGCAGTGCATTTGGAAGAATTCCGTAATCTTTTATTTAGGTGTAAAGTCGATTTTGTTGTATAGACACATTTATCAATCGATATCGAAATGCTTCAAATCATCAGTTTAACATATTAAGTTAATAAACATTTTTTAGCTTACTGAAGTCTGCATAAAGCCTTAACGGTATACCGGCAGTGCATTTAGAAGAATTCCGTAATGTTATAATTTTATATTTAGGTTTGAATTCGATTTTCTTGTATTTACACATTTAGCAATCGATATCGAAATGCTTCAGATAACTGGTTTAACATATTTAAGTTAATAAACCTTCTTTAACGAACTGAAGTTGGCATAGAGCCATGGCGGCATAACGGCAGTGCATTTAGAAGAATTCCGTAATCTTAAATTTGGGTAAAAAGTCGATTTTCTTGTATATACACATTGAGGAATCGATATCGAAATGCTTCAAAGCATTAGTTTAACATATTTAAGTTAATTAACCTTCTTTAACGTATCGAAGGTGATATGAAGCCATGGCGGCATAACGGCAGTGCATTTAGAAGAATTCCGTAATCTTAAATTTGGGCATAAAGTCGATTTTCTTATATATACACATTTTGCAATCGATATCGAAATGCTTCAAATCATAGGTTTAACATATTTAAGTTAATAAACCACCATTAGCGAACTGAAGTTGACATAAAGCCATAAGGGCAGGGCATTTGGAAGAATTCCGTAGTCTTATATTTAGGCATAAAGTCGATTTTCTTGTATTTACACATTTAGCAATCGATATCGAAATGTTTCAAATCATTATCTTAGCATATTTAAGTTAATTAACCTTCTTTAACGAACTGCAGTTTGCATAAAGCCATGGCGGCATAACGGCAGTGCATTTAGAAGAATTCCGTAATCTTAAATTTGGGTATAAAGTCGATTTTCTTGTATATACACATTTAGCAATCGATATCGAAATGTTTCAAAGCATTAATTTAACATATTTAAGTTAATTAACCTTCTTTAACGTATTAAAGGTGATATAAAGCCATGGCGGCATAACGACAGTACATTTGGAAGAATTCCGCATTCTTATATTTAGGTATAAAGTCGATTTTCTTGTATATATACATTTCGCAATCGATATCGAAATGCTTCAGATAACTGGTTTAACATATTTAAATTAATAAACCCCCTTTAGCGAACTGAAGTTGACATAAAGCCATAACGGCAGGGCATTTGGAAGAATTCCGTAGTCTTATATTTAGGCATAAATTCGATTTTCTTGTATATACACATCTTGCAATCGATGTCGAAATGTTTCAAATCATTAGCTTAACATATTTAAGTTAATTAACCTTCTTTAACGAACTGCAGTTGGCATAAAGCCATGGCGGCATAACGGCAGTGCATTTAGAAGAATTCCGTAATCTTAAATTTGGGTATAAAGTCGATTTTCTTGTATATACACATTTAGCAATCGATATCGAAATGTTTCAAAGCATTAATTTAACATATTTAAGTTAATTAACCTTCTTTAACGAACTGCAGTTGGCATAAAGCCATGGCGGCATAACGGCAGTACATTTGGAAGAATTCCGCAATCTTATATTTAGGTATAAAGTCGATTTTCTTGTATATATACATTTCGCAATCGATATCGAAATGCTTCAGATAACTGGTTTAACATATTTAAGTTAATAAACCTCCTTTAGCGAACTGAAGTTGACATAAAGCCATAACGGCAGGGCATTTGGAAGAATTCCGTAGTCTTATATTTAGGCATAAATTCGATTTTCTTGTATATACACATCTTGCAATCGATGTCGAAATGTTTCAAATCATTAGCTTAACATATTTAAGTTAATTACCCTTCTTTAACGAACTGCAGTTGGCATAAAGCCATGGCGGCATAACGGCAGTGCATTTAGAAGAATTCCGTAATCTTAAATTTGGGTATAAAGTCGATTTTCTTGTATATACACATTTAGCAATCGATATCGAAATGTTTCAAAGCATTAATTTAACATATTTAAGTTAATTAACCTTCTTTAACGTATTAAAGGTGATATAAAGCCATGGCGGCATAACGACAGTACATTTGGAAGAATTCCGCAATCTTATATTTAGGTATAAACTCGATTTTTTTTTGTATATATGCATTTAGCAATCGATATCGAAATGCTTCAAATAACTGGTTTAACATATTTGAGGTAATAAACCTACCTTAACGAACAGAAGTTAACATAAAGCCATAACGGCATAACGGCAGTGCATGTAGAAGAATTCCGTAATCTTATATTTAGGTATAAAGTCGATTTTCTTGTATACACACATTTGGATAACGATATCGGAATGCTTCAAATCATTAGTTTAACATATTAAGTTAATAAACATTTTTTAGCTTACTGAAGTCTACATAAATCCTTAACGGTATAACGGCAGTGCATTTAGAAGAATTCCGTAATCTTAAATTTGGGTATAAAGTCGATTTTCTTGTATACGCACATTTAGCAATTGATATCGAAATGTTTCAAAGCATTAGTTTAACATATTTAAGTTAATTAACCTTCTTTTACGTACTAAAGGTGATATAAAGCCATAACGGCATAACGACAGTACATGTGGAAGAATTCCGTAATCTTATATTTAGGTATAAAGTCGATTTTCTTGTATATATACATTTCGCAATCGATATCGAAATGCTTCAGATAACTGGTTTAACATATTTAAGTTAATAAACCTCCTTTAGCGAACTGAAGTTGACATAAAGCCATAACGGCACTGCATTTGGAAGAATTCCGTAATCTTAAATTTGGGTATAAAGTCGATTTTCTTGTATATACACATTTAGCAATTGATATGGAAATGTTTCAAAGCATTAGTTTAACATATTTAAGTTAATTAACCTTCTTTAACGTATTAAAGGTGATATAAAGCCATGGCGGCATAACGACAGTACATGTGGAAGAATTCCGTAATCTTATATTTAGGTATAAAGTCGATTTTCTTGTATATATACATTTCGCAATCGATATCGAAATGCTTCAGATAACTGGTTTAACATATTTAAGTTAAAAAACCTCCTTTAGCGAACTGAAGTTGACATAAAGCCATAACGGCACTGTATTTGGAAGAATTCCGTAATCTTATATTTAGGCATAAAGTCGATTTGCTTGTATATACACGTTTTGCAATCGATATCAAAATGCTTCAAATAACTCGTTTAGCATATTTATGTTATTTAAACTTCTTTAACGTAATGAAGGTTATATAAAGCCATGGCGGCATAACGGCAGTGCATTTAGAAGAATTCCGTAATCTTAAATTTAGGTATAAAGTCGATTTTCTTGTATATACACATTTAGCAATTGATATCGAAATGCTTCAAATCATTAGTTTAACATATTAAGTTAATAAACATTTTTTAGCTTACTGAAGTCTGCATAAAGCCTTAACGGTATACCGGCAGTGCATTTAGAAGAATTCCGTAATGTTATAATTTTATATTTAGGTATAAAGTCGATTTTCTTGTATTTACACATTTAACAATCGACATCGAAATGCTTCAAACCATTAGTTTAACATATTTAAAATAATAACCCTTCTTTAGCGTATTGAAGGTGATATAAAGCCATGGCGGCATAACGGCAGTGCATTTAGAAGAATTCCGTAATCTTATATTTAGGTATAAAGTCGATTTTCTTGTATATACACATTTAGCAATCGATATCGAAATGCTTCAAATCATTAGTGTAACATATTTAAGTTAATAAACATTTTTTAGCTTACTGAAGTCTGCATAAAGCCTTAACGGTGTACCGGCAGTGCATTTAGAAGAATGCCGTAATGTTATAATTTTATATTTAGGTATAAAGTCGATTTTCTTGTATTTACACATTTAGCAATCGATATCGAAATGCTTCAGATAACTGGTTTAACATATTTAAGTTAATAAACCTCCATTAGCGAACTGAAGTTGGCATAAAGCCATAACGGCAGGGCATTTGGAAGAATTCCGTAGTCTTATATTTAGGCATAAAGTCGATTTTCTTGTATATACATATTTTGCAATCGATATCGAAATGGTTCAAATCATTAGTTTAACATATTTAAGTTAATAAACCTTCTTTAACGAACTGAAGTTGGCATAAAGCCATGGCGGCATAACGGCAGTGCATTTAGAAGAATTCCGTAATCTTAAATTTGGGTAAAAAGTCGATTTTCTTGTATATACGCATTTAGGAATCGATATCGAAATGCCTCAAAGCATTAGTTTAACATATTTAAGGTAATTAACCCTCCTTGTCTTACTGAAGTCTACAAAAGCCTTAACGGCATAACAGCAGTGCATTTAGAAGAATTACGTAATCTTATATTTAGGTATAAAGTCGATTTTCTTGTATATACTCATTTAGCAATCGATATCGAAATGCTTCAAATCATTAGTTTAACATATTTAGGTTAGTAAACATTTTTTAGCTTACTGAAGTCTGCATAAAGCCTTAACGGTATACCGGCAGTGGATTTAGAAGAATTCCGTAATGTTATCATTTTATATTTAGGTATAAAGTCGATTTTCTTGTATTTACACATTTAGCAATCGATATCGAAATGCTTCAGATAACTGGTTTAACATATTTAAGTTAATAAACCTCCATTAGCGAACTGAAGTTGACATAACGCCATAACGGCAGGGCATTTGGAAGAATTCCGTAGTCTTATATTTAGGCATAAAGTCGATTTTCTTGTTTATACATATTGTGCAATCGATGTCGAAATGCTTCAAATCATTAGTTTAACATATTTAAGTTAATTAACCTTCTTTAAAGTATTGAAGTTGATATAAAGCCATAATGGCATAACGGCAGTGCATTTAGAAGAATTCCGATATCATATATTTAGGTATAAAATCGATTTTCTTGTATATATACATTTAGCAATCGATATCGAAATGCTTCAAATCATTAGTTTAACATATTTAAGTTAATAAACCTTCTTTAACGAACTGAAGTTGGCATAAAGCCATGGCGGCATAACGGCAGTGCATTTAGAAGAATTCCGTAATCATAAATTTGGGTATAAAGTCGATTTTCTTGTATATACACATTTAGCAATCGATATCGAAATGCTTCGAATCATTAGTTTAACATATTTAAGTTAATAAACCTTCTTTAACGAACTGAAGTTGGCATAAAGACATGTCGGCATAACGGCAGTGCATTTAGAAGAATTCCGTAATCTTAAATTTGGGTATAAAGTCGATTTTCTTGTATATACACATTTAGCAATCGATATCGAAATGCTTCAAATCATTAGTTTAACATATTTAAGTTAATAAAGTTTCTTTAACGCACTGAAGTTAACATAAAGCCACGGCGGCATAACGGCAGTGCATTTAGAAGAATTCCGTTATCATATATTTAGGTATAAAATCGTTTTTCTTGTATATACAAATTTAGCAATCGATATCGAAATGCTTCAAATCATTAGTTTAATATATTTAAGGTAATTAACCCTCCTTGTCTTACTGAAGTCTACAAAAGCCTTCACGGCATAGCAGATTTGAATTTAGAAGAATTACGTAATCATATAACGGGTGATTTTTTTGAGGTTAGGATTTTCATGCAGTAGTATTTGACAGATCACGTGGGATGTCAGACATGGTGTCAAAGAGAAAGATGCTCAGTATGCTTTGACATTTCATCATGAATAGACTTACTAACGAGCAACGCTTGCAAATCATTGAATTTTATTACCAAAATCAGTGTTCGGTTCGAAATGTGTTTCGCGTCCGTGTCCGATGAGCGATGAGGCTCATTTCTGGTTGAATGGCTACGTAAATAAGCAAAATTGCCGCATTTGGGGTGAAGAGCAACCAGAAGCCGTTCAAGAACTGCCCATGCATCCCGAAAAATGCACTGTTTGGTGTGGTTTGTACGCTGGTGGAATCATTGGACCGTATTTTTTCAAAGATGCTGTTGGACGCAACGTTACGGTGAATGGCGATCGCTATCGTTCGATGCTAACAAACTTTTTGTTGCCAAAAATGGAAGAACTGAACTTGGTTGACATGTGGTTTCAACAAGATGGCGCTACATGCCACACAGCTCGCGATTCTATGGCCATTTTGAGGGAAAACTTCGGACAACAATTCATCTCAAGAAATGGACCCGTAAGTTGGCCACCAAGATCATGCGATTTAACGCCTTTAGACTATTTTTTGTGGGGCTACGTCAAGTCTAAAGTCTACAGAAATAAGCCAGCAACTATTCCAGCTTTGGAAGACAACATTTCCGAAGAAATTCGGGCTATTCCGGCCGAAATGCTCGAAAAAGTTGCCCAAAATTGGACTTTCCGAATGGACCACCTAAGACGCAGCCGCGGTCAACATTTAAATGAAATTATCTTCAAAAAGTAAATGTCATGAACCAATCTAACGTTTCAAATAAAGAACCGATGAGATTTTGCAAATTTTATGCGTTTTTTTTTTTTAAAAAGTTATCAAGCTCTTAAAAAATCACCCGTTATTTAGGTATAAAGTCGGTTTTCTTGTATATACTCATTTAGCAATCGATATCAAAATTCTTCAAATCATTAGTTTAACATATTTAAGTTAAGTAACCTTATTTAACTTATTGAAGGAGATATAAAGTCATGGCGGCATAACTGCAGTGCATGTAGAAGAATTCCGTAATCTTATATTTAGGTATAAAGTCGATTTTCTTGTATATATGCATTAAGAAATCGATATCGAAATGCTTCAAACCATTAGTTTAACATATTTAAGTTAATAAACCTTTAACGAACTGAAGTTGGCATAAAGCCATGGCGGCATAACGGCAGTGCAATTAGAAGAATTCCGTAATCTTAAATTTGGGTATAAAGTCGATTTTCTTGTATATACACATTTAGCAATCGATATCGATATGCCTCAAATCATTAGTTTAACATATTTAAGTTAACTTACCTTCTTTAACGTATTGAAGTTGATATAAAGCCATGGCGGCATAACGACAGGACATTTGGAAGAATTCCGTAATCTTATGTATTTATAAATTCGATTTTCTTGAATATACACATTTAGCAATCGATATCGAGATGCTTCAAATCATTAGTTTAACATATTCAAGTTAATTAATCTTCTTTCGTATTGAAGTTGATACAAAGCCATGGCGGCAAAACGACAGTACATTTGGAAGAATTCCGTAATCTTATATTTAGGTATAAAGTCGATTTTCTTGTATATACATATGCATTAAGAAATCGATATCGAAATGCTTCAAAACATTAGTTTAACATATTTAGTTGATTAACCGTCTTTATCTTGCTTAAGTCTACAAAAGCCTTAACGGAATAACGGCGGTGCATTTGGAGGAATTCCGTTATCTTATATTTAGGTATAAAATCGGTTTTCTTGTATATACAGATTTAGCAAGCCATATCGAAATGCTTCGAATCATTTTAACATATTTAAGTTAATTAACCTTCTTTCACGTAATGAAGTTGATATAAAGCCATGGCGGCATAACGGCAGTGCATTTAGAAGAATTCCGTAATCTTATATTTAGGTATAAAGTCGATTTTTCTTGTATATACACTTTTAGCAATCGATATCGAAATGCTTTAAGTCATTAGTTCAACATATTTAAATTAATTAACCTTCTTTATCTTACTGAAGTTTACATAAAGCCACAACGGTATAACGGCAGTGCATTTGGAAGAATTCCGTAATCTTTTATTTAGGTATAAAGTCGATTTTGTTGTATAGACACATTTAGCAATCGATATCGAAATGCTTCAAATCATTAGTTTAACATATTAAGTTAATAAACATTGTTTAGCTTACTGAAGTCTGCATAAAGCCTTAACGGTATACCGGCAGTGCATTTAGAAGAATTCCGTAATGTTATAATTTTATATTTAGGTATGAAGTCGATTTTCTTGTATTTACACATTTAGCAATCGATATCGAAATGCTTCAGATAACTGGTTTAACATATTTAAGTTAATAAACCTTCTTTAACGAACTGAAGTTGGCATAGAGCCATGGCGGCATAACGGCAGTGCATTTAGAAGAATTCCGTAATCTTAAATTTGGGTAAAAAGTCGATTTTCTTGTATATACACATTGAGGAATCGATATCGAAATGCTTCAAAGCATTAGTTTAACATATTTAAGTTAATTAACCTTCTTTAACGTATCGAAGGTGATATGAAGCCATGGCGGCATAACGGCAGTGCATTTAGAAGAATTCCGTAATCTTAAATTTGGGCATAAAGTCGTTTTTCTTATATATACACATTTTGCAATCGATATCGAAATGCTTCAAATCATAGGTTTAACATATTTAAGTTAATAAACCTCCATTAGCGAACTGAAGTTGACATAAAGCCATAAGGGCAGGGCATTTGGAAGAATTCCGTAGTCTTATATTTAGGCATAAAGTCGATTTTCTTGTAGATACATATTTTGCAATCGATATCGAAATGCTTCAAATCATTAGTTTAACATATTTAAGTTAATAAACCTCCATTAGCGAACTGAAGTTGACATAAAGCCATAACGGCAGGGCATTTGGAAGAATTCCGTAGTCTTATATTTAGGCATAAAGTCGATTTTCTTGTATTTACACATTTAGCAATCGATATCGAAATGCTTCAGATAACTGGTTTAACATATTTAAGTTAATAAACCTTCTTTAACGAACTGAAGTTGGCATAAAGCCATGGCGGCATAACGGCAGTGCATTTAGAAGAATTCCGTAATCTTAAATTTGGGTAAAAAGTCGATTTTCTTGTATATACACATTTAGGAAACGATATCGAAATGCCTCAAAGCATTAGCTTAACATATTTAAGTTATTTAACCGTCTTTAACGTATCGAAGGTGATATGAAGCCATGGCGGCATAACGGCAGTGCATTTAGAAGAATTCCGTAATCTTAAATTTGGGCATAAAGTCAATTTTCTTATATATACACATTTTGCAATCGATATCGAAATGCTTCAAATCATAGGTTTAACATATTTAAGGTAATTAACCCTCCTTGTCTTACTGAAGTCTTCAAAAGCCTTAACGGCATAACAGCAGTGCATTTAGAAGAATTACGTAATCTTATATTTAGGTATAAAGTCGATTTTCTTGTATATACTCATTTAGCAATCGATATCGAAATGCTTCAAATCATTAGTTTAACATATTTAGGTTAGTAAACATTTTTTAGCTTACTGAAGTCTGCATAAAGCCTTAACGGTATACCGGCAGTGCATTTAGAATAATTCCGTAATGTTATCATTTTATATTTAGGTATAAAGTCGATTTTCTTGTATTTACACATTTAGCAATCGATATCGAAATGCTTCAGATAACTGGTTTAACATATTTTAGTTAATAAACCTCCATTAGCGAACTGAAGTTGACATAAAGCCATAACGGCAGGGCATTTGGAAGAATTCCGTAGTCTTATATTTAGGCATAAAGTCGATTTTCTTGTTTATACATATTGTGCAATCGATGTCGAAATGCTTCAAATCATTAGTTTAACATATTTAAGTTAATTAACTTTCTTTAAAGTATTGAAGTTGATATAAAGCCATAATGGCATAACGGCAGTGCATTTAGAAGACTTCCGATATCATATATTTAGGTATAAAATCGATTTTCTTGTATATATACATTTAGCAATCGATATCGAAATGCTTCAAATCATTAGTTTAACATATTTAAGTTAATAAACCTTCTTTAACGAACTGAAGTTGGCATAAAGCCATGGCGGCATAACGGCAGTGCATTTAGAAGAATTCCGTAATCATAAATTTGGGTATAAAGTCGATTTTCTTGTATATACACATTTAGCAATCGATATCGAAATGCTTCAAATCATTAGTTTAACATATTTAAGTTAATAAAGTTTCTTTAACGCACTGAAGTTAACATAAAGCCACGGCGGCATAACGGCAGTGCATTTAGAAGAATTCCGTTATCATATATTTAGGTATAAAATCGTTTTTCTTGTATATACAAATTTAGCAATCGATATCGAAATGCTTCAAATCATTAGTTTAATATATTTAAGGTAATTAACCCTCCTTGTCTTACTGAAGTCTACAAAAGCCTTCACGGCGTAACAGATTTGAATTTAGAAGAATTACGTAATCATATATTTAGGTATAAAGTCGGTTTTCTTGTATATACTCATTTAGCAATCGATATCAAAATTCTTCAAATCATTAGTTTAACATATTTAAGTTAAGTAACCTTATTTAACTTATTGAAGGAGATATAAAGTCATGGCGGCATAACTGCAGTGCATGTAGAAGAATTCCGTAATCTTATATTTAGGTATAAAGTCGATTTTCTTGTATATATGCATTAAGAAATCGATATCGAAATGCTTCAAACCATTAGTTTAACATATTTAAGTTAATAAACCTTTAACGAACTGAAGTTGGCATAAAGCCATGGCGGCATAACGGCAGTGCAATTAGAAGAATTCCGTAATCTTAAATTTGGGTATAAAGTCGATTTTCTTGTATATACACATTTAGCAATCGATATCGATATGCCTCAAATCATTAGTTTAACATATTTAAGTTAACTTACCTTCTTTAACGTATTGAAGTTGATATAAAGCCATGGCGGCATAACGACAGGACATTTGGAAGAATTCCGTAATCTTATGTTTAGGTATAAATTCGATTTTCTTGAATATACACATTTAGCAATCGATATCGAGATGCTTCAAATCATTAGTTTAACATATTCAAGTTAATTAATCTTCTTTCGTATTGAAGTTGATACAAAGCCATGGCGGCAAAACGACAGTACATTTGGAAGAATTCCGTAATCTTATATTTTGGTATAAAGTCGATTTTCTTGTATATACATATGCATTAAGAAATCGATATCGAAATGCTTCAAAACATTAGTTTAACATATTTAGTTGATTAACCGTCTTTATCTTGCTTAAGTCTACAAAAGCCTTAACGGAATAACGGCGGTGCATTTGGAGGAATTCCGTTATCTTATATTTAGGTATAAAATCGGTTTTCTTGTATATACAGATTTAGCAAGCCATATCGAAATGCTTCGAATCATTTTAACATATTTAAGTTAATTAACCTTCTTTCACGTAATGAAGTTGATATAAAGCCATGGCGGCATAACGGCAGTGCATTTAGAAGAATTCCGTAATCTTATATTTAGGTATAAAGTCGATTTTTCTTGTATATACACTTTTAGCAATCGATATCGAAATGCTTTAAGTCATTAGTTCAACATATTTAAATTAATTAACCTTCTTTATCTTACTGAAGTTTACATAAAGCCACAACGGTATAACGGCAGTGCATTTGGAAGAATTCCGTAATCTTTTATTTAGGTATAAAGTCGATTTTGTTGTATAGACACATTTAGCAATCGATATCGAAATGCTTCAAATCATTAGTTTAACATATTAAGTTAATAAACATTGTTTAGCTTACTGAAGTCTGCATAAAGCCTTAACGGTATACCGGCAGTGCATTTAGAAGAATTCCGTAATGTTATAATTTTATATTTAGGTATGAAGTCGATTTTCTTGTATTTACACATTTAGCAATCGATATCGAAATGCTTCAGATAACTGGTTTAACATATTTAAGTTAATAAACCTTCTTTAACGAACTGAAGTTGGCATAGAGCCATGGCGGCATAACGGCAGTGCATTTAGAAGAATTCCGTAATCTTAAATTTGGGTAAAAAGTCGATTTTCTTGTATATACACATTGAGGAATCGATATCGAAATGCTTCAAAGCATTAGTTTAACATATTTAAGTTAATTAACCTTCTTTAACGTATCGAAGGTGATATGAAGCCATGGCGGCATAACGGCAGTGCATTTAGAAGAATTCCGTAATCTTAAATTTGGGCATAAAGTCGTTTTTCTTATATATACACATTTTGCAATCGATATCGAAATGCTTCAAATCATAGGTTTAACATATTTAAGTTAATAAACCTCCATTAGCGAACTGAAGTTGACATAAAGCCATAAGGGCAGGGCATTTGGAAGAATTCCGTAGTCTTATATTTAGGCATAAAGTCGATTTTCTTGTAGATACATATTTTGCAATCGATATCGAAATGCTTCAAATCATTAGTTTAACATATTTAAGTTAATAAACCTCCATTAGCGAACTGAAGTTGACATAAAGCCATAACGGCAGGGCATTTGGAAGAATTCCGTAGTCTTATATTTAGGCATAAAGTCGATTTTCTTGTATTTACACATTTAGCAATCGATATCGAAATGCTTCAGATAACTGGTTTAACATATTTAAGTTAATAAACCTTCTTTAACGAACTGAAGTTGGCATAAAGCCATGGCGGCATAACGGCAGTGCATTTAGAAGAATTCCGTAATCTTAAATTTGGGTAAAAAGTCGATTTTCTTGTATATACACATTTAGGAAACGATATCGAAATGCCTCAAAGCATTAGCTTAACATATTTAAGTTATTTAACCGTCTTTAACGTATCGAAGGTGATATGAAGCCATGGCGGCATAACGGCAGTGCATTTAGAAGAATTCCGTAATCTTAAATTTGGGCATAAAGTCAATTTTCTTATATATACACATTTTGCAATCGATATCGAAATGCTTCAAATCATAGGTTTAACATATTTAAGGTAATTAACCCTCCTTGTCTTACTGAAGTCTTCAAAAGCCTTAACGGCATAACAGCAGTGCATTTAGAAGAATTACGTAATCTTATATTTAGGTATAAAGTCGATTTTCTTGTATATACTCATTTAGCAATCGATATCGAAATGCTTCAAATCATTAGTTTAACATATTTAGGTTAGTAAACATTTTTTAGCTTACTGAAGTCTGCATAAAGCCTTAACGGTATACCGGCAGTGCATTTAGAATAATTCCGTAATGTTATCATTTTATATTTAGGTATAAAGTCGATTTTCTTGTATTTACACATTTAGCAATCGATATCGAAATGCTTCAGATAACTGGTTTAACATATTTTAGTTAATAAACCTCCATTAGCGAACTGAAGTTGACATAAAGCCATAACGGCAGGGCATTTGGAAGAATTCCGTAGTCTTATATTTAGGCATAAAGTCGATTTTCTTGTTTATACATATTGTGCAATCGATGTCGAAATGCTTCAAATCATTAGTTTAACATATTTAAGTTAATTAACTTTCTTTAAAGTATTGAAGTTGATATAAAGCCATAATGGCATAACGGCAGTGCATTTAGAAGACTTCCGATATCATATATTTAGGTATAAAATCGATTTTCTTGTATATATACATTTAGCAATCGATATCGAAATGCTTCAAATCATTAGTTTAACATATTTAAGTTAATAAACCTTCTTTAACGAACTGAAGTTGGCATAAAGCCATGGCGGCATAACGGCAGTGCATTTAGAAGAATTCCGTAATCATAAATTTGGGTATAAAGTCGATTTTCTTGTATATACACATTTAGCAATCGATATCGAAATGCTTCAAATCATTAGTTTAACATATTTAAGTTAATAAAGTTTCTTTAACGCACTGAAGTTAACATAAAGCCACGGCGGCATAACGGCAGTGCATTTAGAAGAATTCCGTTATCATATATTTAGGTATAAAATCGTTTTTCTTGTATATACAAATTTAGCAATCGATATCGAAATGCTTCAAATCATTAGTTTAATATATTTAAGGTAATTAACCCTCCTTGTCTTACTGAAGTCTACAAAAGCCTTCACGGCGTAACAGATTTGAATTTAGAAGAATTACGTAATCATATATTTAGGTATAAAGTCGGTTTTCTTGTATATACTCATTTAGCAATCGATATCAAAATTCTTCAAATCATTAGTTTAACATATTTAAGTTAAGTAACCTTATTTAACTTATTGAAGGAGATATAAAGTCATGGCGGCATAACTGCAGTGCATGTAGAAGAATTCCGTAATCTTATATTTAGGTATAAAGTCGATTTTCTTGTATATATGCATTAAGAAATCGATATCGAAATGCTTCAAACCATTAGTTTAACATATTTAAGTTAATAAACCTTTAACGAACTGAAGTTGGCATTAAGTCATGGCGGCATAACGGCAGTGCATTTAGAAGAATTCCGTTATCTTATATTTAGGTAAAAGGCCGATTTTCTAGTATATATGCATTAAGCAATCGGTTTCGAAATGCTTCAAATCATTACTTTAACATATTTAAGTTAACTTACCTTCTTTAACGTATTGAAGTTGATATAAAGCCATGGCGGCATAACGACAGGACATTTGGAAGAATTCCGTAATCTTATGTTTAGGTATAAATTCGATTTTCTTGAATTATGCATTAAGAAATCGATATCGAAATGCTTCAAATCATTAGTTTAACATATTCAAGTTAATTAATCTTCTTTCGTATTGAAGTTGATACAAAGCCATGGCGGCAAAACGACAGTACATTTGGAAGAATTCCGTAATCTTATATTTAGGTATAAAGTCGATTTTCTTGTATATACATATGCATTAAGAAATCGATATCGAAATGCTTCAAAACATTAGTTTAACATATTTAGTTGATTAACCGTCTTTATCTTGCTTAAGTCTACAAAAGCCTTAACGGAATAACGGCAGTGCATTTGGAAGAATTCCGTTATCTTATATTTAGGTATAAAATCGGTTTTCTTGTATATACAGATTTAGCAAGCCATATCGAAATGCTTCAAATCATTTTAACATATTTAAGTTAATTATTAACCTTCTTTAACGTATCGAAGGTGATATGAAGCCATGGCGGCATAACGGCAGTGCATTTAGAAGAATTCCGTAATCTTAAATTTGGGCATAAAGTCGTTTTTCTTATATATACACATTTTGCAATCGATATCGAAATGCTTCAAATCATAGGTTTAACATATTTAAGTTAATAAACCTCCATTAGCGAACTGAAGTTGACATAAAGCCATAAGGGCAGGGCATTTGGAAGAATTCCGTAGTCTTATATTTAGACATAAAGTCGATTTTCTTGTAGATACATATTTTGCAATCGATATCGAAATGCTTAAAATCATTAGTTTAACATATTTAAGTTAATAAACCTCCACTAGCGAACTGAAGTTGACATAAAGCCATAACGGCAGGGCATTTGGAAGAATTCCGTAGTCTTATATTTAGGCATAAAGTCGATTTTCTTGTATTTACACATTTAGCAATCGATATCGAAATGCTTCAGATAACTGGTTTAACATATTTAAGTTAATAAACCTTCTTTAACGAACTGAAGTTGGCATAAAGCCATGGCGGCATAACGGCAGTGCATTTAGAAGAATTCCGTAATCTTAAATTTGGGTAAAAAGTCGATTTTCTTGTATATACACATTTAGGAAACGATATCGAAATGCCTCAAAGCATTAGCTTAACATATTTAAGTTATTTAACCGTCTTTAACGTATCGAAGGTGATATGAAGCCATGGCGGCATAACGGCAGTGCATTTAGAAGAATTCCGTAATCTTAAATTTGGGCATAAAGTCGATTTTCTAATATATACACATTTTGCCAATCGAAATGCTTCAAATCATAGGTTTAACATATTTAAGGTAATTAACCCTCCTTGTCTTACTGAAGTCTTCAAAAGCCTTAACGGCATAACAGCAGTGCATTTAGAAGAATTACGTAATCTTATATTTAGGTATAAAATCGATTTTCTTGTATATACTCATTTAGCAATCGATATCGAAATGCTTCAAATCATTAGTTTAACATATTTAGGTTAGTAAACATTTTTTAGCTTACTGAAGTCTGCATAAAGCCGGCAGTGCATTTAGAAGAATTCCGTAATGTTATCATTTTATATTTAGGTATAAAGTCGATTTTCTTGTATTTACACATTTAGCAATCGATATCGAAATGCTTCAGATAACTGGTTTAACATATTTAAGTTAATAAACCTCCATTAGCGAACTGAAGTTGACATAAAGCCATAACGGCAGGGCATTTGGAAGAATTCCGTAGTCATATATTTAGGCATAAAGTCGATTTTCTTGTTTATACATATTGTGCAATCGATGTCAAAATGCTTCATTAGTTTAACATATTTAAGTTAATTAACTTTCTTTAAAGTATTGAAGTTGATATAAAGCCATAATGGCATAACGGCAGTGCATTTAGAAGAATTCCAATATCATATATTTAGGTATAAAATCGATTTTCTTGTATATATACATTTAGCAATCGATATCGAAATGCTTCAAATCATTAGTTTAACATATTTAAGTTAATAAACCTTCTTTAACGAACTGAAGTTGGCATAAAGCCATGGCGGCATAACGGCAGTGCATTTAGAAGAATTCCGTAATCATAAATTTGGGTATAAAGTCGATTTTCTTGTATATACACATTTAGCAATCGATATCGATATGCTTCAAATCATTAGTTTAACATATTTAAGTTAATAAACCTTTAACGAACTGAAGTTGGCATTAAGTCATGGCGGCATAACGGCAGTGCATTTAGAAGAATTCCGTTATCTTATATTTAGGTAAAAGGCCGATTTTCTAGTATATATGCATTAAGCAATCGATTTCGAAATGCTTCAAATCATTAGTTTAACATATTTAAGTCAACTTACCTTCTTTAACGTACTGAAGTTGATATAAAGCCATGGCGGCATAACGACAGGACATTTGGAAGAATTCCGTAATCTTATGTTTAGGTATAAATTCGATTTTCTTGTATATATGCATTAAGAATTCGATATCGAAATGCTTCAAATCATTAGTTTAACATATTCAAGTTAATTAATCTTCTTTAACGTATTGAAGTTGATACAAAGCCATGGCGGCAAAACGACAGTACATTTGGAAGAATTCCGTAATCTTATATTTAGGTATATAGTCGATTTTCTTGTATATATGCATTAAGAAATCGATATCGAAATGCTTCAAAACATTAGTTTAACATATTTAGTTGATTAACCGTCTTTATCTTACTTAAGTCTACAAAAGCCTTAACGGAATAACGGCAGTGCATTTGGAAGAATTCCGTTATCTTATATTTAGGTATAAAATCGGTTTTCTTGTATATACAGATTTAGCAAGCAATATCGAAATGCTTCAAATCATTATTTTAACATATTTAAGTTAATTAACCTTCTTTATCTTACTGAAGTTTACATAAAGCCACAATGGTATAACGGCAGTGCATTTGGAAGAATTCCATAATCTTATATTTAGGTATAAAGTCGATTTTTCTTGTATATACACTTTTAGCAATCGATAACGAAATGCTTTAAGTCATTAGTTTAACATATTTAAGTTAATTAACCTTCTTTATCTTACTGAAGTTTACATAAAGCCACAATGGTATAACGGCAGTGCATTTGGAAGAATTCCGTAATCTTTTATTTAGGTATAAAGTCGATTTTGTTGTATAGACACATTTAGCAATCGATATCGAAACGCTTCAAATCATTAGTTTAACATATTAAGTTAATAAACATTTTTTAGCTTACTGAAGTCTGCATAAAGCCTTAACGGTATACCGGCAGTGCATTTAGAAGAATTCCGTAATCTTAAATTTGGGTAAAAAGTCGATTTTCTTGTATATACACATTGAGGAATCGATATCGAAATGCTTCAAAGCATTAGTTTAACATATTTAAGTTAATTAACCTTCTTTAACGTATCGAAGGTGATATGAAGCCATGGCGGCATAACGGCAGTGCATTTAGAAGAATTCCGTAATCTTAAATTTGGGCATAAAGTCGTATTTCTTATATATACACATTTTGCAATCGATATCGAAATGCTTCAAATCATAGGTTTAACATATTTAAGTTAATAAACCTCCATTAGCGAACTGAAGTTGACATAAAGCCATAAGGGCAGGGCATTTGGAAGAATTCCGTAGTCTTATATTTAGGCATAAAGTCGATTTTCTTGTAGATACATATTTTGCAATCGATATCGAAATGCTTCAAATCATTAGTTTAACATATTTAAGTTAATAAACCTCCATTAGCGAACTGAAGTTGACATAAAGCCATAACGGCAGGGCATTTGGAAGAATTCCGTAGTCTTATATTTAGGCATAAAGTCGATTTTCTTGTATTTACACATTTAGCAATCGATATCGAAATGCTTCAGATAACTGGTTTAACATATTTAAGTTAATAAACCTTCTTTAACGAACTGAAGTTGGCATAAAGCCATGGCGGCATAACGGCAGTGCATTTAGAAGAATTCCGAAATCTTAAATTTGGGTAAAAAGTCGATTTTCTTGTATATACACATTTAGGAAACGATATCGAAATGCCTCAAAGCATTAGCTTAACATATTTAAGTTATTTAACCGTCTTTAACGTATCGAAGTCGATATGAAGCCATGGCGGCATAACGGCAGTGCATTTAGAAGAATTCCGTAATCTTAAATTTGGGCATAAAGTCGATTTTCTTATATATACACATTTTGCAATCGATATCGAAATGCTTCAAATCATAGGTTTAACATATTTAAGGTAATTAACCCTCCTTGTCTTACTGAAGTCTTCAAAAGCCTTAACGGCATAACAACAGTGCATTTAGAAGAATTACGTAATCTTATATTTAGGTATAAAGTCGATTTTCTTGTATATACTCATTTAGCAATCGATATCGAAATGCTTCAAATCATTAGTTTAACATATTTAGGTTAGTAAACATTTTTTAGCTTACTGAAGTCTGCATAAAGCCTTAACGGTATACCGGCAGTGCATTTAGAAGAATTCCGTAATGTTATCATTTTATATTTAGGTATAAAGTCGATTTTCTTGTATTTACACATTTAGCAATCGATATCGAAATGCTTCAGATAACTGGTTTAACATATTTAAGTTAATAAACCTCCATTAGCGAACTGAAGTTGACATAAAGCCATAACGGCAGGGCATTTGGAATAATTCCGTAGTCTTATATTTAGGCATAAAGTCGATTTTCTTGTTTATACATATTGTGCAATCGATGTCAAAATGCTTCAAATCATTAGTTTAACATATTTAAGTTAATTAACTTTCTTTAAAGTATTGAAGTTGATATAAAGCCATAATGGCATAACGGCAGTGCATTTAGAAGAATTCCGATATCATATATTTAGGTATAAAATCGATTTTCTTGTATATATACATTTAGCAATCGATATCGAAATGCTTCAAATCTTTAGTTTAACATATTTAAGTTAATAAACCTTCTTTAACGAACTGAAGTTGGCATAAAGCAATGGCGGCATAACGGCAGTGCATTTAGAAGAATTCCGTAATCTTAAATTTGGGTATAAAGTCGATTTTCTTGTATATACACATTTAGCAATCGATATCGATATGCTTCAAATCATTAGTTTAACATATTTAAGTTAATAAACCTTTAACGAACTGAAGTTGGCATTAAGTCATGGCGGCATAACGGCAGTGCATTTAGAAGAATTCCGTTATCTTATATTTAGGTAAAAGGCCGATTTTCTAGTATATATGCATTAAGCAATCGATTTCGAAATGCTTCAAATCATTAGTTTAACATATTTAAGTCAACTTACCTTCTTTAACGTACTGAAGTTGATATAAAGCCATGGCGGCATAACGACAGGACATTTGGAAGAATTCCGTAATCTTATGTTTAGGTATAAAGTCGATTTTCTTGTATATATGCATTAAGAATTCGATATCGAAATGCTTCAAATCATTAGTTTAACATATTCAAGTTAATTAATCTTCTTTAACGTATTGAAGTTGATACAAAGCCATGGCGGCAAAACGACAGTACATTTGAAAGAATTCCGTAATCTTATATTTAGGTATAAAGTCGATTTTCTTGTATATATGCATTAAGAAATCGATATCGAAATGCTTCAAAACATTAGTTTAACATATTTAGTTGATTAACCGTCTTTATCTTGCTTAAGTCTACAAAAGCCTTAACGGAATAACGGCAGTGCATTTGAAGAATTCCGTTATCTTATATTTAGGTATAAAATCGGTTTTCTTGTATATACAGATTTAGCAAGCAATATCGAAATGCTTCAAATCCTTATTTTAACATATTTAAGTTAATTAACCTTCTTTAACGTATTGAAGTTGATATAAAGCCATGGCGGCATAACGGCAGTGCATTTAGAAGAATTCCGTAATATTATATTTAGGTATAAAGTCGATTTTTCTTGTATATACACTTTTAGCAATCGATAACGAAATGCTTTAAGTCATTAGTTCAACATATTTAAGTTAATTAACCTTCTTTATCTTACTGAAGTTTACATAAAGCCACAATGGTATAACGGCAGTGCATTTGGAAGAATTCCGTAATCTTTTATTTAGGTATAAAGTCGATTTTGTTGTATAGACACATTTAGCAATCGATATCGAAACGCTTCAAATCATTAGTTTAACATATTAAGTTAATAAACATTTTTTAGCTTACTGCAGTCTGCATAAAGCCTTAACGGTATACCGGCAGTGCATTTAGAAGAATTCCGTAATGTTATCATTTTATATTTAGGTATAAAGTCGATTTTCTTGTATTTACACAATTAACAATCGATATCGAAATGCTTCAGATAACTGGTTTAACATATTTAAGTTAATAAACCTTCTTTAACAAAGTTGGCATAAAGCCATGGCGGCATAACGGCAGTGCACTTTTGAAGAATTCCGTAATCTTAAATTTGGGTAAAACGTCGATTTTCTTGTATATACACATTGAGGAATCGATATCGAAATGCTTCAAAGCATTAGTTTAACATATTTAAGTTAATTAACCTTCTTTAACGTATCGAAGGTGATATGAAGCCATGGCGGCATAACGGCAGTGCATTTAGAAGAATTCCGTAATCTTAAATTTGGGCATAAAGTCGATTTTCTTATATATACACATTTTGCAATCGATATCGAAATGCTTCAAATCATAGGTTTAACATATTTAAGTTAATAAAGCTCCATTAGCGAACTGAAGTTGACATAAAGCCATAACGGCAGGGCATTTGGAAGAATTCCGTAGTCTTATATTTAGGCATAAAGTCGATTTTCTTGTAGATACATATTTTGCAATCGATATCGAAATGCTTCAAATTATTAGTTTAACATATTTAAGTTAATAAAGTTTCTTTAACGCACTGAAGTTAACATAAAGCCACGGCGGCATAACGGCAGTGCATTTAGAAGAATTCCGTTATCATATATTTAGGTATAAAATCGTTTTTCTTGTATTTACACATTTAGCAATCGATATCGAAATGCTTCAAATCATTAGTTTAACATATTTAAGGTAATTAACCCTCCTTGTCTTACTGAAGTCTACAAAAGCCTTCACGGCATAACAGATTTGCATTTAGAAGAATTACGTAATCATATATTTAGGTATAAAGTCGATTTTCTTGTATATATTCATTTAGCAATCGATATCAAAATTCTTCAAATCATTAGTTTAACATATTTAAGTTAAGTAACCTTATTTAACTTATTGAAGGAGATATAAAGCCATGGCGGCATAACAGCAGTGCATGTAGAAGAATTCCGTAATCTTATATTTAGGTATAAAGTCGATTTTCTTGTATATATGCATTAAGAAATCGTTATCGAAATGCTTCAAACCATTAGTTTAACATATTTAAGATAATAAACCTTTAACGAACTGAAGTTGGCATTAAGTCATGGCGGCATAACGGCAGTGCATTTAGAAGAATTCCGTTATCTTATATTTAGGTAAAAGGCCGATTTTCTAGTATATATGCATTAAGCAATCGATTTCGAAATGCTTCAAATCATTAGTTTAACATATTTAAGTTAATTAACCTTCTTTAACGTATCGAAGGTGATATGAAGCCATGGCGGCATAACGGCAGTGCATTTAAAAGAATTCCGTAATCTTAAATTTGGGCATAAAGTCGTATTTCTTATATATACACATTTTGCAATCGATATCGAAATGCTTCAAATCATAGGTTTAACATATTTAAGTTAATAAACCTCCATTAGCGAACTGAAGTTGACATAAAGCCATAAGGGCAGGGCATTTGGAAGAATTCCGTAGTCTTATATTTAGGCATAAAGTCGATTTTCTTGTAGATACATATTTTGCAATCGATATCGAAATGCTTCAAATCATTAGTTTAACATATTTAAGTTAATAAACCTCCATTAGCGAACTGAAGTTGACATAAAGCCATAACGGCAGGGCATTTGGAAGAATTCCGTAGTCTTATATTTAGGCATAAAGTCGATTTTCTTGTATTTACACATTTAGCAATCGATATCGAAATGCTTCAGATAACTGGTTTAACATATTTAAGTTAATAAACCTTCTTTAACGAACTGAAGTTGGCATAAAGCCATGGCGGCATAACGGCAGTGCATTTAGAAGAATTCCGAAATCTTAAATTTGGGTAAAAAGTCGATTTTCTTGAATATACACATTTAGGAAACGATATCGAAATGCCTCAAAGCATTAGCTTAACATATTTAAGTTATTTAACCGTCTTTAACGTATCGAAGTCGATATGAAGCCATGGCGGCATAACGGCAGTGCATTTAGAAGAATTCCGTAATCTTAAATTTGGGCATAAAGTCGATTTTCTTATATATACACATTTGCAATCGATATCGAAATGCTTCAAATCATAGGTTTAACATATTTAAGGTAATTAACCCTCCTTGTCTTACTGAAGTCTTCAAAAGCCTTAACGGCATAACAGCAGTGCATTTAGAAGAATTACGTAATCTTATATTTAGGTATAAAGTCGATTTTCTTGTATATACTCATTTAGCAATCGATATCGAAATGCTTCAAATCATTAGTTTAACATATTTAGGTTAGTAAACATTTTTTAGCTTACTGAAGTCTGCATAAAGCCTTAACGGTATACCGGCAGTGCATTTAGAAGAATTCCGTAATGTTATCATTTTATATTTAGGTATAAAGTCGATTTTCTTGTATTTACACATTTAGCAATCGATATCGAAATGCTTCAGATAACTGGTTTAACATATTTAAGTTAATAAACCTCCATTAGCGAACTGAAGTTGACATAAAGCCATAACGGCAGGGCATTTGGAAGAATTCCGTAGTCTTATATTTAGGCATAAAGTCGATTTTCTTGTTTATACATATTGTGCAATCGATGTCAAAATGCTTCAAATCATTAGTTTAACATATTTAAGTTAATTAACTTTCTTTAAAGTATTGAAGTTGATATAAAGCCATAATGGCATAACGGCAGTGCATTTAGAAGAATTCCGATATCATATATTTAGGTATAAAATCGATTTTCTTGTATATATACATTTAGCAATCGATATCGAAATGCTTCAAATCTTTAGTTTAACATATTTAATTAATAAACCTTCTTTAACGAACTGAAGTTGGCATAAAGCCATGGCGGCATAACGGCAGTGCATTTAGAAGAATTCCGTAATCTTAAATTTGGGTATAAAGTCGATTTTCTTGTATATACACATTTAGCAATCGATATCGATATGCTTCAAATCATTAGTTTAACATATTTAAGTTAATAAACCTTTAACGAACTGAAGTTGGCATTAAGTCATGGCGGCATAACGGCAGTGCATTTAGAAGAATTCCGTTATCTTATATTTAGGTAAAAGGCCGATTTTCTAGTATATATGCATTAAGCAATCGATTTCGAAATGCTTCAAATCATTAGTTTAACATATTTAAGTCAACTTACCTTCTTTAACGTACTGAAGTTGATATAAAGCCATGGCGGCATAACGACAGGACATTTGGAAGAATTCCGTAATCTTATGTTTAGGTATAAAGTCGATTTTCTTGTATATATGCATTAAGAATTCGATATCGAAATGCTTCAAATCATTAGTTTAACATATTCAAGTTAATTAATCTTCTTTAACGTATTGAAGTTGATACAAAGCCATGGCGGCAAAACGACAGTACATTTGGAAGAATTCCGTAATCTTATATTTAGGTATAAAGTCGATTTTCTTGTATATATGCATTAAGAAATCGATATCGAAATGCTTCAAAACATTAGTTTAACATATTTAGTTGATTAACCGTCTTTATCTTGCTTAAGTCTACAAAAGCCTTAACGGAATAACGGCAGTGCATTTGGAAGAATTCCGTTATCTTATATTTAGGTATAAATCGGTTTTCTTGTATATACAGATTTAGCAAGCAATATCGAAATGCTTCAAATCATTATTTTAACATATTTAAGTTAATTAACCTTCTTTAACGTATTGAAGTTGATATAAAGCCATGGCGGCATAACGGCAGTGCATTTAGAAGAATTCCGTAATCTTATATTTAGGTATAAAGTCGATTTTTCTTGTATATACACTTTTAGCAATCGATAACGACATGCTTTAAGTCATTAGTTCAACATATTTAAGTTAATTAACCTTCTTTATCTTACTGAAGTTTACATAAAGCCACAATGGTATAACGGCAGTGCATTTGGAAGAATTCCGTAATCTTTTATTTAGGTATAAAGTCGATTTTGTTGTATAGACACATTTAGCAATCGATATCGAAACGCTTCAAATCATTAGTTTAACATATTAAGTTAATAAACATTTTTTAGCTTACTGAAGTCTGCATAAAGCCTTAACGGTATACCGGCAGTGCATTTAGAAGAATTCCGTAATGTTATCATTTTATATTTAGGTATAAAGTCGATTTTCTTGTATTTACACAATTAGCAATCGATATCGAAATGCTTCAGATAACTGGTTTAACATATTTAAGTTAATAAACCTTCTTTAACAAAGTTGGCATAAAGCCATGGCGGCATAACGGCAGTGCATTTAGAAGAATTCCGTAATCTTAAATTTGGGTAAAACGTCGATTTTCTTGTATATACACATTGAGGAATCGATATCGAAATGCTTCAAAGCATTAGTTTAACATATTTAAGTTAATTAACCTTCTTTAACATATTGAAGTTGATATAAAGCCATGGCGGCATAACGACAGTACATTTGGAAGAATTCCGTAATATTATATTTCGGTATAAGGTCGATTTTCTTGTATATATGCAATTAGTAATATATCGAAATGCTTCAAAAAACTGGTTTAACATATTTAAGTTAATAAAGCTCCATTAGCGAACTGAAGTTGACATAAAGCCATAACGGCAGGGCATTTGGAAGAATTCCGTAGTCTTATATTTAGGCATAAAGTCGATTTTCTTGTAGATACATATTTTGCAATCGATATCGAAATGCTTCAAATTATTAGTTTAACATATTTAAGTTAATAAAGTTTCTTTAACGCACTGAAGTTAACATAAAGCCACGGCGGCATAACGGCAGTGCATTTAGAAGAATTCCGTTATCATATATTTAGGTATAAAATCGTTTTTCTTGTATTTACACATTTAGCAATCGATATCGAAATGCTTCAAATCATAAGTTTAACATATTTAAGGTAATTAACCCTCCTTGTCTTACTGAAGTTTACAAAAGCCTTCACGGCATAACAGATTTGCATTTAGAAGAATTACGTAATCATATATTTAGGTATAAAGTCGATTTTCTTGTATATACTCATTTAGCAATCGATATCAAAATTCTTCAAATCATTAGTTTAACATATTTAAGTTAAGTAACCTTATTTAACTTATTGAAGGAGATATAAAGCCATGGCGGCATAACAGCAGTGCATGTAGAAGAATTCCGTAATCTTATATTTAGGTATAAAGTCGATTTACTTGTATATATGCATTAAGAAATCGTTATCGAAATGCTTCAAACCATTAGTTTAACATATTTAAGTTAATAAACCTTTAACGAACTGAAGTTGGCATTAAGTCATGGCGGCATAACGGCAGTGCATTTAGAAGAATTCCGTTATCTTATATTTAGGTAAAAGGCCGATTTTCTAGTATATATGCATTAAGCAATCGATTTCGAAATGCTTCAAATCATTAGTTTAACATATTTAAGTTAAGTAACCTTATTTAACTATTGAAGGAGATATAAAGCCATGGCGGCATAACAGCAGTGCATGTAGAAGAATTCCGTAATCTTATGTTTAGGTATAAATTCGATTTTCTTGTATATATGCATTAAGAATCGATATCGAAATGCTTCAAATCATTAGTTTAACATATTCAAGTTAATTAATCTTCTTTAACGTATTGAAGTTGATACAAAGCCATGCGGCAAAACGAGTACATTTGGAAGAATTCCGTAATCTTATATTTAGGTATAAAGTCGATTTTCTTGTATATATGCATTAAGAAATCGATATCGAAATGCTTCAAAACATTAGTTTAACATATTTAGTTGATTAACCTCTTTATCTGCTTAAGTCTACAAACTTAACGGAATAACGGCAGTGCATTTGGAAGAATTCCGTTATCTTATATTTAGGTATAAAATCGGTTTTCTTGTATATACAGATTTAGCAAGCAATATCAAAATGCTTCAAATCATTATTTTAACATATTTAAGTTAATTAACCTTCTTTAACGTATTGAAGTTGATATAAAGCCATGGCGGCATAACGGCAGTGCATTTAGAAGATTTCCGTAATCTTATATTTAGGTATAAAGTCGATTTTTCTTGTATATACACTTTTAGCAATCGATAACGAAATGCTTTAAGTCATTAGTTAACATATTTAAGTTAATTAACCTTCTTTATCTTATGAAGTTTACATAAAGCCACAACGGTATAACGGCAGTGCATTTGGAAGAATTCCGTAATATTTTATTTAGGTATAAAGTCGATTTTGTTGTATATACACATTTAGGAATCGATATCGAAATGTTTCAAATATTTAGTTTAACATATTAAGTTAATAAACATTTTTTGCTTACTGAAGTCTGCATAAAGCCTTAACGGTATACCGGCAGTGCATTTAGAAGAATTCCGAATGTTAAAATTTTATATTTAGGTATAAAGTCGATTTTCTTGTATTTACATTTAGCAATCGATATCGAAATGCTTCAGATAACTGGTTTAACATATTTAAGTTAATAAACCTTCTTTAACGAACTGAAGTTGGCATAAAGCCGTGGCGGCATAACGGCGGTGCATTTAGAAGAATTCCGTTATCTTAAATTTGGGTAAAAAGTCGATTTTCTTGTATATACACATTGAGGAATCGATATCGAAATGCTTCAAAGCATTAGTTTAACATATTTAAGTTAATTAACCTTCTTTAACGTATCGAAGTGTATGAAGCCATGGCCATAACGGCAGTGCATTTAGAAGAATTCCGTAATCTTAAATTTGGGCATAAAGCCGATTTTCTTATATATACACATTTGCAATCGATATCGAAATGCTTCAAATCATAGTTTAACATATTTAAGTTAACAAACCTCCATTAGCGAACTGAAGTTGACATAAAGCCATAACGGCAGGGCATATGGAAGAATTCCGTAGTCTTATATTTAGGCATAAAGTCGATTTTCTTGTAGATACATATTTCGCAATCGATATCAAAATGCTTCAAATCATTAGTTTAACATATTTAAGTTAATAAACCTCCATTAGGCATAGCGAACTGAAGTTGACATAAAGCCATAACGGCAGGGCATTTGGAAGAATTCCGTAGTCTTATATTTAGGCATAAAGTCGATTTTCTTGTATTTACACATTTAGCAATCGATATCGAAATGCTTCAGATAACTGGTTTAACATATTTAAGTTAATAAACCTTCTTTAACGAACTGAGTTGGCATAAAGCCATGGCGGCATAACGGCAGTGCATTTAGAAGAATTCCGTAATCTTAAATTTGGTTATAAAGTCGATTTTCTTGTATATACACATTTAGCAATCGATATCGATATGCTTCAAATCATTAGTTTAACATATTTAAGTTAATAAACCTTTAACGAACTGAAGTTGGCATTAAGTCATGGCGGCATAACGGCAGTGCATTTAGAAGAATTCCGTTATCTTATATTTAGGTAAAAGGCGATTTTCTAGTATATATGCATTAAGAATCGATTTCGAAATGCTTCAAATCATTAGTTTAACATATTTAAGTCAACTTACCTTCTTTAACGTACTGAAGTTGATATAAAGCCATGGCGGCATAACGACAGGACATTTGGAAGAATTCCGTAATCTTATGTTTAGGTATAAAGTCGATTTTCTTGTATATATGCATTAAGAATTCGATATCGAAATGCTTCAAATCATTAGTTTAACATATTCAAGTTAATTAATCTTCTTTAACGTATTGAAGTTTATACAAAGCCATGGCGGCAAAACGACAGTACATTGGAAGAATTCCGTAATCTTATATTTAGGTATAAAGTCGATTTTCTTGTATATATGCATTAAGAAATCGATATCGAAATGCTTCAAAACATTAGTTTAACATATTTAGTTGATTAACCGTCTTTATCTTGCTTAAGTCTACAAAAGCCTTAACGGAATAACGGCAGTGCATTTGGAAGAATTCCGTTATCTTATATTTAGGTATAAAATCGGTTTTCTTGTATATACAGATTTAGCAAGCAATATCGAAATGCTTCAAATCATTATTTTAACATATTTAAGTTAATTAACCTTCTTTAACGTATTGAAGTTGATATAAAGCCATGGCGGCATAACGGCAGTGCATTTAGAAGAATTCCGTAATCTTATATTTAGGTATAAAGTCGATTTTCTTGTATATACACTTTTAGCAATCGATAACGAAATGCTTTAAGTCATTAGT
Source organism: Bactrocera correcta (assembly GCA_027475135.1). NCBI lineage: Eukaryota > Metazoa > Arthropoda > Insecta > Diptera > Tephritidae > Bactrocera > Bactrocera correcta. The sequence goes on from CM050327.1 coordinate 62,075,886, forward strand.
TCAACATATTTAAGTTAATTAACCTTCTTTATCTTACTGAAGTTTACATAAAGCCACAATGGTATAACGGCAGTGCATTTGGAAGAATTCCGTAATCTTTTATTTAGGTATAAAGTCGATTTTGTTGTATAGACACATTTAGCAATCGATATCGAAACGCTTCAAATCATTAGTTTAACATATTAAGTTAATAAACATTTTTTAGCTTACGAAGTCTGCATAAAGCCTTAACGGTATACCGGCAGTGCATTTAGAAGAATTCCGTAATGTTATATTTTATATTTAGGTATAAAGTCGATTTTCTTGTATTTACACAATTAGCAATCGATATCGAAATGCTTCAGATAACTGGTTTAACATATTTAAGTTAATAACCTTCTTTAACAAAGTTGGCATAAAGCCATGGCGGCATAACGGCAGTGCATTTAGAAGAATTCCGTAATCTTAAATTTGGGTAAAACGTCGATTTTCTTGTATATACATTGAGGAATCGATATCGAAATGCTTCAAAGCATTGTTTAACATATTTAAGTTAATTAACCTTCTTTAACATATTGAAGTTGATATAAACATGGCGGCATAACGACAGTACATTTGGAAGAATTCCGTAATATTATATTTCGGTATAAGGTCGATTTCTTGTATATAGCAATTAGTAATCGATATCGAAATGCTTCAAAAAACTGGTTTAACATATTTAAGTTAATAAAGCTCATTAGCAAATGAAGTTGACATAAAGCCATAACGGCAGGGCATTTGAAGAATTCCGTAGTCTTATATTTAGGCATAAAGTCGATTTTCTTGTAGATACATATTTTGCAATCGATATCGAAATGCTTCAAATTATTAGTTTAACATATTTAAGTTAATAAAGTTTCTTTAACGCACTGAAGTTAACATAAAGCCACGGCGGCATAACGGCAGTGCATTTAGAAGAATTCCGTTATCATATATTTAGGTATAAAATCGTTTTCTTGTATTTACACATTTAGCAATCGATATCGAAATGCTTCAAATCATAAGTTTAACATATTTAAGGTAATTAACCCTCCTTGTCTTACTGAAGTTTACAAAAGCCTTCACGGCATAACAGATTTGCATTAGAAGAATTACGTAATCATATATTTAGGTATAAAGTCGATTTTCTTGTATATACTCATTTAGCAATCGATATCAAAATTCTTCAAATCATTAGTTTAACATATTTAAGTTAAGTAACCTTATTTAACTTATTGAAGGAGATATAAAGCCATGGCGGCATAACAGCAGTGCATGTAGAAGAATTCCGTAATCTTATATTTAGGTATAAAGTCGATTTACTTGTATATATGCATTAAGAATCGTTATCGAAATGCTTCAAACCATTAGTTTAACATATTAAGTTAATAAACCTTTAACGAACTGAAGTTGGCATTAAGTCATGGCGGCATAACGGCAGTGCATTTAGAAGAATTCCGTTATCTTATATTTAGGTAAAAGGCCGATTTTCTAGTATATATGCATTAAGCAATCGATTTCGAAATGCTTCAAATCATTAGTTTAACATATTTAAGTTAAGTAACCTTATTTAACTTATTGAAGGAGATATAAAGCCATGGCGGCATAACACAGTGCATGTAGAAGAATTCCGTAATCTTATGTTTAGGTATAAATTCGATTTTCTTGTATATATGCATTAAGAAATCGATATCGAAATGCTTCAAATCATTAGTTTAACATATTAAGTTAATTAATCTTCTTTAACGTATTGAAGTGATACAAAGCCATGGCGGCAAAACGACAGTACATTTGGAAGAATTCCGTAATCTTATATTTAGGTATAAAGTCGATTTTCTTGTATATATGCATTAAGAAATCGATATCGAAATGCTTCAAAACATTAGTTTAACATATTTAGTTGATTAACCGTCTTTATCTTCTTAAGTCTACAAAAGCCTTAACGGAATAACGGCAGTGCATTTGGAAGAATTCCGTTATCTTATATTTAGGTATAAAATCGGTTTTCTTGTATATACAGATTTAGCAAGCAATATCAAAATGCTTCAAATCATTATTTTAACATATTTAAGTTAATTAACCTTCTTTAACGTATTGAAGTTGATATAAAGCCATGGCGGCATAACGGCAGTGCATTTAGAAGATTTCCGTAATCTTATATTTAGGTATAAAGTCGATTTTCTTGTATATACACTTTAGCAATCGATAACGAAATGCTTTAAGTATTAGTTCAACATATTTAAGTTAATTAACCTTCTTTATCTTACTGAAGTTTACATAAAGCCACAACGGTATAACGGCAGTGCATTTGGAAGAATTCCGTAATATTTTATTTAGGTATAAAGTCGATTTTGTTGTATATACACATTTAGGAATCGATATCGAAATGTTTCAAATATTTAGTTTAACATATTAAGTTAATAAACTTTTTTACTTACTGAAGTCTGCATAAAGCCTTACGGATACCGGCAGTGCATTTAGAAGAATTCCGTAATTTTAAATTTGGTATAAAGTCGATTTTCTTGTATTTACACATTTAGCAATCGATATCGAAATGCTTCAATAATGGTTTAACATATTTAAGTTAATAAACCTTCTTTAACGAACTGAAGTTGGCATAAAGCCTGGCGGCATAACGGCGGTGCATTTAGAAGAATTCCGTTATCTTAAATTTGGGTAAAAAGTCGATTTTCTTGTATATACACATTAGGAATCGATATCGAAATGCTTCAAACATTAGTTTAACATATTTAAGTTAATAACCTTCTTTAACGTACGAAGGTGATAAAGCCACGGTAACGGCAGTGCATTTAGAAGAATTCCGTAATCTTAAATTTGGGCATAAAGCCGATTTTCTTTATATACACATTTTGCAATCGATATCGAAATGCTTCAAATCATAGGTTTAACATATTTAAGTTAAAAACCTCCATTAGCGAACTGAAGTTGACATAAAGCCATAACGGCAGGGCATTGGAAGAATTCCGTAGTCTTATATTTAGGCATAAAGTCGATTTTCTTGTAATACATATTTGCAATCGATATCAAAATGCTTCAAATCATTAGTTTAACATATTTAAGTTAATAAACCTCCTTACGAACTGAAGTTGACATAAAGCCATAACGGCAGGGCATTTGGAAGAATTCCGTATCTTATATTTAGGATAAAGTCGATTTTCTTGTATTTACACATTTAGCAATCGATATCGAAATGCTTTAAGTCATTAGTTAACATATTTAAGTTAATTAACCTTCTTACTTACTGAAGTCTGCATAAAGCCTTACGGATACCGGCAGTGCATTTAGAAGAATTCCGTAATTTTAAATTTGGTATAAAGTCGATTTTCTTGTATTTACACATTTAGCAATCGATATCGAAATGCTTCAATAATGGTTTAACATATTTAAGTTAATAAACCTTCTTTAACGAACTGAAGTTGGCATAAAGCCATGGCGGCATAACGGCAGTGCATTTAGAAGAATTCCGTAATCTTAAATTTGGGTAAAAGTCGATTTTCTTGTATATACCATTAGGAATCGATATCGAAATGCTTCAAACATTAGTTTAACATATTTAAGTTAATTACCTTCTTTAACGTACGAAGGTGATATAAGCCATGGCGGCATACGGCAGTGCATTTAGAAGAATTCCGTAATCTTAAATTTGGGATAAAGTCGATTTTCTTTATATACACATTTTGCAATCGATATCGAAATGCTTCAAATCATAGGTTTACATATTTAAGTTAATAAACCTCCATTAGCGAACTGAAGTTGACATAAAGCCATAAGGCAGGGCATTTGGAAGAATTCCGTAGTCTTATATTAAAGTCGATTTTCTTGTTATATATTGAATCGATTCAAATGCTTCAACCCCCCCCCCCCCCCCCCCCCCCCCCCCCCCCCCCCCCCCCCCCCCCCCCCCCCCCCCCCCCCCCCCCCCCCCCCCCCCCCCCCCCCCCCCCCCCCCCCCCCCCCCCCCCCCGATTTTCTTGTATATATGCAATTAGTAATCGATATCGAAATGCTTCAAAAAACTGGTTTAACATATTTAAGTTAATAAAGCTCCATTAGCGAACTGAAGTTGACATAAAGCCATAACGGCAGGGCATTTGGAAGAATTCCGTAGTCTTATATTTAGGCATAAAGTCGATTTTCTTGTAATATATTTTGCAATCGATATCGAAATGCTTCAAATTATTAGTTTAACATATTAAGTTAATTTAAAATTTCTTTAACGCACTGAAGTTAACATAAAGCCACGGCGGCATAACGGCAGTGCATTTAGAAGAATTCCGTTATCATATATTTAGGTATAAAATCGTTTTTCTTGTATTTACACATTTAGCAATCGATATCGAAATGCTTCAAATCATAAGTTTAACATATTTAAGGTAATTAACCCTCCTTGTCTTACTGAAGTTTACAAAAGCCTTCACGGCATAACAGATTTGCATTTAGAAGAATTACGTAATCATATATTTAGGTATAAAGTCGATTTTCTTGTATATACTCATTTAGCAACGATATCAAAATTCTTCAAATCATTAGTTTAACATATTTAAGTTAAGTAACCTTATTTAACTTATTGAAGGAGATATAAAGCCATGGCGGCATAACAGCAGTGCATGTAGAAGAATTCCGTAATCTTATATTTAGGTATAAAGTCGATTTACTTGTATATATGCATTAAGAAATCGTTATCGAAATGCTTCAAACCATTAGTTTAACATATTTAAGTTAATAAACCTTTAACGAACTGAAGTTGGCATTAAGTCATGGCGGCATAACGGCAGTGCATTTAGAAGAATTCCGTTATCTTATATTTAGGTAAAAGGCCGATTTTCTAGTATATATGCATTAAGCAATCGATTTCGAAATGCTTCAAATCATTAGTTTAACATATTTAAGTTAAGTAACCTTATTTAACTTATTGAAGGAGATATAAAGCCATGGCGGCATAACAGCAGTGCATGTAGAAGAATTCCGTAATCTTATGTTTAGGTATAAATTCGATTTTCTTGTATATATGCATTAAGAAATCGATATCGAAATGCTTCAAATCATTAGTTTAACATATTCAAGTTAATTAATCTTCTTTAACGTATTGAAGTTGATACAAAGCCATGGCGGCAAAACGACAGTACATTTGGAAGAATTCCGTAATCTTATATTTAGGTATAAAGTCGATTTTCTTGTATATATGCATTAAGAAATCGATATCGAAATGCTTCAAAACATTAGTTTAACATATTTAGTTGATTAACCGTCTTTATCTTGCTTAAGTCTACAAAAGCCTTAACGGAATAACGGCAGTGCATTTGGAAGAATTCCGTTATCTTATATTTAGGTATAAAATCGGTTTTCTTGTATATACAGATTTAGCAAGCAATATCAAAATGCTTCAAATCATTATTTTAACATATTTAAGTTAATTAACCTTCTTTAACGTATTGAAGTTGATATAAAGCCATGGCGGCATAACGGCAGTGCATTTAGAAGATTTCCGTAATCTTATATTTAGGTATAAAGTCGATTTTTTTTGTATATACACTTTTAGCAATCGATAACGAAATGCTTTAAGTCATTAGTTCAACATATTTAAGTTAATTAACCTTCTTTATCTTACTGAAGTTTACATAAAGCCACAACGGTATAACGGCAGTGCATTTGGAAGAATTCCGTAATATTTTATTTAGGTATAAAGTCGATTTTGTTGTATATACACATTTAGGAATCGATATCGAAATGTTTCAAATATTTAGTTTAACATATTAAGTTAATAAACATTTTTTAGCTTACTGAAGTCTGCATAAAGCCTTAACGGTATACCGGCAGTGCATTTAGAAGAATTCCGTAATGTTATAATTTTATATTTAGGTATAAAGTCGATTTTCTTGTATTTACACATTTAGCAATCGATATCGAAATGCTTCAGATAACTGGTTTAACATATTTAAGTTAATAAACCTTCTTTAACGAACTGAAGTTGGCATAAAGCCGTGGCGGCATAACGGCGGTGCATTTAGAAGAATTCCGTTATCTTAAATTTGGGTAAAAAGTCGATTTTCTTGTATATACACATTGAGGAATCGATATCGAAATGCTTCAAAGCATTAGTTTAACATATTTAAGTTAATTAACCTTCTTTAACGTATCGAAGGTGATATGAAGCCATGGCGGCATAACGGCAGTGCATTTAGAAGAATTCCGTAATCTTAAATTTAGGGGATAAAGTCGATTTTCTTTATAGACACATTTTGCAATCGATATCGAAATGCTTCAAATCATTTGGGTTTTTCATATTTAAGTTAATAAACCTCCATTAGCGAACTGAAGTTGACATAAAGCCATAATGGCAGGGCATTTGGAAGAATTCCGTAGTCTTATATTAAGGCATAAAGTCGATTTTCTTGTATATACATATTTTGCAATCGATATCGAAATGCTTCAAATCATTAGTTTAACATATTTAAGTTAAGAAACCTCCATTAGCGAACTGAAGTTGACATAAAGCCATAACGGCAGGGCATTTGGAAGATTTCCGTAGTCTTATATTTAGGCATAAAGTCGATTTTCTTGTATTTACACATTTAGCAATCGATATCGAAATGCTTCAGATAACTGGTTTAACATATTTAAGTTAATAAACCTTCTTTAACGAACTGAAGTTGGCATAAAGCCATGGCGGCATAACGGCAGTGCATTTAGAAGAATTCCGTAATCTTAAATTTGGGTAAAAAGTCGATTTTCTTGTATATACACATTTAGGAATCGATATCGAAATGCTTCAAAGCATTAGTTTAACATATTTGAGTTAATTAACCTTCTTTAACGTATCGAAGGTGATATGAAGCCATGGCGGCATAACGGCAGTGCATTAAGAAGAATTCCGTAATCTTAAATTTGGGTAAAAAGTCGATTTTCTTGTATATACACATTTAGGAATCGATATCGAAATGCTTCAAATCATAGGTTTAACATATTTAAGTTAATAAACCTCCATTAGCGAACTGAAGTTGACATAAAGCCATAACGGCAGGGCATTTGGAAGAATTCCGTAGTCTTATAGTTAGGCATAAAGTCGATTTTCTTGTATATACATATTTTGCAATCGATATCGAAATGCTTCAAATCATTAGTTTAACATATTTAAGTTAATGAAGTTGGCATAAAGCCATGGCGGCATAACGGCAGTGCATTTAGAAGAATTCCGTAATCTTAAATTTGGGTATAAAGTCGATTTTCTTGTATATACACATTTAGCAATCGATATCGAAATGCTTCAAATCATTAGTTTAACATATTTAAGTTATTTAACCCTTTTAATCTTACTGAAGTCTACAAAAGCCTTCACGGCATAACGGCAGTGCATTTAGAAGAATTCCGTAATCTTAAATTTGGGTATAAAGTCGATTTTCTTGTATATACACATTTAGCAATCGATATCGAAATGCTTCAAATCATTAGTTTAACATATTTAAGTTAATAAAGTTTCTTTAACGCACTGAAGTTAACATAAAGCCACGGCGGCATAACGGTAGTGCATTTAGAAGAATTCCGTTATCATATATTTAGGTATAAAATCGTTTTTGTTGTATATACACATTTAGCAATCGATATCGAAATGCTTTAAATCATTAGTTTAACATATTTAAGGTAATTAACCCTCCTTGTCTTACTGAAGTCTACAAAAGCCTTAACGGCATAACAGATTTGCATTTAGAAGAATTACGTAATCATATATTTAGGTATAAAGTCGATTTTCTTGTATATACACATTTAGCAATCGATATCAAAATTCTTCAAATCATTAGTTTAACATATTTAAGTTAAGTAACCTTATTTAACTTATTGAAGGAGATATAAAGCCATGGCGGCATAACAGCAGTGCATGTAGAAGAATTCCGTAATCTTATATTTAGGTATAAAGTCGATTTTCTTGTACATATGCATTAAGAAATCGATATCGAAATGCTTCAAACGATTAGTTTAACATATTGAAGTTAATAAACCTTTAACGAACTGAAGTTGGCATTAAGTCATGGCGGCATAACGGCAGTGCATTTAGAAGAATTCCGTTATCTTATATTTAGGTAAAAGGCCAATTTTCTAGTATATATGCATTAAGCAATCGATTTCGAAATGCTTCAAATCATTAGTTTAACATATTTAAGTTTACTTACCTTCTTTAACGTATTGAAGTTGATATAAAGCCATGGCGGCATAACGACAGAACATTTGGAAGAATTCCGTAATCTTATGTTTAGGTATAAATTCGATTTTCTTGTATATATGCATTTAGCAATCGATATCGAAATGCTTCTAATCATTAGTTTAACATATTCAAGTTAATTAATCCTCTTTAACGTATTGAAGTTGATACAAAGCCATGGCGGCAAAACGACAGTACATTTGGAAGAATTCCGTAATCTTATATTTAGGTATAAAGTCGATTTTCTTGTATATATGCATTAAGAAATCGATATCGAAATGCTTCAAAACATTAGTTTAACATATTTAGTTGATTAACCGTCTTTATCTTGCTTAAGTCTACAAAAGCCTTAACGGAATAACGGCAGTGCATTTGGAAGAATTCCGTTATCTTATATTTAGGTATAAAATCGGATTTCTTGTATATACAGATTTAGCAAGCAATAACGAAATGCTTCAAATCATTATTTTAACATATTTATGTTAATTAACCTTCTTTAACGTATTGAAGTTGATATAAAGCCATGGCGGCATAACGGCAGTGCATTTAGAAGAATTCCGTAATCTTTTATTTAGGTATAAAGTCGATTTTGTTGTATATACACATTTAGCAATCGATATCGAAATGTTTCAAATCTTTAGTTTAACATATTAAGTTAATAAACATTTTTTAGCTTACTGAAGTCTGCATAAAGCCTTAACGGTATACCGGCAGTGCATTTAGAAGAATTCCGTAATGTTATAATTTTATATTTAGGTATAAAGCCGATTTTCTTGTATTTATACATTTAGCAATCGATATCGAAATGCTTCAGATAACTGGTTTAACATATTTAAGTTAATAAACCTTCTTTAACGAACTGAAGTTGGCATAAAGCCATGGCGGCATAACGGCAGTGCATTTAGAAGAATTCCGTAATCTTAAATTTTGGTAAAAAGTCGATTTTCTTGTATATACACATTGAGGAATCGATATCGAAATGCTTCAAAGCATTAGTTTAACATATTTAAGTTAATTAACCTTCTTTAACGTATCGAAGGTGATATGAAGCCATGGCGGCATAACGGCAGTGCATTTAGAAGAATTCCGTAATCTTAAATTTGGGCATAAAGTCGATTTTCTTATATATACACATTTTGCAATCGATATCGAAATGCTTCAAATCATAGGTTTAACATATTTAAGTTAATAAACCTCCATTAGCGAACTGAAGTTGACATAAAGCCATAACGGCAGGGCATTTGGAAGAATTCCGTAGTCTTATAGTTAGGCATAAAGTCGATTTTCTTGTATATACATATTTTGCAATCGATATCGAAATGCTTCAAATCATTAGTTTAACATATTTAAGTTAATGAAGTTGGCATAAAGCCATGGCGGCATAACGGCAGTGCATTTAGAAGAATTCCGTAATCTTAAATTTGGGTATAAAGTCGATTTTCTTGTATATACACATTTAGCAATCGATATCGAAATGCTTCAAATCATTAGTTTAACATATTTAAGTTATTTAACCCTTTTAATCTTACTGAAGTCTACAAAAGCCTTCACGGCATAACGGCAGTGCATTTAGAAGAATTCCGTAATCTTAAATTTGGGTATAAAGTCGATTTTCTTGTATATACACATTTAGCAATCGATATCGAAATGCTTCAAATCATTAGTTTAACATATTTAAGTTAATAAAGTTTCTTTAACGCACTGAAGTTAACATAAAGCCACGGCGGCATAACGGTAGTGCATTTAGAAGAATTCCGTTATCATATATTTAGGTATAAAATCGTTTTTCTTGTATATACACATTTAGCAATCGATATCGAAATGCTTTAAATCATTAGTTTAACATATTTAAGGTAATTAACCCTCCTTGTCTTACTGAAGTCTACAAAAGCCTTAACGGCATAACAGATTTGCATTTAGAAGAATTACGTAATCATATATTTAGGTATAAAGTCGATTTTCTTGTATATACACATTTAGCAATCGATATCAAAATTCTTCAAATCATTAGTTTAACATATTTAAGTTAAGTAACCTTATTTAACTTATTGAAGGAGATATAAAGCCATGGCGGCATAACAGCAGTGCATGTAGAAGAATTCCGTAATCTTATATTTAGGTATAAAGTCGATTTTCTTGTACATATGCATTAAGAAATCGATATCGAAATGCTTCAAACGATTAGTTTAACATATTGAAGTTAATAAACCTTTAACGAACTGAAGTTGGCATTAAGTCATGGCGGCATAACGGCAGTGCATTTAGAAGAATTCCGTTATCTTATATTTAGGTAAAAGGCCAATTTTCTAGTATATATGCATTAAGCAATCGATTTCGAAATGCTTCAAATCATTAGTTTAACATATTTAAGTTTACTTACCTTCTTTAACGTATTGAAGTTGATATAAAGCCATGGCGGCATAACGACAGAACATTTGGAAGAATTCCGTAATCTTATGTTTAGGTATAAATTCGATTTTCTTGTATATATGCATTAAGAAATCGATATCGAAATGCTTCAAATCATTAGTTTAACATATTCAAGTTAATTAATCTTCTTTAACGTATTGAAGTTGATACAAAGCCATGGCGGCAAAACGACAGTACATTTGAAAGAATTCCGTAATCTTATATTTAGGTATAAAGTCGATTTTCTTGTATATATGCATTAAGAAATCGATATCGAAATGCTTCAAAACATTAGTTTAACATATTTAGTTGATTAATCGTCTTTATCTTACTTAAGTCTACAAAAGCCTTATCGGAATAACGGCAGTGCATTTGGAAGAATTCCGTTATCTTATATTTAGGTATAAAATCGGTTTTCTTGTATATACAGATTTAGCAAGCAATATCGAAATGCTTCAAATCATTATTTTAACATATTTATGTTAATTAACCTTCTTTAACGTATTGAAGTTGATATAAAGCCATGGCGGCATAACGGCAGTGCATTTAGAAGAATTCCGTAATCTTAAAATTGGGTAAAAAGTCGATTTTTCTTGTATATACACTTTTAGCAATCGATAACGAAATGCTTTAAGTCATTAGTTCAACATATTTAAGTTAATTAACCTTCTTTATCTTACTGAAGTTTACATAAAGCCACAACGGTATAACGGCAGTGCATTTGGAAGAATTCCGTAATCTTTTATTTAGGTATAAAGTCGATTTTGTTGTATGTACACATTTAGCAATCGATATCGAAATGTTTCAAATCTTTAGTTTAACATATTAAGTTAATAAACATTTTTTAGCTTACTGAAGTCTGCATAAAGCCTTAACGGTATACCGGCAGTGCATTTAGAAGAATTCCGTAATGTTATAATTTTATATTTAGGTATAAAGCCGATTTTCTTGTATTTACACATTTAGCAATCGATATCGAAATGCTTCAGATAACTGGTTTAACATATTTAAGTTAATAAACCTTCTTTAACGAACTGAAGTTGGCATAAAGCCATGGCGGCATAACTTCAGTGCATTTAGAAGTAATTTTATATTTAGGTATAAAGTCGATTTTCTTGTATTTACACATTTAGCAATCGATATCGAAATGCTTCAGATAACTGGTTTAACATATTTAAGTTAATAAACCTTCTTTAACGAACTGAAGTTGGCATAAAGCCATGGCGGCATAACGGCAGTGCATTTAGAAGAATTCTGTAATCTTAAATTTGGGTAAAAAGTCGATTTTCTTGTATATACACATTGAGGAATCGATATCGAAATGCTTCAAAGCATTAGTTTAACATATTAAGTTAATAAACCTTCTTTAACGAACTGAAGTTGGCATAAAGCCATGGCGGCATAACGGCAGTGCATTTAGAAGAATTCCGTAATCTTAAATTTGGGTATAAAGTCGATTTTCTTGTATATACACATTTAGCAATCGATATCGAAATGCTTCAAATCATTAGTTTAACATATTTAAGTTAATAAAGTTTCTTTAACGCACTGAAGTTAACATAAAGCCACGGCGGCATAACGGCAGTGCATTTAGAAGAATTCCGTTATCATATATTTAGGTATAAAATCGTTTTTCTTGTATATACACATTTAGCAATCGATATCGAAATGCTTCAAATCATTAGTTTAACATATTTAAGGTAATTAACCCTCCTTGCTACTGAAGTTACATAAAGCCATGGCGGCATAACGGCATGCATTTAGAAGAATTCCGTAATCTTATATTTAGGTATAAAGTCGATTTTCTTGTATATACACATTTAGCAATCGATATCAAAATGCTTCAAATCATTAGTTTAACATATTTAAGTTAAGTAACCTTATTTAACGTATTGAAGGAGATATAAAGCCATGGCGGCATAACAGCAGTGCATGTAGAAGAATTCCGTAATCTTATATTTAGGTATAAAGTCGATTTTCTTGTACATATGCATTAAGAATCGATATCGAAATGCTTCAAACCATTAGTTTAACATATTGAAGTTAATAAACCTTTAACGAACTGAAGTTGGCATTAAGTCATGGCGGCATAACGGCAGTGCATTTAGAAGAATTCCGTTATCTTATATTTAGGTAAAAGGCCAATTTTGTAGTATATATGCATTAAGCAATCGATTTCGAAATGCTTCAAATCATTAGTTTAACATATTTAAGTTTACTTACCTTCTTTAACGTATTGAAGTTGATATAAAGCCATGGCGGCATAACGACAGAACATTTGGAAGAATTCCGTAATCTTATGTTTAGGTATAAATTCGATTTTCTTGTATATATGCATTAAGAAATCGATATCGAAATGCTTCAAATCATTAGTTTAACATATTCAAGTTAATTAATCTTCTTTAACGTATTGAAGTTGATACAAAGCCATGGCGGCAAAACGACAGTACATTTGGAAGAATTCCGTAATCTTATATTTAGGTATAAAGTCGATTTTCTTGTATATATGCATTAAGAAATCGATATCGAAATGCTTCAAAACATTAGTTTAACATATTTAGTTGATTAATCGTCTTTATCTTACTTAAGTCTACAAAAGCCTTAACGGAATAACGGCAGTGCATTTGGAAGAATTCCGTTATCTTATATTTAGGTATAAAATCGGTTTTCTTGTATATACACATTTAGCAAGCAATATCAAAATGCTTCAAATCATTATTTTAACATATTTAAGTTAATTAACTTCTTTAACGTATTGAAGTTGATATAAAGCCATGGCGGCATAACGGCAGTGCATTTAAAAGAATTCCGTAATCTTATATTTAGGTATAAAGTCGATTTTTCTTGTATATACACTTTTAGCAATCGATAACGAAATGCTTTAAGTCATTAGTTCAACATATTTAAGTTAATTAACCTTCTTTAACGTATTGAAGTTGATATAAAGCCATGGCGGCATAACGGCAGTGCATTTGGAAGAATTCCGTAATCTTATATTTAGGTATAAAGTCGATTTTGTTGTATAGACACATTTAGCAATCGATATCGAAATGCTTCAAATCATTAGTTTAACATATTAAGTTAATAAATATTTTTTAGCTTTCTGAAGTCTGCATAAAGCCTTAACGGTATACCGGCAGTGCATTTAGAAGAATTCCGTAATGTTATAATTTTATATTTAGGTATAAAGTCGATTTTCTTGTATTTACACATTTAGCAATCGATATCGAAATGCCTCAGATAACTGGTTTAACATATTTAAGTTAATAAACCTTCTTTAACGAACTGAAGTTGGCATAAAGCCATGGCGGCATAACGGCAGTGCATTTAGAAGAATTCCGTAATCTTAAATTTGGGTAAAAAGTCGATTTTCTTGTATATACACATTTAGGAATCGATATCGAAATGCTTCAAAGCATTAGTTTAACATATTTAAGTTAACTAACCTTCTTTAACGTATCGAAGGTGATATGAAGCCATGGCGGCATAACGGCAGTGCATTTAGAAGAATTCCGTAATCTTAAATTTGGGCATAAATTCGATTTTCTTATATATACACATTTTGCAATCGATATCGAAATGCTTCAGATAACTGGTTTAACATATTTAAGTTAATAAACCTCCATTAGCGAACTGAAGTTGGCATAAAGCCATAACAGCAGGGCATTTGGAAGAATTCCGTAGTCTTATATTTAGGCATAAAGTCGATTTTCTTGTATATACATATTTTGCAATCGATATCGAAATGCCTCAAAGCATTAGTTTAACATATTTAAGTTATTTAACCGTCTTTAACGTATCGAAGGTGATATGAAGCCATGGCGGCATAACGGCAGTGCATTTAGAAGAATTCCGTAATCTTAAATTTGGGCATAAAGTCGATTTTCTTATATATACACATTTTGCAATCGATATCGAAATGCTTCAAATCATAGGTTTAACATATTTAAGTTAATAAACCTCCATTAGCGAACTGAAGTTGACATAAAGCCATAACGGCAGGGCATTTGGAAGAATTCCGTAGTCTTATATTTAGGCATAAAGTCGATTTTCTTGTATATACATATTTTGCAATCGATATCGAAATGCTTCAAATCATTAGTTTAACATATTTAAGTTAATTAACCTTCTTTAAAGTATTGAAGTTGATATAAAGCCATAACGGCATAACGGCAGTGCATTTAGAAGAATTCCGTTATCATATATTTAGGTATAAAATCGATTTTCTTGTATATATACATTTAGCAATCGATATCGAAATGCTTCAAATCATTAGTTTAACATATTTAAGTTAATAAACCTTCTTTAACGAACTGAAGTTGGCATAAAGCCATGGCGGCATAACGGCAGCGCATTTAGAAGAATTTCGTAATCTTAAATTTGGGTATAAAGTCGATTTTCTTGTATATACACATTTAGCAATCGATATCGAAATGCTTCAATTCATTAGTTTAACATATTTTAGTTAATAAACCTTCTTTAACGAACTGAAGTTGGCATAAAGCCACGTCGGCATAACGGCAGTGCATTTAGAAGAATTCCGTAATCTTAAATTTGGGTATAAAGTCGATTTTCTTGTATATACACATTTAGCAATCGATATAGAAATGCTTCAAATCATTATTTTAACATATTTAAGTTAATAAAGTTTCTTTAACGCACTAAAGTTAACATAAAGCCACGGCGGCATAACGGCAGTGCATTTAGAAGAATTCCGTTATCATATATTTAGGTATAAAATCGTTTTTCTTGTATATACACATTTAGCAATCGATATCGAAATGCTTCAAATCATAAGTTTAACATATATAAGGTAATTAACCCTCCTTGTCTTACTGAAGTCTAAAAAAGCCTTAACGGCATAACAGATTTGCATTTAGAAGAATTACGTAATCATATATTTAGGTACAAAGTCGATTTTCTTGTATATACTCATTTAGCAATCGATATCAAATTTCTTCAAATCATTAGTTTAACATATTTAAGTTAAGTAACCTTATTTAACTTATTGAAGGAGATATAAAGCCATGGCGGCATAACAGCAGTGCATGTAGAAGAATTCCGTAATCTTATATTTAGGTATAAAGTCGATTTTCTTGTATATATGCATTATCGAAATGCTTCAAACCATTAGTTTAACATATTTAAGTTAATAAACCTTTAACGAACTGAAGTTGGCATTAAGTCATGGCGGCATAACGGCAGTGCATTTAAAAGAATTCCGTTATCTTATATTTAGGTAAAAGGCCGAGTTTCTAGTATATATGCATTAAGCAATCGATTTCGAAATGCTTCAAATCATTAGTTTAACATATTTAAGTTAACTTACCTTCTTTAACGTATTGAAGTTGATATAAAGCCATGGCGGCATAACGACAGGACATTTGGAAGAATTCCGTAATCTTATGTTTAGGTATAAATTCGATTTTCTTGTATATATGCATTAAGAAATCGATATCGAAATGCTTCAAATCATTAGTTTAACATATTCAAGTTAATTAATCTTCTTTAACGTATTGAAGTTGATACAAAGCCATGGCGGCAAAACGACAGTACATTTGGAAGAATTCCGTAATCTTATATTTAGGTATAAAGTCGATTTTCTTGTATATATGCATTAAGAAATCGATATCGAAATGCTTCAAACATTAGTTTAACGTATTTAGTTGATTAACCGTCTTTATCTTACTTAAGTCTACAAAGGCCTTAACGGAATAACGGCAGTGCATTTGGAAGAATTCCGTTATCTTATATTTAGGTATAAAATCGGTTTTCTTGTATATACACATTTAGCAAGCAATATCGAAATGCTTCAAATCATTATTTTAACATATTTAAGTTAATTAACCTTCTTTAACGTATTGAAGTTGATATAAAGCCATGGCGGCATAACGACAGGACATTTGGAAGAATTCCGTAATCTTATGTTTAGGAATAAATTCGATTTTCTTGTATATATGCATTAAGCAATCGATTTCGAAATGCTGCAAATCATTAGTTTAACATATTTAAGTTAACTTACCTTCTTTAACGTATTGAAGTTGATACAAAGCCATGGCGGCATAACGACAGTACATTTGGAAGACCTCCGTAATCTTATATTTAGGTATAAAGTCGATTTTCTTGTATATATGCATTAAGAAATCGATATCGAAATGCTTCAAAACATTAGTTTAACATATTTAGTTGATTAAAGTCTTTATCTTACTTAAGTCTACAAAAGCCATAACGGCAGTGCATTTGGAAGAATTCCGTAATCTCATATTTAGGTATAAAATCGATTTTGTTGTATATACACATTTAGCAATCGATATCGAAATGCTGCCAATCATTAGTTTAACATATTTAAGTTAATAAAGCTTCTTTAACGCACTGAAGTTAACATAACGCCGTGGCGGCATAACGGCAATGCATGTAGAAGAATTCCGTAATCTTATATTTAGGTATAAAGTCGATTTTCTTGTATATACTCATTTAGCAATCGATATCGAAATGCTTCCAATCATTAGTTTAACATATTTAAGTTAATTAACCCTCTTTATCTTATTGAAGTCTACAAAAGCGTTAACGGCATAACGGCAGTGCATTTAGAAGAATTGCGTAATCTTTTATTTAGGTATAAAGTCGATTTTCTTTTATATACTCTTTTAGCAATCGATATCGAAATGCTTAAAATCATTACTTTAACAAATGTAAGTTAATTAACCCTCTTTATCTTATTGAAGTCTACAAAAGCCTTAACGGCATAACGGCAGTGCATTTAGAAGAATTCCGTAATCTTTTATTTAGGTATATATTCGATTTCTTGTATATACATATTTAGCAATCGATATCGAAATGCTTTAGATCTTTAGTTTAACATATTTAAGTTAATAAACCTTCTTTAACGTATTGAAGTTGATATAAAGCCATGACGGCATAACAACAGTACATTTGGAAGAATTCCGTAATCTTTTATTTTAAGTATAAAGTCGATTTTCTTGTATATATGCATTAAGCAATCGATATCGAAATAACTGGTTTAACATACTTAAGTAAATAAACCTTCTTTAACGAACTGAACTTAACATAAAGCCATAACGGCATAACGGCAGTGCATTTAGAAGAACTCCGTTATCTTATATTTAGGTATAAAGTCGCTTTTCTTGTATATACACATTTAGCAATCGATATCGAAATGCTTCAAATCATTAGTTTTGCATATTTAAGTTAATTAATCCTCTCTATCTTGATGAAGTCTGCAAAAGCCTTAACGGCTTAACGGCAGTGAATTTGGAAGAATTAATTAATATTATATTTCGGTATAAAGTCGATTTTCTTGCACATACTCATTTAGCAGTCGATATCGAAATGCTTCAAATCATTAGTTCAACATATTTAAGTTTATAGAGCTTCTTTAGAAGAACTCCGTTATCTAATATTTAGGTACAAAGTCGATTTTCTTGTATATCCACACTTAGCAATCGATATCGAGATGCTCCCATCTCAATTTGTTTAATATATTTAAGTTAATTAAAACTTCCTTTATCTTACTTTAAGTTAACATAACGCCCTTTACGGCATAACGGCAATGCATGTTTAAAGAATTCCGTAATCTCATATTTAGGATAAAATCGATTTTGTTGTATATACACTTTAGCAATCGATATCGAAATGCTGCCAAATCATTAGTTTAACATATTTAAATTAATAAAGCTTCTTTAATTTACATAAGTTAACAAAAGCCGTAACGGCATAACGGCAATGCATGTTAGAAGAATTCCGTAATCTCATATTTAGGGGATAAAATCGATTTTTTGTATATACTCATTTAGCAATCGATATCAAAATGCTTCAAATCATTAGTTTAACATATTTAAGTTAATTAACCCTTTTTGAACTTACTTTAAGTCTTTCAAAAGCCTTAACGGCATAACGGCAGTGCATTTAGGGAAAAATCCGTAATCTTATATTTAGGTATAAAGTCGATTTTCTTGTTTTATACTCATTTAGCAATCGATATCAAAATGCTTCAAATCATTACTTTAACAAATTAAGTTAATTAATCTTCCTTTTAAAGTTTTTGAAGTTTAAAAGCCATGACGGCAAAAACGACAGTACATTTGGAAGAATTCCGTAATCTCATATTTAGGATAAAATCGATTTTCTTGTATATACATTAAGAAATCGATATCGAAATGCTTCAAACATTAGTTTAACATATTTAGTTAATTAACCGTCTTTAAATTTTCTGAAGTCTACAAAATTAACGGCATAACGGCAGAGCATTTGGAAGAATTCCGTAATCTCATATTTGGGCATAAAATCGATTTTTTGTATATACACAGTTTTGCAATCGATATCAAAATGCTTCAAATCATTAGTTTAACATATTTAAGTTAATTAAGCTTCTTGAACGCACTGAAGTTTACATAAAGCCTTAACGGTATAACGGCAGTGCATTTGGAAGAACCCCGTAATATTATATTTAGGTATAAAGTCGATTTTCTTGTATATACTCATTTAGCAATCGATATCAAAATGCTTCAAATCATTAGTTTAACATATTCAAGTTAATTAATCTTCTTTAACGTATTGAAGTTTACATAAAGCCTTAACGGTATAACGGCAGTGCATTTGGAAGAACCCCGTAATCTTATATTTAGGTATAAAGTCGATTTTCTTGTATATACTCATTTAGCAATCGATATCAAAATGCTTCAAATCATTAGTTTAACATATTTAAGTTAACAAACCTTCCTTATCTTACTGAAGTTTACATAAAGCCTTAACGGTATAACGGCTTATGCTGGAATCTAGTACTACAGATAACCATATTTCGGGCCCCGGCGAAGTCGATCAGCCTCAGCCCATTTGGGGATGTTTCCTCGTGGAGGCTGAATTTACCGACCGTAGTGCCAAAGATACCTTCTTTGCCCACCCTGGCATTGAAGTCGCCAAACACGATTTTGACATCGTGGCGGGGGCATCTCTCATAAGTGCGCTCCAAGCACTCATAAAAGGCATCTTTGGACATATCGTCCTTCTCTTCCGTCGGGGCGTGGGCGCAAATCAGCGATATGTTGAAGAACCTCGCTTTGATGCGGATTGTGGCTAGACGTTCATTCTTCGGGGTGAATGATAGTACTCGTCGACGGAGTCTCTCTCCCACCACGAATCCAGCATGGCCACTGTAGTAAATGTCACAAGGACCTACTCGTCTCTGTCCTTGTCCCGTCCATCGCATTTCTTGGACGGCGGTGATGTCAGCCTTTATCTTTACGAGGACATCTACCAGCTGGGCAGCGGCACCTTCCCAATTAAGGGACCGGACATTCCAGGTGCATGCCCTCAAATCATAGTCCTTAATTCGTTTGCCATGGTCGTCATCAAAAGGGGGGTCTCTCATCCGAGGCTGATTATAACTATTCACTGGCGTGTTTTTTCACGTGGCGGGTCCCAAACCCAGCGCACAACCCTATGCAGGGGTGATTCGCCTTCTCACTTTAGCTCGCCTTCAAACAGATGTTCTTAGGCTACCCAGAGGATACTTGGTCAAAGACCGGAAGTCGTGAGCTGCTTGAGTCATATGTAAAAGAATCGTTTCTGGCCACTCCCAAGTGAATGGCGATCAGAGAACTTTCCTCACTTGCGTGAACTTCTACATATGACTCCATCCTCCGTAAAGAAGGTTAATTAACTTAAATAGGTTAAACTAATGATTTGAAGCATTTCGATATCGATTGCTAAATGTGTATATACAAGAAAATCGAATTTATACCTAAATATAAGATTACGGAGTTCTTCTACACGCACTGCCGTTATGCCGCCATGGCTTTATGCCAACTTCAGTTCGTTAAAGAAGGTTTATTAACTTAAATATGTTAAACTAATGATTTGAATCATTTCCATATCGATTGCTAAATGAGTATATACAAGAAAATCGACTTTAAACTGAAATATAAGATTATGTAATTCTTCTTAATGCACTGCCATTATGCCGTTAAGGCTTTTGTAGACTTCAGTAAGATTAAGATGGTTATATAACTTAAATATGTTAAACTAATGATTTGAAGCATTTCGATATCGATTGCTAAATGTGTATATACAAGAAACTCGACTTTATACCTAAATATAAGATTACGTAATTCTTCTAAATGCACTGCCGTTATGCCGTTGTGGCTTTATGTTAACTTCTGTTCGTTAAAGAAGGTTTATTAACTTAAATATGTTAAACCAGTTATTTGAAGCATTTCGATATCGATTGCAAAATTTGTATTTACAAAAAAATCGAATTTATACCTAAATATAAGATTACGGAATTCTTCGAAATGTACTGTCGTTATGCCGCCATGGCTTTATATCACCTTTAATACGTTAAAGAAGGTTAATTAACTTAAATATGTTAAACTAATGATTGGAAGCATATCGATATCGATTGCTAAGTGTGCATATACAAGAAAATCGAATTTATACCTAAATATAAGATAACGGAATTCTTCTAATTGCACTGCCGTTATGCCGTTAAGCCTTTATGTTGACTTCAGTGCGTTAAAGAAGCTTTATTAACTTAAATATGTTAAACTAATGATTTGAAGATTTTCGAAATCGATTGCTAAATGCATATATACAACAAAATCGATTTTATACCTAAATATAAGTTTACGGAATTCTTCCAAATTCACTGACGTTATACCGTTATGACTTTATGTTAACTTCAGTTAGTTAAAGAAGGTTTATTTACTTAAGTATGTTAAACTAATGATTTGAAGCATTTCGATATCGATTGCTTATTATGTATATTTAAGAAAATCGACTTTATACCTAAATATAAGATTACGGCATTCTTCTACATGCACTGCCGTTATGCCGCCATGGCTTTGTAATAACTTCAGTGCGTTAAAGTAGGTTTGTTAACTTTAATATGTTAAACTAATGATTTGAAGCATTTAGATATCGATTGCTTAATGAGTATATACAAGAAAATCGACTTTATACCTAAATATAAGATTACGTAATTCTTCTAAATGCGTTGCCGTTAAGGCGTTTGTAGGCTTCAGTAAGATAAAGCGGGTTAATTAACTTAAATATGTTAAACTAATGATTTGAGGCCTTTCGATATCGATTGCTAAAGGTGTATATACAACAAAATCGACTTTATACCTAAATATCAGACTACGGAGTTCTTCTAAATGCACTGCCGTTATGCAATTATGGCTTTATGTTAATTTCGGTTCGTTAAAGAAGGTTTGTTAACTTAAATATGTTACACCAGTTATTTGAAGCAATTCGAAGTCGATCGCTTAATGCATATATACAAGAAAATCGACTTTATACCTAAATATAAGATTAAGGAATTCTTCTAAATGCGCTGCCGTTATACCGTTATGGCATTATGTGAAGTTCAGTAAGATAAAGAAGGTTAATTCACTTAAATATGTTAAACTAATAATTTGAAGCATTTCGAAATCGATTGCTAAATGCATATATACAAGAAAATCTTCTTTATACCTAAATATAAGATTACGGAATTCTTCCAAATGTACTGTCGTTATGCCGCCATAGCTTTATGCCAACTTCAGTTCGTTAAAGCAGGTTTATTAACTTAAATATGTTAAACTAATGATTTGAATCATTTCGATATCGATTGCTAAATGTGTATATACAAGAAACTCGACTTTATACCGAAATATAAGGTTACGTAATTCTTTTAAATGCACTGCCATTATGCCGTTGTGGCTTTATGTTAACTTCTGTTCGTTAAAGAAGGTTTATTAACTTAAATATGTTAAACCAGTTATTTGAACCATTTCGAAATCGATTGCTAAATGCATGTATACAAGAAAATCTTCTTTATACCTAAATATAAGATTACGGAATTCTTCCAAATGTACTGTCGTTATGCCGCCATGGCTTTATATCACTTTCAATACGTTAAAGAAGGTTAATTAACTTAAATATGTTAAACTAATGATGGGAAGCATTTCGATATCGATTGCTAAATGTGTATATAGAAGAAAATCGAATTTATACCTTAATATAAGATAACGGAATTCTTTTAAATGCACTGCCGTTATGCCGTTAAGCCTTTATGTGGACTTCAGTGCGTTAAAGAAGCTTTATTAACTTAAATATGTTAAACTAATGATTTGAAGCATCTCGATATCGATTGCTAAATGTGTTTATATACAAAATCGACTTTATACCTAAATATAAGTTTACGGAATTCTTCCAAATGCACTGACGTTATACCGTTATGGCTTTATGTTAACTTCAGTTAGTTAAAGAAGGTTTATTAACTTAAATATGTTAAACCAGTTATTCGAAGCATTTCGATATCGATTGCTAAATGTGTATATACAACAAAATCGACTTTATACCTAAATATAAGATTACGGAATTCTTCCGAATGTACTGTCGTTATGCCGCCATGGCTTTATATTAACTTCAATACGTTAAAAAGGGTTAATTAACTTAAATATGTTAAACTAATGATTTGAAGCATTCAGATATCGATTGCTAAATGTGTATATACAAAAAAAATCGAATTTATGGCTAAATATAAGATTACGGAATTCTTCTACATGCACTGCCGTTATGCCGCCATGGCTTTGTGTTAACTTCAGTGCGTTAAAGTAGGTTTGTTAACTTAAATATGTTAAACTAATGATTTGAAGCATTTCGATATCGATTGCGAAATGTATATATACAAGAAAATCGACTTTATACCTAAATATAAGATTACGTAATTCTTCTAAATGCTTTGCCGTTATGCCGTTAAGGCGTTTGTAGACTTCAGTAAGATAAAGAGGGTTAACTAACTTAAATATGTTAAACCAGTTATTTGAAGCATTTCGTTATCGATTGCTAAATGTATATATACAAGAAAATCGACTTTATACCTAATTATAAAATTACGAAATTCTTCTAAATGCACTGCCGTTATGCCGCCATGGCTTTATGTTAATTTCTGTTCGTTAAAAGAGGTTTATTAACTTAAATATATTACACCAGTTATTTGAAGCATTTCGAAATCGATTGCTTTATGCATATATACATTCAAACATAGATACAATTTCTCTGAATGCACTGCCGTTATGCCGTTAAGGCTTTTGTAGACTTCAGTAAGATAAAGAGGGTTAATTAGCTTAAATTTGTTAAACTAATGATTTGAAGATTTTCGAAATCGATTGCTAAATGCATATATACAAGAAAATCTTTTTTATACCTAAATATAAGTTACGGAATTCTTCCAAATGTACTGTCGTTATGCCGCCATTGCTTTTTATCACCTTCAATACGTTAGAGAAGGTTAATTAACTTAAATATGTTAAACTAATGATTTGAAGCATTTCGATATCGATTGCTTAATTCGTATATACAACAAAATCGACTTTATACCTAAATATAAGCTTACGGAATTCTTCCAAATGTACTGTCGTTATACCGCCATTGCTTTTTATCACCTTTAATACGTTAAAGAAGGTTAATTAACTTAGATATGTTACACCATTTATTTGAAGCATTTCGAAATCGATTGCTTAATGCATATAGACAAGAAAATCGACTTTATACCTAAATATAAGATTAAGGAATTCTTCTAAATGCCCTGCCGTTATACCGTTATGGCATTATGTGAAGTTCAGTAAGATAAAGAAGGTTTATTAACTAAAATATGTTAAACTAATGATTTGAAGCATTTCGATATCGATTGCTAAATGTGTATATACAAGAAAATCGACTTTATATCTAAATATATGAAAACGCAATTCTTCTAAATGCACTGCCGTTACGCCGTTATGGCTTCATGTTACCTTCAGTAAGATAAAGAAGGTTAATTAACTTAAATATGTTAAACTAATGATTTGAAGCATTTCGATATCGATTGCTAAATGTGTATATTCAAGAAAATCGAATTTATACCTAAATATAAGATTACGGAATTCTTCTACATGCACTGCCGTTATGCCGCCATGGCTTTGTGTTAACTTTAGTGCGCTAAAGTAGGTTTGTTAGCTTTAATATGTTAAACTAATGATTGGAAGCATTTCGATATCTATTGCTAAATGTGTATATACAACAAAATCGACTTTATACCTAAATATAAGCTTACGGAATTCTTCTAAATGCACTGCCGTTATGCCGCCATGGCTTTATATCAACTTCAATATGTTAAAGAAGGTTAATTAACTTAAATATGTTGAACTAATGATTTGAGGCATTTCGATATCGATTGCTAAATGCATATATACAAGAAAATCTTTTTTATACCTAAATATAAGATTACGGAATTCTTCCAAATGTACTATCGTTATGCCGCCAAGGTTTTTTATCACCTTCAATACGTTAAAGAAGGTTAATTAACTTAAATATGTTAAACTAATGATTTGAAGCATTTCGGTATCGATTGCTAAATGCGTATATACAACAAAATCGACTTTATACCTAAATATAAGATTACGGAATTCTCCTAAATGCACTGCCGTTATGCCGTTATAGCTTTATGTTAACTTCAGTTCGTCAAAAAAGGTTAATTAACTTAAATATGTTAAACTAATGATTTGAAGCATTTCGATATCGATTGCTTAATGCATATATACAAGAAAATCGACTTTATACCTAAATACATATATGATAACGGAATTTTTCTGAATGCACTGCCGTTATGCCGCCATGGCTTTTGTAGACTTCAGTAAGATAAAGAGGGTTAATTAGCTTAAATATGTTAAACTAATGATTTGAAGATTTTCGAAATCGATTGCTAAATGCATATATACAAGAAAATCTTTTTTATACCTAAATATAAGGTTACGGAATTCTTCCAAATGTACTGTCGTTATGCTGCCATGGCTTTTTATCACCTTCAATACGTTAAAGAAGGTTAATTAACTTAAATATGTTAAACTAATGATTTGAAGCATTTCGATATCGATTGCTAAATGCGTATATACAACAAAATCGACTTTATACCTAAATATAAGCTTACGGAATTCTTCTAAATGCACTGCCGTTATGCCGCCATGGCTTTGTGTTAACTTCAGTGCGTTAAAGTAGGTTTGTTAGCTTTAACATGTTAAACTAATGATTGGAAGCATTTCGATATCTATTGCTAAATGTGTATATACAACAAAATCGACTTTATACCTAAATATAAGCTTACGGAATTCTTCCAAATGTACTGTCGTTATACCGCCATTGCTTTTTATCACCTTTAATACGTTAAAGAAGGTTAATTAACTTAGATATGTTACACCATTTATTTGAAGCATTTCGAAATCGATTGCTTAATGCATATAGACAAGAAAATCGACTTTATACCTAAATATAAGATTAAGGAATTCTTCTAAATGCCCTGCCGTTATACCGTTATGGCATTATGTGAAGTTCAGTAAGATAAAGAAGGTTTATTAACTAAAATATGTTAAACTAATGATTTGAAGCATTTCGATATCGATTGCTAAATGTGTATATACAAGAAAATCGACTTTATATCTAAATATATGAAAACGCAATTCTTCTAAATGCACTGCCGTTACGCCGTTATGGCTTCATGTTACCTTCAGTAAGATAAAGAAGGTTAATTAACTTAAATATGTTAAACTAATGATTTGAAGCATTTCGATATCGATTGCTAAATGTGTATATTCAAGAAAATCGAATTTATACCTAAATATAAGATTACGGAATTCTTCTACATGCACTGCCGTTATGCCGCCATGGCTTTGTGTTAACTTTAGTGCGCTAAAGTAGGTTTGTTAGCTTTAATATGTTAAACTAATGATTGGAAGCATTTCGATATCTATTGCTAAATGTGTATATACAACAAAATCGACTTTATACCTAAATATAAGCTTACGGAATTCTTCTAAATGCACTGCCGTTATGCCGCCATGGCTTTGTATCAACTTCAATATGTTAAAGAAGGTTAATTAACTTAAATATGTTGAACTAATGATTTGAGGCATTTCGATATCGATTGCTAAATGCATATATACAAGAAAATCTTTTTTATACCTAAATATAAGATTACGGAATTCTTCCAAATGTACTATCGTTATGCCGCCAAGGTTTTTTATCACCTTCAATACGTTAAAGAAGGTTAATTAACTTAAATATGTTAAACTAATGATTTGAAGCATTTCGGTATCGATTGCTAAATGCGTATATACAACAAAATCGACTTTATACCTAAATATAAGATTACGGAAGTCTCCTAAATGCACTGCCGTTATGCCGTTAAGCCTTTATGTTGACTTCAGTGCGTTAAAGAAGCTTTATTAACTTAAATATGTTAAACTAATGATTGGAAGCATTTCGATATCTATTGCTAAATGTGTATATACAACAAAATCGACTTTATACCTAAATATAAGCTTACGGAATTCTTCTAAATGCACTGCCGTTATGCTGCCATGGCTTTATGTCACCTTCATTACGTTAAAGAAGGCTATTTAACTTAAATATGTTAAACTAATGATTTGAAGATTTTCGAAATCGATTGCTAAATGCATATATACAAGAAAATCTTTTTTATACCTAAATATAAGGTTACGGAATTCTTCCAAATGTACTGTCGTTATGCTGCCATGGCTTTTTATCACCTTCAACACGTTAAAGAAGGTTAATTAACTTAAATATGTTAAACTAATGATTTGAAGCATTTCGATATCGATTGCTAAATGCGTATATACAACAAAATCGACTTTATACCTAAATATAAGCTTACGGAATTCTTCTAAATGCACTGCCGTTATGCCGTTATAGCTTTATGTTAACTTCAGTTCGTCAAAGAAGGTTAATTAACTTAAATATGTTAAACTAATGATTTGAAGCATTTCGATATCGATTGCCTAATGCATATATACAAAAAAATCGACTTTATACCTAAATATATGATAACGGAATTTCTCTGAAGGCACTGCCGTTATGCCGCCATGGCTTTTGTAGACTTCAGTAAGATAAAGAGGGTTAATTAGCTTAAATATGTTAAACTAATGATTTGAAGATTTTCGATATCGATTGCTAAATGTGAAGATACAAGAAAATCGACTTTATACCTAAATATAAAATTATAACATTACGGAATTCTTCTAAATGCACTGCCGTTATACCGCCATGGCTTTATGTAGACTTCAGTAAGGTAAAAAACGTTTATTAACTTAAATATGTTAAACTAATGATTTGAAGCATTTCGATATCGATTGCTTATTATGTAAATTTAAGAAAATCGACTTTATACCTAAATATAAGATTACGGCATTCTTCTAAATGTACTGCCGTTATGCCGCCATGGCTTTATATCGACTTCAATAAGTTACAGAAGGTTAATTAACTTAAATATGTTAAACTAATGATTTGAAGCATTTCGATATCGATTGCTAAATATGTAAATACAAGAAAATCGACTTTACACCTAAATGTAAGATTACGGAATTCTCCTAAATGCGCTATCGCTATGCCGCCAGGGCTTTATGCCAACTTCAGTTTGTTAAAGAAGGTTAATTAACTAAAATATGTTAAACTAATGATTTGAAGCATTTCGATATCGATTGCTAAATGTGTATATACAACAAAATCGACTTTATACCTAAATATAAGATTACGGAATTCTTCTATCTGCACTGCCGTTATGCCGCCATGGCTTTATGCCAACTTCAGTTCGTTAAAGAAGGTTTATTAACTTAAACATGTTAAACTAATGATTTGAATCATTTCGATATCGATTGCTAAATGTGTATATACAAGAAAATCGACTTTATACCTAAATATATGATAACGGAATTCTTCTAAATGCACTGCCGTTATGTCGTTATGGCTTTTTGTTAACTTCAGTAAGATAAAGAGGGTTAATTAACTTAAATATGTTAAACTAATGATTTGAAGCATTTCGATATCGATTGCTAAATGTGTGTATACACGAAAATCGAATTTATACTCAAATATAAGATTACGGAATTCTTCTACATGCACTGCCGTTATGCCGCCATGGCGTTATATCACCTTCGATACCTTAAAGAAGGTTAATTAACTAAACTATGTTAAACTAATGATTTGAGGCATTTCGATATCTATTGCTAAATGTGTATATACAAGAAAATCGACTTTATACCTAAATATAAGATTACGGAGTTCTTCTAAATGCACTGCCGTTATGCAGTTATGGCTTTATGTAAATTTCTGTTCGTTAAAGAAGGTTTATTAACTTAAATATGTTAAACTACTGATTTGAAGCATTTCGATATCGATTGCTAAATGAGTATATACAAGAAAATCGTCTTTGTACTTAAATATAAGATTACGGAATTCTTCTAAATGCACTGCCGTTATGCCGTTGTAGCTTTACATTAACTTCTGTTCGTTAAAGAAGGTTTATTAACTTAAATATGTTAAACCAGTTATTTGAAGCATTTAGAAATCGATTGCTAAATGCATATATACAAGAAAATCTTCTTCATACCTAAATATAAGATTACGGAGCTCTTAGAAGTGTACTGTTGTTATGCCGCCATGGCTTTATATCACCTTCAATACGTTAAAGAAGGTTAATTAACTTAAATATGTTAAACTAATGATTGGAAGCATTTCGATATCTATTGCTAAATGTGTATATACACGAAAATCGACTTTATACCTAAATATAAGATTACGTAATTCTTCTACATGAACTGCCGTTATGCCGCCATGGCGTTATATCACCTTCGATACGTTAAAGAAGGTTAATTAACTAAAGTAAACCAGTTATTTGAAGCATTTCGAAATCGATTGCTAAATGCATATATACAAGAAAATCTTCTTCATACCTAAATATAAGATTACGGAGCTCTTCCAAGTGTACTGTTGTTATGCCGCCATGGCTTTATATCACCTTCAATACGTTAAAGAAGGTTAATTAACTTAAATATGTTAAACTAATGATTGGAAGCATTTCGATATCTATTGCTAAATGTGTATATACACGAAAATCGACTTTATACCTAAAACTAAGATTACGGAATTCTTCTACATGCACTGCCGTTATGCCGACATGGCGTTATATCACCTTCGATACGTTAAAGAAGGTTAATTAACTAAAATATGTTAAACTAATGATTTGAGGCATTTCGATGTCGATTGCTAAATGTGTATATACAAGAAAACCGACTTTATACCTAAATATATGATAACGGAATTCTTCTAAATGCACTGCCGTTATGTCGTTATGGCTTTTTGTTAACTTCAGTAAGATAAAGTGGGTTAATTAACTTAAATATGTTAAACTAATGATTGGAAGCATTTCGATATCGATTGCTAAATGTGTATATACACGAAAATCGAATTTATACCTAAATATAAGATTACGGAATTCTTCTACATGCACTGCCGTTATGCCGCCACGGCTTAATGTTAACTTCAGTGCGTTAAAGAAGCTTTATTTACTTAAATATGTAAAACTACTGATTTGAAGCATTTCGATATCGATTGCTAAATGAGTATATACAAGAAAATCTACTTTAAACCTAAATATAAGATTACGTAATTCTTCTAAATGCACTGCCATTATGCCGTTAAGGCTTTTGTAGACTTCAGTAAGATTAAGATGGTTAAATAACTTAAATATGTTAAACTAATGATTTGAAGCATTTCGATATCGATTGCTAAATGTGTATATACAAGAAAATCGACTTTATACCTAAATATAAGATTACGGAGTTCTTCTAAATGCACTGCCGTTATGCCGTTGTGGCTTTATGTTAACTTCTGTTCGTTAAAGAAGGATTATTAACTTAAATATGTTAAACCAGTTATTTGAAGCATTTCGAAATCGATTACTAAATGCATATGTACAAGAAAATCTTCTTCATACCTAAATATAAGATTACGGAGTTCTTCCAAATGTACTGTCGTTATGCCGCCATGGCTTTATATCACCTTCAATACGTTAAAGAAGGTTAATTAACTTAAATATGTTAATCTAATGATTGGAAGCATTTCGATATCGATTGCTAAATGTGTATATACAAGAAAATCGACTTTATACCTAAATATAAGATTACGGAGTTCTTCTAAATGCACTTCCGTTATGCCGTTGTGGCTTTATGTTAACTTCAGTGCGTTAAAGAAGCTTTATTAACTTAAATATGTTAAACTAATGATTTGAAGATTTTGAAATCGATTTCTAAATGCATATATACAACAAAATCGACTTTATACCTAAATATAAGATTACGGAATTCTTCTAAATGCACTGCCGTTATACCGTTATGGCTTTATGTTAACTTCAGTTAGTTAAAAAAGGTTTATTAACTTAAATATGTTAAACATTATT
Source organism: Bactrocera correcta (assembly GCA_027475135.1). NCBI lineage: Eukaryota > Metazoa > Arthropoda > Insecta > Diptera > Tephritidae > Bactrocera > Bactrocera correcta. Next base: position 62,106,791 of record CM050327.1, read on the forward strand.
TGAAGGCATTTCGATATCGATTGCTTAATGGTCATATCACAAGAAAATTGACTTTATACCTAAATATTATGAATACGGAATTCTTCCGAATGTACTGTCGTTAAGCCGCCATGGCTTTATTCAGACTTCAGATACGTAAAAAAGGTTAATTAACTTAAATTGTTAAACTAATGATTTGATGCATTTACGGTATCGATTGCTTAATGTGTTTCAAAAAAATCGAATTTATACCTAAATAAAAGATTACGGAATTCTTCTAAATGCATGCCGTTAGCGCCATCTTGTGTACCTTCAGTGTTAACAGAGGTTAGTTACTTTAATATGTTAAACTAATGATTTGAAGCATTTACGATATCGATTGCTAAATGTGTCATACACAAGAAAATCGACTTTATACCTAAATATAAAATTATAACATTACGGAATTCTTCTAAATGCACTGCCGTTATACCGCCATGGCTTTATGTAGACTTCAGTAAGGTAAAAAACGTTTATTAACTTAAATTTGTTAAACTAATGATTTGAAGCATTTCGATATCGATTGCTTATTATGTAAATTTAAGAAAATCGACTTTATACCTAAATATAAGATTACGGCATTATTCTAAATGTCTTGCCGTTAAGCGTTTGCATACTTCAGTAAGTTATAATGAGGGTTAATTAACTTAAATATGTTAAACTAATGATTTGAAGCATTTCGATATCGATTGCTAATTGTAAATACAAGAAAATCGACTTAACCTAAAAAAAATTATAAGATTACGGAATTCTTCAAATGCACTGCCGTTATACCCTATGGCTTTATGTAACTTCAGTAAGGTAAAAAAGGTTTATTAACTTAAATATGTTAAACTAATATTTGAAGCATTTCGATATCGATTGCTTATTATGTAAATTTAAGAAAATCGACTTTATACCTAAATATAAGATTACGGCATTATTCTAAATGTACTGCCGTTATGCCGCCTTGGCTTTATTTCAACTTCAATAAGTTATAGAAGGTTAATTAACTTAAGTATGTTAAACTAATGATTTGAAGCATTTCAATATCGATTGCTTAATATGTAAATACAAGAAAATCGACTTTACACCTAAATGTAAGATTACGGGCTTTGTGCCAACTTCAGTTTGTTAAAGAAGGTTAATTAACTAAACTATGTTAAACTAATGATTCGAAGCATTTCGATATCGATTGCTAAATGTGTATATACAACAAAATCGACTTTATACCTAAATGTAAGATTACGGAATTCTTCTAAATGCACTGCCGTTATGCCGCCATGGCTTTATGCCAACTTCAGTTCGTTAAAGAAGGTTTATTAACTTAAACATGTTAAACTAATGATTTGAATCATTTCGATATCGATTGCTAAATGTGTATATACAAGAAAATCGACTTTATACCTAAATATATGATAACGGAATTCTTCTAAATGCACTGCCGTTATGTCGTTATCTCTTTTTGTTAACTTCAGTAAGATAAAGAGGTTTAATTAACTTAAATAAGTTAAACTAATGATTTGAAGCATTTCGATATCGATTGCTAAATGTGTATATACACGAAAATCGAATTTATACCTAAATATAAGATTACCGAATTCTTCTACATGCATTGCCGTTATGCCGCCTTGGCGTTATATCACCTTCGATACGTTAAAGAAGGTTAGTTAACTAAAATATGTTAAACTCATGATTTGAGGCATTTCGATATCGATTGCTAAATGTGTATATACAAGAAAATCGACTTTATACCTAAATATAAGATTACGGAGTTCTTCTAAATGCACTGCCGTTATGCAGTTATGGCTTTATATAAATTTCTGTTCGTTAAAGAAGGTTTATTAACTTAAATATGTTAAACTACTGATTTGAAGCATTTCGATATCGATTGCTAAATGAGTATATACAAGAAAATCTACTTTTAACCTAAATATAAGATTACGCAATTTTTCTAAATGCACTGCCATTATGCCGTTAAGGCTTTTGTAGACTTCAATAAGATTAAGATGGTTAAATAACTTAAATATGTTTTAAAATAATGATTTGAAGCATTTCGATATCGATTGCTAAATGTGTATATACACGAAAATCGAATTTATACCTAAATATAAGATTACCGAATTCTTCTACATGCACTGCCGTTATGCCGCCATGGCGTTATATCACCTTCGATACGTTAAAGAAGGTTAATTAACTAAAATTTGTTAAACTAATGATTTGAGGCATTTCGATATCGATTGCTAAATGTGTATATACACGAAAATCGAATTTATACCTAAGTATAAGATTACGGAATTCTTCTACATGCACTGCCGTTATGCCGCCATGGCTTGATGTTAACTTCAGTGCGTTAAAGAAGCTTTATTTACTTAAATATGTTAAACTACTGATTTGAAGCATTTCGATATCGATTGCTAAATGAGTATATACAAGAAAACCTACTTTAAACCTAAATATAAGATTACGTAATTCTTCTAAATGCACTGCCATTATGCCGTTAAGGCTTTTGTAGACTTCAGTAAGATTAAGATGGTTAAATAACTTAAATATATTAAATAATGATTTGAAGCATTTCGATATCGATTGCTAAATGTGTATATACAAGAAAATCGACTTTATACTTAAATATAAGATTACGGAATTCTTCTAAATGCACTGCCGTTATGCCGTTGTGGCTTTATGTTAACTTCTGTTCGTTAAAGAAGGTTTATTAACTTAAATATGTCAAACCAGTTATTTGAAGCATTTCGAAATCGATTGCTAATGCATATATACAAGAAAATTACTTTATACCTAAATATAGATTACGGAATTCTTCCAAATATACTGCCGTTATGCCGCCATGGCTTTATATCAACTTCATACGTTAAAGAAGGTTAATTAACTTAAATATGTTAAACTAATGATTTGAAGCATTTCGATATCGATTGCTAAATGTGTATATACAAGAAAATCGACTTTATACCTAAATATAAGATTACGGAATTCTTCTAAATGCACTGCCGTTATGCCGCCATGGCTTTATATCACCTTCGATACGTTAAAGAAGTTTAATTAACTAAAATATGTTAAACTAATGATTTGAGGCATTTCGGTATCGATTGCTAAATGTGTATATACAAGAAAGTCGACTTTATACCTAAATATATGATAACGGAATTCTTCTAAATGCACTGCCGTTATGTCGTTATGGCTTTTTGTTAACTTCAGTAAGATAAAGAGGGTTAATTCATCGATATCGAAATGCTTCCAATCATTAGTTTAACATATTTATTAAACTAATGATTGGAAGCATTTCGATATCGATTGCTAAATGTGTATATACACGAAAATCGAATTTATACCTAAATATAAGATTACGGAATTCTTCTACATGCACTGCCGGTATGCCGCCATGGCTTGATGTTAACTTCAGTGCGTTAAAGAAGCTTTATTTTCTTAAATATGTTAAACTACTGATTTGAAGCATTTCGATATCGAGTGCTAAATGAGTATATACAAGAAAATCTACTTTAAACCTAAATATAAGATTCTTCTAAATGCACTGCCAGTATGCCGTTAAGGCTTTTGTAGACTTCAGTAAGATTAAGATGGTTAAATAACTTAAATATGTTAAACTAATGATTTGAGGCATTTCGATATCGATTGCTAAATGTGTATATACAAGAAAATCGACTTTATACCTAAATATAAGATTACGGAGTTCTTCTAAATGCACTGCCGTTATGCCGTTGTGGCTTTATGTTAACTTCTGTTCGTTAAAGAAGGTTTATTAACTTAAATATGTTAAACCAGTTATTTGAAGCATTTCGAAATCGATTACTAAATGCATATATACAAGAAATTCTTCTTCATACCTAACTATAAGATTACGGAGTTCTTCCAAATGTACTGTCGTTATGCCGCCATGGCTTTATATCACCTTCAATACGTTAAAGAAGGTTAATTAATTAAATATGTTAAACCAATGATTGGAAGCATTTCGATATCGATTGCTAAATGTGCATATACAAGAAAATCGACTTTATACCTAAATATAAGATTACGGAGTTCTTCTAAATGCACTGCCGTTATGCCGTTGTGGCTTTATGTTAACTTCAGTGCGTTAAAGAAGCTTTATTAACTTAAATATGTTAAACTAATGATTTGAAGATTTTCGAAATCGATTTCTAAATGCATATATACAACAAAATCGACTTTATACCTAAATATAAGATTACGGAATTCTTCCAAATGCACTGCCGTTATACCGTTATGGCATTATGTTAACTTCAGTTAGTTAAAGAAGGTTTATTAACTTAAATATGTTAAACCAGTTATTTGAGGCATTTCGATATCGATTGCTTAATGCATATATACAAGAAAATTGACTTTATACCTAAATATATGAATACGGAATTCTTCCGAATGTACTGTCGTTATGCCGCCAGGGCTTTATATCAACTTCAATACGTTAAAAAAGGTTAATTAACTTAAATATGTTAAACTAACGATTTGAAGCGTTTAGTATCGATTGCTAAATATGTATATACAAAAAAATCGAATTTATAACTAAATAAAAGATTACGGAATTCTTCTAAATGCACTGCCGTTATGCCGCCATGGCTTTGTGTTACCTTCAGTGCGTTAAAGTAGGTTTGTTAGCTTTAATATGTTAAACTAATGATTTGAAGCATTTAGATATCGATTGCTAAATGAGTATATACAAGAAAATCGACTTTATACCTAAATATAAGATTACGTAATTCTTCTAAATGCGTTGCCGTTAAGGCTTTTGTAGACTTCAGTAAGATTAAGATGGTTAAATATCTTAAATATGTTAAACTAATGATTTGAAGCATTTCGATATCGATTGCTAAATGTGTATATACACGAAAATCGAATTTATACCTAAATATAAGATTACGGAATTCTTCTACATGCACTGCCGTTATGCCGGCATGGCGTTATATCACCTTCGATACGTTAAAGAAGTTTAATTAACTAAAATATGTTAAACTAATGATTCGAAGCATTTCGATATCGATTGCTAAATGTGTATATACAACAAAATCGACTTTATACCTAAATGTAAGATTACGAAATTCTTCTAAATGCACTGCCGTTATGCCGCCATGGCTTTATGTCAACTTCAGTTCGTTAAAGAAGGTTTATTAACTTAAATATGTTAAACTAATGATTTGAATCATTTCGATATCGATTGCTAAATGTGTATATACAAGAAAATCGACTTTACACCTAAATATAAGATTACGTAATTCTTCTAAATGCTTTGCCGTTATGCCGTTAAGGCGTTTGTAGACTTCAGTAAGATAAAGAGGGTTAACTAACATATCGAAATGCTTCAAGTCATTAGTTTAACATATTTAAGTTAATAAACCTTCTTTAACGCACTGAAGTCTACATAAAGCCTTAACGGTATAAGGGCAGTGCATTTAGAAGAATTCCGTAATGTTATAATTTTGTATTTAGGTATAAAGTCGATTTTCTTATTTCTACACATTTAGCAGCCGATATCGAAATGCTTCAAATCCTTGGTTTAACATATTTAAGTTAATTAACCTTCTTGATCGTATTGAAGTTGATATAAAGCCATTACGGCAGTGCATTTGGAAGAATTCCGTAATCTTATGTTTAGGTATAAATTCGATTTTCTTGTATATACACATTTTGCAATCGATATCGAAATGCTTCAAATAACTGGTTTAGCATATTTAAGTTAATTAACCTTCTTTATCTTACTGAAGTGTACATAAAGCCATAACGGCAGTATATTTATATGAATTCCGTTATCTTATGTTTAGGTATAAAGTCGATTTTTTTGTACATACACATTTAGCAATTGACATAGAAATTATTCAAATCATTACTTTAACATACGAGGGCTGTCTGCTAAATAACCGACGTAACCATCATGCACGCGACTTTTTCAAATTTTTTTTTTATTTTTCTTCATAGTCTCCTTCTAACTCCACACACTTCTCCCAGCGATGCTCCCATCTCTGCAACCCTTCCAAATAGTACTTGGCGTCTTTGTCTGCAAAATACGAGTTCACGAAAGAGATTGCATTCTCTATTGACGAAAATCTCTGACCGCCGAGCGCAGTTTTAAGTTGAGGAAACAAAAAAAGGTCGCTTGGTTCTAGATCCGGTGAATAAGGTGGATGGTCAAGCAGTTCGAACCGCAATTCGTGGATTTTCGCCATGGCGACTGTTGAGGTGTGAGATGGTGCGTTGTCTTGGTGGAACAAGACTTCCTTTTTTTGCAAATGTGGCCGCTTTTTCGAAATTCCTTCCTTTAGCTTGTCCAATAATGATGCATAGTATGCTCCTGTTATAGTTTCTCCTTTTTCAAGATAGCCGATAAATATAATTCCATGGCTGTCCCAAAAAACATTCGCCATCACTTTCCCAGCCGAAAACACAGCTTTAGGTTTTTTTGGGGCCGGTTCCCCCTTTTCAATCCACTGTTTAGATTGGGTTTTTGTTTCTGGCGTATAATGATGAATCCAAGTTTCGTCTACAGTTATCAATCGGCGCCAAAACTTGGTCGTGTTGCCTCTAAACTGAGCCAACAGTGCGCTGAAAATGTTCATGCGCGCACGTTTGTGGTCTAGCGTAAGCAAACGCGGCACCCAACGCGCGGACAGCTTTCTCATGCCCAAATCTTGGTTTAATATGTGACAAACACGTTCTTTCGACATCTTCATGATCTCAGCTATTTCCTTATCTTTAATCCGGCGGTCGTCTAATACCAATTGATGAACTTTAGCGATGTTATATGTAGTTAGTGGTTACAGCTTTTGGACGCCCAGGACGTTCATCATCTTCCAAGCTCGATATTCAATTTTTTCCATTTTTGGGAAATCACCGAATTAGACTCACAAAAACGACTGTCAACAGATAATTGCGCAAGATAAATTTCTGAAATTTTGGCGAGTAGCTATTATAATATGCCCAATTTGAAGTAAAAACTTTGTTTTCAGAGGTGCCGCTAGCTTCACGTTGAGGTCGGTTATTTATCAGACAGCCCTCGTATTTAAGTTAATTAACGCTCTTTATCTTACTGAAGTCTACAAAAGCCTTAACGGCATAACAGCAGTGCATTTAGAAGAATTACGTAATCTTATATTTAGGTACAAAGTCGATTTTCGAAATGCTTCAAATAACTGCTTTAGCATACTTAAGTTAATTAACCTTCTTTATCTTACCGAAGTTTACATAACGCCATAACGGCATCGATTTTCTTGTACATACACATTTAGGAATCGATATCGAAATGCTTCAAATCATTAGTTTAGCATATTTAAGTAAATTAACCTTCTTTAACGTACTGAAATTTATATAAAACCTTAACGGTATAACTGCAGTGCAATTAAAAGAATTCCGTAATCTTCTATTTAGGTATAAAGTCGATTTTCTTGTATTTACACATTTAGCAATCGATATCGGGATGCTTCAACTCATTAGCTTAACATATTTAAGCCTTCTTTAACGATCTGAAGTTGGCATATAGGCACGGCGGCATTACGGCAGTGCATGTAGATGAATTCTTTAATCTTATATTTAGATATAAAGCAGATTTTCTTTTATATACACATTTAGATATCGATATCGAAATGCTACAAATCATTAGTTTAACATATTTAAGTTAATAAACATTTTTTAGCTCACTGAAGTCTGCGTAAAGCCTTAACGGTATACCGGCAGTGCACTTAGAAGAATTTCGTAATGTTATAATTTTATATTTAGGTATAAAGTCGATTTTCTTGTATTTACACATTTAGCAATCGATATCGAAATGCTTCAAACCATTAGTTTAACATATTTAAAATAATTAACCTTCTTTAGCTTATTGAAGGTGATATAAAGCCATGTCGGCATAACGACAGTACATGTGGAAAAATTCCGTAATCTTATATTTAAGTATAAAGTCGATTTTCTTGTATATATACATTTCGCAATCGATATCGAAATGCTTCAGATAACTGGTTTAACATATTTAAGTTAATAAACCTCCTTTAGCGAACTGAAGTTGACATAAAGCCATAACGGCACTGCATTTGGAAGAATTCCGTAATCTTATATTTAGGCATATAGTCGATTTTCTTGTATATACACGTTTTGCAATCGATATCAAAATGCTTCAAATAACTGGTTTAGCATATTTAAGTTAATTAACCTTCTTTATCGTAATGAAGGTTATATAAAGCCATAGCGGCATAAAGACAGTGCATGTAGAAGAATTCCGTAATCTTTTATTTAGGTATATAGTCGATTTCCTTGTATTTACACATTTAGCAATCGATATCGAAAATCTTCAAATCATTAGTTTAACATATTTAAGTTAATTAACCTTCTTTAACGTATTGAAGTTGATATAAAGCCATGGCGGCATAACGGCAGTGCATTTAGAAGAATTCCGTAATCTTATATTTGGGTATAAAGTCGATTTTGTTGTATATACGCATTTAGTAATCGATATCGAAATGCTTCAAATAACTGGTTTAGCATTATTAGGTTAATTAACCTTCTTTATCTTACCGAAGTTTACATAACGCCATAACGGCAGTATATTTAGGTGAATTCCGTAATCTTTTATTTAGGTATAAAATCGATTTTCTTGTACATACAAATTTAGCAATCGATATCGAAATGCTTGAAATCATTAGTTTTGCATATTTAAGTAAATTAACCTTCTTTAACGTACTGAAATTTATATAAAGCGTTAACGGTATAACTGCAGTGCATTTAGAAGAATTTATTTATTTTATTTAGGTATAAAGTCGATTTTCTTGTATTTACTTATTTAGCAATCGATATCGAAATGCTTCAAATCATTAGTTTAACATATTTAAGTTAATTAATCCTGTTTATCCTACTGAAGTCTACATAGAGCCTTAACGGCATAACGTCGGTGCATCTAGAAGAATTCCGTTATCTTATATTTAGGTATAAAATCGAATTTCTTGTATATACATATTTAGCAAGCGATATCGAAATGCTTCAAATCATTAGTTTAACATATTTAAGTTAATTAACCATCTTTAACGCACTGAAGTTGATATAAAGCCATGGCGGCTTAGCAGCAGTGCATTGAGAAGAATTCCGTAATCTTATATTTAGGTATAAGGCAGATTTTTTTTTTATATACACATTTAGATATCGCTATCGAAATGCTTCAAATCATTAGTTTAACATATTAATTTAATAAACATTTTTAAGCTCACTGAAGTCTGCGTAAAGCCTTAACGGTATACCGGCAGTGCATTTAGAAGAATTTCGTAATGTTATAATTTTATATTTAGGTATAAAGTCGATTTTCTTGTATTTACACATTTAGCAATCGATATCGAAATGCTTCAAACCATTAGTTTAACATATTTAAAATAATTATCCTTCTTTGGCGTATTGAAGGTGATATAAAGCCATGTCGGCATAACGACAGTACATTTGGAAAAATTCCGTAATCTTATATTTAGGTATAAAGTCGATTTTCTTGTTTATACATATTGTGCAATCGATGTCGAAATGCTTCAAATCATTAGTTTAACATATTTAAGTTAATTAACTTTCTTTAAAGTATTAAAGTTGATATAAAGCCATAATGGCATAACGGCAGTGCATTTAGAAGAATTCCGATATCATATATTTAGGTATAAAATCGATTTTCTTGTATATATACATTTCGCAATCGATATCGAAATGCTTCAGATAACTGGTTTAACATATTTAAGTTAATAAAGCTCGTTTAGCGAACTGAAGTTGACATAAAGCCATAACGGCAGGGCATTTGGAAGAATTCCGTAGTCTTATATTTAGGCATAAAGTCGATTTTCTTGCTTTTTACATATTGTGCAATCGATGTCGAAATGCTTCAAATCATTAGTTTAACATATTTAAGTTAATTAACTTTCTTTAAAGTATTGAAGTTGATATAAAGCCATAATGGCATAACGGCAGTGCATTTAGAAGAATTCCGATATCATATATTTAGGTATAAAATCGATTTTCTTGTATATATACATTTCGCAATCGATATCGAAATGCTTCAGATAACTGGTTTAACATATTTAAGTTAATAAAGCTCGTTTAGCGAACTGAAGTTGACATAAAGCCATAACGGCACTGCATTTGGAAGAATTCCGTAATCTTATATTTAGGCATATAGTCGATTTTCTTGTATATACACGTTTTGCAATCGATATCAAAATGCTTCAAATAACTGGTTTAGCATATTTAAGTTAATTAACCTTCTTTAACGTAATGAAGGTTATATAAAGCCATGGCGGCATAACGACAGTGCAAGTAGAAGAATTCCGTAATCTTATATTTAGGTATATAGTCGATTTTCTTGTATTTACACATTTAGCAATCGATATCGAAAATCTTCAAATCATTAGTTTAACATATATAAGTTAATTTACCTTCTTTAACGTAATGATGGTGATATAAAGCCATAACGGCAGTATGTTTGGGAGAATTCCGTAATCTTTTATTTAGGTATAAAATCGATTTTCTTGTACATACACACTTAGCAATCAATATCGAAATGCTTCAAATCATTAGTGAAGCATATTTAAGTAAATTAACCTTCTTTAATGTATTGAAGTTGATATAAAGCCATGGCGGCATAACGACAGTACATTTGGAAGAATTCCGTAATCTTATGTTTAGGTATAAATTCGATTTTCTTTTACATACACATTAAGCTATCGATATTGAAATGCTTCAAATCATTAGTTAAACATATTAAGTTAATAAACATTTTTTAGCTTACTGAAGTCTACATAAAGCCTAAACGGTATAACGGCAGTGCATTTAGAAGAATTCCGTAATGTTATAATTTTGTATTTAGGTATAAAGTTGATTTTCTTGTATTTACACATTTAGCAGTCGATATCGAAATGCTTCAAATCATTAGTTTAACATATTTAAGTTAATTAACCTTCTTTAACGTATTGAAGTTGATACAAAGCCATGGCGGCATAACGACAGTACATTTAGAAGAATTTCCTAATCTTATATTTAGGTATAAAGTCGATTTTCTTGTATATACACATTTAGCGATCCATATCGAAATGCTTCATGTCATTAGTTTTACATACTTAAGTTAATAAACCTTCTTTAACGCACTGAAGTCTACAAAAGCCTTAACGGAATAACGGCAGTGCATTTGGAAGAATTCCGTTATCTTATATTTAGGTATAAAATCGGTTTTCTTATATATACACATTTAGCGAGCAATATCGAAATGCTTCAAATCATTAGTTTAACATATTTAAGTTAATTAACCTTCTTTAACGTATTAAAGTTGATATAAAGCCATGGCGGCATAACAGCAGTGCATTTAGAAGAATTCCGTAATCTTATATTTAGGTATAAAGTCGATTTTTCTTGTATATACACTTTTAGCAATCGATAACGAAATCTTTAAGTCATTAGTTTAACATATTTAAGTTAATTAACCTTCTTTATCTTACTGAAGTTTACATAAAGCCACAACGGTATAACGGCAGTGCATTTGGAAGAATTCCATAATCTTATATTTAGGTATAAAGTCGATTTTGTTGTATAACACATTTAGCAATCGATATCGAAATCTTCAACTCATTAGCTTAACATATTTAAGTTAATTAATCCTGTTTATCCTACTGAAGTCTTCATAGAGCCTTAACGGCATAACGGCAGTGCATGTAGAAGAATTCCGTAATCTTAAATTTGGGTAAAAAGTCGATTTTCTTGTATTTACACATTTAGCAATCGATATCGAAATGCTTCAGATAACTGGTTTAACATATTTAAGTTAGTAAACTTTTTTTTTATCTTACTGAATTCTACAAAGGCCTTAACGGAATAACGGTAGTGCATTTGGAAGAATTCCGTAATCTTATATTTAGGTATAAAGTCGATTTTCTTGTATTTACATATTTAGCTATCGACATCGAAATGCTTCAAATCATTAGTTTAGCATATTTAAGTTAATTAATTTTTTTTTATAACTTTTTTTTATCTTACTGAAGTCTACAAAAGCCTTAACGGAATAACGGAAGTGCATTTGGAAGAATTCCGTAATCTTATATTTAGGTACAAAGCCGATTTTCTTGTACATACTCATTTAGCAACCGATACCGAAATGCTTCATATAACTAGTTTAGCATATTTAAGTTAATAAACCTTCTTTAACGAACTGAAGTTTGCATAAAGCCACGGCGGCATAACGGCAGTGCATTTAGAAGAATTCCGTAATCTTAAATTTGGGTAAAAAGTCGATTTTCTTGTATATATGTACATATTTTGCAATCGATATCGAAATGCTTCAAATCATTAGTTTAACATATTTAAATTAATTAACCTTCTTTAATTGGCGTATATACAACAAAATCGACTTTATACCTAAATATAAGATTACGGAATTCTTCTAAATGCACTGTCGTTATGCCGCCATGGCTTCATATCACCTTCATTAAGTTAAAGAAGGTTAACTAACTTAAATATGTTAAACGAATGATTTGAAGCATTTCGATATCGATAGCTAAATCTGTATATAGAAGAAATCGACTTTTTACTTAAATATAAGATTACGCACTGCCGTTATGCCGTTATGGCTTTATGTGAACTTCAGTAAGATAAAGAAGGTTAATTAACTTAAATATGTTAAACTAATGATTTGAAGCATTTCGATATAAAAATAAATGTGTATATACAAGAAAATCGACTTTATACCTAAATATAAGATTACGGAATTCTTCCAAATGTACAGTCGTTATGCCGCCATGGCTTTGTATCACCTTCAACACGTTAAAGAAGGTTTATTAACTTAAATATGTTACACTAATGACTTGAAGCATTTCAATATCGATTGCTCAATAAGTATATAAAAGAAAATCGAATTTATATCTAAACATAAGATTACGGAATTCTTCCAAATGTACTGTCGTTATGCCGCCATGGCTTTGTATCTCCTTCAATACCTTAAAGAAGGTTTATTAACTTAAATATGTTACACTATTTATTTGAAGCATTTCGATATCGATTGCTAAATGTGTATGTACAAGAAAATCGATTTTATACCTAAGTAAAAGATTACGGAATTCACCCAAATATACTGCCGTTATGCCGTTATGGCTTTATGTAAACTTCAGTAAGATAAAGAGGGTTAATTAATTTAAATATGTTAAACTAATGGTTTGAAGCATTTCGATATCGATTGCTATATGTATATATACAAGAAAATCGAATTCGTACCTAAATATAAGATTACGTAGTCTTCTAAATGCACTGCCGTTATGCCGTTAAAGCTTTTGTAGACTTCAGTAAGATAAAGAGCGTTAATTAACTTAAATACGAGGGCTGTCTGATAAATAACCGACCTCAACGTAAAGCTAACGGTACCTCTGAAAAAAAAGTTTCTACTTCAAATTGTGCATATCATAATTGCTACTCGCCAAAATTTCAGAAATTTATCTTGCGCAATTATCTGTTGACCGTCGTTTTTGTGAGTCTATTTCGGTGATTTCCTCAAAATGGAAAAGATTGAATATCGAGCTGTAATTAAATTTTTATTTTTGAAAGGCAATACGCCTTCACAAATCAAAGATGAGTTGGACTCTGTGTACGGTGACTCTGCACCATCGTTTACCATCATTAAGGAAATAGCTGAGATTATGAAGATGTCAAAAGAACGTGTTTGTCACATATTAAACCAAGATTTGGGCATGAGAAAGCTGTCCGCGCGTTGGGTGCGGCGTTTGCTTACGCTAGACCACAAACGTGCGCGCATGAACATTTCCAGCGCACTGTTGGCTCAGTTTAGAGGCAATACGACCAAGTTTTGGCGCCGATTGATAACTGTAGACGAAACTTGGATTCATCGTTATACCCCCGAAACAAAAATCCAATCTAAACAGTGGATTGAAAAGGGGGAACCGGCCCCAAAAAAACCTAAAGCTGTGTATTCGGCTGGGAAAGTGATGGCGAATGTTTTTTGGGACAGCCATGGAATTATATTCATCGGCTATCTTGAAAAAGGAAAAACTATAACAGGAGCATACTACGCATTATCATTGGACAAGCTATAGAAAGAAATTTTGAAAAATCGGCCACATTTGCAAAAAAAGAAAGTCTTGTTCCACCAAGACAACGCACCATCTCACACCTCAACAGTCGCCATGGCGAAAATCCACGAATTGCGGTTCGAACTGCTTGACCATCCACCTTATTCACCGGATCTAGAACCAAGCGACTTTTTTTTGTTTCCTTAAATTAAAACTGCGCTCGGCGGCCAGAAATTTTCGTCAAATGAGGAGGCAATCTCTTTCGTGAACTCGTATTTTGCAGACAAAGACGCCAAAAACTATTTGGACGGGTTGCAGAGATGGGAGCATCGCTGGGAGAAGTGTGTGGAGTTACAAGGAGACTATGTAGAAAAATAAAAAAAAAATTGTGAAAAAGTCGCGTGCATGATGGTTACGTCGGTTATTTATCAGACAGCCCTCGTTTGTTAAACTAATGATTTGAAGCATTTCGATAGCGATTGCTAAATGCGTATATACAACAAAATCGAATTTATACCTAAATATAAGATTACGGAATTCTTCCAAATGCACTGCCGTTATGGCTTTATGTAAACTTCAGTAAGATAAAAAAGGTTAATTAACTTAAATATGCTAAACCAGTTATTTGAAGCATTTCGATATCGATTGCAAAATGTGTATATACAAGAAAATCGACTTTATACCTAAATATAAGATTACGAAATTCTTCCAAATACACTGCTGTTATGGCTTTATATTAACTTCAATACGTTAAAGAAGGTTAATTAACTTAAATATGTTAAACTAATGATTTGAAGAATTTCGATATCGCTTGCTAAATGTGTATTTACAAGAAAATCGAATTTATACCTAAATATAAGATAACGGAATTCTTATAAATGTACCGCCGTTATGCCGCTAAGGCTTTATGTAGACTTCAGTGCGTTAAAGAAGGTTTATTAACTTAAATATGTTAAACTAATGATTTGAAGCATTTCGATATCGATTGCTAAATGTGTATATAAAAGAAAAGCGACTTTATACCTAATTATAACATTACGGAATTCTTCCAAATATACTGTCGTTATGCCGCCATGGCTTTATATCAACTTCAATACGTTAAAGAAGGTTAATTAACTTAAATATGTTAAACTAATGATTTGAAGCATTTCGATATCGCTTGCTAAATGAGTATATACAAGAAAGTCCAAAATCGACTTTATACCTAAATATAAGATTACGGAATTCTTCTAAATGCACTGCAGTTATACCGTTAAGGATTTATATAAATATCAGTACGTTAAAGAAGTTTAATTTACTTAAATATGCTAAACTAATGATTTGAAGCATTTCGATATCGATTGCTAAATGTGTATGTACAAGAAAAGCGATTTTATACCTAAGTAAAAGATAACGGAATTCATATAAATATACTGCCGTTATGCCGTTATGGCTTTATGTAAACTTCAGTAAGATAAAGAAGGTTAATTAACTTAAATATGCTAAACCAGTTATTTGGTGCATTTCGATATCGATCGCAAAATGTGTAAATACAAGAAAATCGACTTTATACCTAAATATAAGATTACGGAATTCTTCCAAATGCACTGCCGTTATACCGTTATGGCTTTACGTACACTTCAGTAAGAAAAATATGGTTAATTAACTTAAATATGTTAAACTAATGAGTTGAACCATCTCGATATCGATTGCTAATGTGCATATACAACAAAATCGACTTTATACCTAAATATAAGATCACGGAATTCTTCTAAATGCGCTGCCGTTATGCCGCCATGGCTTTAAGCCAACTTCAGATCGTTAAAGAAGGTTTATTAACTTAAATATGTTAAACTTATGAGTTGAACCATCTTGATATCGATTGCTAATGTGTATATACAAGAAAATCGACTTTATACCTAAATATAAGGTTACGGAATTCTTCCAAATGCACTGCCGTTATATCGTTATGGCTTTATGTAAACTTCAGTAAGATAAAGAAGGTTAATTAACTTAAATATGTTAAACTAATGATTTGAAGCATTTCGTTATCGATTGCTAAATGTGAATATACAAGAAAATCGACTCTATACATAAATATACGATAACGGAATTCTTCTAAATGCACTGCCGTTATGCCGTTATGGCTTTATGTTAACTACAGTTCGTTAAAGAAGGTTTATTAACTTAAATATGTTAAACTAATGAGTTGAACCATCTTGATATCGATTGCTAATGTGTATACACGACAAAATCGACTTTATACCTAAATATAAAACTACGGAATTCTTCCAAATGTACTGTCGTTATGCCGCCATGGCTTTATATCAACTTCAATACGTTAAAGAAGGTTAATTAACTTAAATTTGTTAAACTAATGATTTGAAGCATTTCGTTATCGCTTGCTGAATGTGTATGTAAAAGAAAATCGAATTTATACCTAAACATAAGATTACGGAATTCTTTATGTAAACTTCAATATGATAAAGAAGGTTAATTAACTTAGATATGCTAAACCTGTTATTTGAAGCATTTCGATATTGATTGTAAAATGTGTATATACAAGAAAATCGAATGTATGCCTAAATATAAGAATACGGAATTCTTCCAAATGCAGTGCCGTTATGGCTTTATGTCAACTTCAGTTCGCTAAAGGAGGTTTATTAACTTAAATATATTAAACCGGTTATCTGAAGCATTTCGATATCGATTGCGAAATGTATATATACAAGAAAATCGACTTTATACCTAAATATAAGATTACGGAATTCTTCTAAATGCACTGCCGTTATGCCGCCATGGCTTTAAGCTAACTTCCGTTCGTTAAAGAAGGTTTATTAACTTAAATATGTTAAACTAATGATTTGAAGCATTTCGATATCGATTGCAAAATGTGTGTATACAACAAAATCGATTTTATACATAAATATAAGATTACGGAATTCTTCTAAATGCACTGTAGTTATGCCGCCACGGCTTTATATCACCTTCATTACGTTAAAGAAGGTTAACTAACTTAAATTTGTTAAACTAATGATTTGAAGCATTTCGATATCGATTGCTAAATGTGTATGTACAACAAAATCGACTTTATACCTAAATATAAGAAAACGGAATTCATGTAAATATACTGCCGTTATGCCGTTATGGCTTTATGTAAACTTCAGTAAGATACAGAAGGTTAATTAACTTAATAAATATGTTAAACTATTGAGTTGAAGCATTTCGATATCGATTGCTAAATGTGTATATACAACAAAATCGACTTTATACCTAAATATAAAATTACGGAATTCTTCCAAATCTACTGTCGTTATTCCGCCATGGCTTTATGCTAACTTCAGTTCGTTAAAGAAGGTTTATTAACTTAAATGTGTTAAACTAATGATTTGAAGCATTTCGATATCGATTGCTAGATGCGTATATACAACAAAATCGGCTTTATACATAAATATACGATAACGGAATTCTTCTAAATGCACTGCCGTTATGCCGCCATGGCTTTATATCACCTTCATTACGTTAAAGAAGGTTAACTAACTTAAATATGTTAAACTAATGATTTGAAGCATTTCGATATCGATTGCTAAATGTGTATGTACAACAAAATCGACTTTATACCTAAATATAAGATAACGGAATTCATATAAATATACTGCCGTTATGTCGTTATGGCTTTATGTAAACTTCAGTAAGATAAAGAAGGTAAATTAACTTAAATATGCTAAACCAGTTATTTGATGCGTTTCGATATCGATTGCTTATTGTGTAAATACAAGAAAATCGAGTTTATACCTAAATGTAAGATTACGGAGTTCTTCCAAATGCACTGCCGTTATACCGTTATGGCTTTACGTACACTTCAGTAAGAAAAATATGGTTAATTAACTTAAATATGTTAAACTAATGAGTTGAACCATCTCGATATTGATTGCTAATGTGTATATACAACAAAATCGACTTTATACCTAAATACAAGATTACGGAATTCTTCTAAATGCACTGCCGTTATGCCGCCATGGCTTTAAGCCAACTTCAGATCTTTAAAGAAGGTTTATAAACTTAAATATGTTAAACTAATGAGTTGAACCATCTCGGTAGCGATTGCTAATGTGTATACACAACAAAATCGACTTTATACCTAAATAAAAGATTGCGGAATTCTTCCAAATGCACTGCCGTTATACCGTTATGGCTTTACGTAAACTTCAGTAAAAAAAATAAGTTTAATTAACTTAAATATGTTAAACTAATGATTTGAAGCATCTCGATATCGACTGCTAAATGTGTATATACAACAAAATCGACATTATACCTAAATATAAGTTTACGGAATTCTTCCAAATGCACTGCCGTTATATCGTTATGGCTTTATGTAATAGCCTTTATGTAATTAACCTTCTTTAACGTATTGAAGTTGATATAAAGCCATGGCGGCATAACAGCAGTGCATTTAGAAGAATTCCGTAATCTTATATTTAGGTACAAAGTCGATTTTTCTTGTATATACACTTTTAGCAATCGATAACGAAATGCTTTAAGTCATTAGTTTAACATATTTAAGTTAATTAACCTTCTTTATCTTACTGAAGTTTACATAAAGCCACAACGGTATAACGGCAATGCATTTGGAAGAATTCCATAATCTTATATTTAGGTATAAAGTCGATTTTGTTGTATAGACACATTAAGCAATCGATATCGAAATACTTCAACTCATAAGCTTAACATATTTAAGTTAATTAACCTTCTTTAACGTATTGAAGTTGATATAAAGCCCTGGCGGCATAACGGCAGTGCATTTAGGAGAATTCCGTAATCTTATATTTAGGTATAAAGTCGATTTTTCTTGTATATACACTTTTAGCAATCGATAACGAAATTCTTTAAGTCATTAGTTTAACATATTTAAGTTAATTAACCTTCTTTATCTTACTGAAGTTTACATAAAGCCACAACGGTATAACGGCAGTGCATTTGGAAGAATTCCATAATCTTATATTTAGGTATAAAGTCGATTTTGTTGTATAAACACATTTAGCAATCGATATCGAAATGCTTCAACTCATTAGCTTAACATATTTAAGTTAATTAATCCTGTTTATCCTACTGAAGTCTTCATAGAGCCTTAACGGCATAACGGCAGTGCATGTAGAAGAATTCCGTAATCTTAAATTTGGGTAAAAAGTCGATTTTCTTGTATTTACACATTTAGCAATCGATATCGAAATGCTTCAGATAACTGGTTTAACATATTTAAGTTAGTAAACTTTTTTTTTATCTTACTGAATTCTACAAAGGCCTTAACGGAATAACGGTAGTGCATTTGGAAGAATTCCGTAATCTTATATTTAGGTATAAAGTCGATTTTCTTGTATTTACATATTTAGCTATCGACATCGAAATGCTTCAAATCATTAGTTTAGCATATTTAAGTTAATTAATTTTTTTTTATAACTTTTTTTTATCTTACTGAAGTCTACAAAAGCCTTAACGGAATAACGGAAGTGCATTTGGAAGAATTCCGTAATCTTATATTTAGGTACAAAGCCGATTTTCTTGTACATACTCATTTAGCAACCGATACCGAAATGCTTCATATAACTAGTTTAGCATATTTAAGTTAATAAACCTTCTTTAACGAACTGAAGTTTGCATAAAGCCACGGCGGCATAACGGCAGTGCATTTAGAAGAATTCCGTAATCTTAAATTTGGGTAAAAAGTCGATTTTCTTGTATATATGTACATATTTTGCAATCGATATCGAAATGCTTCAAATCATTAGTTTAACATATTTAAATTAATTAGCCTTCTTTAATTGGCGTATATACAACAAAATCGACTTTATACCTAAATATAAGATTACGGAATTCTTCTAAATGCACTGTCGTTATGCCGCCATGGCTTCATATCACCTTCATTAAGTTAAAGAAGGTTAACTAACTTAAATATGTTAAACGAATGATTTGAAGCATTTCGATATCGATAGCTAAATCTGTATATAGAAGAAATCGACTTTTTACTTAAATATAAGATTACGCACTGCCGTTATGCCGTTATGGCTTTATGTGAACTTCAGTAAGATAAAGAAGGTTAATTAACTTAAATATGTTAAACTAATGATTTGAAGCATTTCGATATAAAAATAAATGTGTATATACAAGAAAATCGACTTTATACCTAAATATAAGATTACGGAATTCTTCCAAATGTACAGTCGTTATGCCGCCATGGCTTTGTATCACCTTCAACACGTTAAAGAAGGTTTATTAACTTAAATATGTTACACTAATGACTTGAAGCATTTCAATATCGATTGCTCAATAAGTATATAAAAGAAAATCGAATTTATATCTAAATATAAGATTACGGAATTCTTCCAAATGTACTGTCGTTATGCCGCCATGGCTTTGTATCTCCTTCAATACCTTAAAGAAGGTTTATTAACTTAAATATGTTACACTATTTATTTGAAGCATTTCGATATCGATTGCTAAATGTGTATGTACAAGAAAATCGATTTTATACCTAAGTAAAAGATTACGGAATTCACCCAAATATACTGCCGTTATGCCGTTATGGCTTTATGTAAACTTCAGTAAGATAAAGAGGGTTAATTAATTTAAATATGTTAAACTAATGGTTTGAAGCATTTCGATATCGATTGCTATATGTATATATACAAGAAAATCGAATTCGTACCTAAATATAAGATTACGTAGTCTTCTAAATGCACTGCCGTTATGCCGTTAAAGCTTTTGTAGACTTCAGTAAGATAAAGAGCGTTAATTAACTTAAATACGAGGGCTGTCTGATAAATAACCGACCTCAACGTAAAGCTAACGGTACCTCTGAAAAAAAAGTTTCTACTTCAAATTGTGCATATCATAATTGCTACTCGCCAAAATTTCAGAAATTTATCTTGCGCAATTATCTGTTGACCGTCGTTTTTGTGAGTCTATTTCGGTGATTTCCTCAAAATGGAAAAGATTGAATATCGAGCTGTAATTAAATTTTTATTTTTGAAAGGCAATACGCCTTCACAAATCAAAGATGAGTTGGACTCTGTGTACGGTGACTCTGCACCATCGTTTACCATCATTAAGGAAATAGCTGAGATTATGAAGATGTCAAAAGAACGTGTTTGTCACATATTAAACCAAGATTTGGGCATGAGAAAGCTGTCCGCGCGTTGGGTGCGGCGTTTGCTTACGCTAGACCACAAACGTGCGCGCATGAACATTTCCAGCGCACTGTTGGCTCAGTTTAGAGGCAATACGACCAAGTTTTGGCGCCGATTGATAACTGTAGACGAAACTTGGATTCATCGTTATACCCCCGAAACAAAAATCCAATCTAAACAGTGGATTGAAAAGGGGGAACCGGCCCCAAAAAAACCTAAAGCTGTGTATTCGGCTGGGAAAGTGATGGCGAATGTTTTTTGGGACAGCCATGGAATTATATTCATCGGCTATCTTGAAAAAGGAAAAACTATAACAGGAGCATACTACGCATTATCATTGGACAAGCTATAGAAAGAAATTTTGAAAAATCGGCCACATTTGCAAAAAAAGAAAGTCTTGTTCCACCAAGACAACGCACCATCTCACACCTCAACAGTCGCCATGGCGAAAATCCACGAATTGCGGTTCGAACTGCTTGACAATCCACCTTATTCACCGGATCTAGAACCAAGCGACTTTTTTTTGTTTCCTTAAATTAAAACTGCGCTCGGCGGCCAGAAATTTTCGTCAAATGAGGAGGCAATCTCTTTCGTGAACTCGTATTTTGCAGACAAAGACGCCAAAAACTATTTGGACGGGTTGCAGAGATGGGAGCATCGCTGGGAGAAGTGTGTGGAGTTACAAGGAGACTATGTAGAAAAATAAAAAAAAAATTGTGAAAAAGTCGCGTGCATGATGGTTACGTCGGTTATTTATCAGACAGCCCTCGTTTGTTAAACTAATGATTTGAAGCATTTCGATAGCGATTGCTAAATGCGTATATACAACAAAATCGAATTTATACCTAAATATAAGATTACGGAATTCTTCCAAATGCACTGCCGTTATGGCTTTATGTAAACTTCAGTAAGATAAAAAAGGTTAATTAACTTAAATATGCTAAACCAGTTATTTGAAGCATTTCGATATCGATTGCAAAATG
Organism: Bactrocera correcta; assembly: GCA_027475135.1. Taxonomy (NCBI): domain Eukaryota; kingdom Metazoa; phylum Arthropoda; class Insecta; order Diptera; family Tephritidae; genus Bactrocera; species Bactrocera correcta. The sequence continues at coordinate 62,128,994 of CM050327.1, forward strand.
TGTATATACAAGAAAATCGACTTTATACCTAAATATAAGATTACGAAATTCTTCCAAATACACTGCTGTTATGGCTTTATATTAACTTCAATACGTTAAAGAAGGTTAATTAACTTAAATATGTTAAACTAATGATTTGAAGAATTTCGATATCGCTTGCTAAATGTGTATTTACAAGAAAATCGAATTTATACCTAAATATAAGATAACGGAATTCTTATAAATGTACCGCCGTTATGCCGCTAAGGCTTTATGTAGACTTCAGTGCGTTAAAGAAGGTTTATTAACTTAAATATGTTAAACTAATGATTTGAAGCATTTCGATATCGATTGCTAAATGTGTATATAAAAGAAAAGCGACTTTATACCTAATTATGACATTACGGAATTCTTCCAAATATACTGTCGTTATGCCGCCATGGCTTTATATCAACTTCAATACGTTAAAGAAGGTTAATTAACTTAAATATGTTAAACTAATGATTTGAAGCATTTCGATATCGCTTGCTAAATGAGTATATACAAGAAAGTCCAAAATCGACTTTATACCTAAATATAAGATTACGGAATTCTTCTAAATGCACTGCAGTTATACCGTTAAGCATTTATATAAATATCAGTACGTTAAAGAAGTTTAATTTACTTAAATATGCTAAACTAATGATTTGAAGCATTTCGATATCGATTGCTAAATGTGTATGTACAAGAAAAGCGATTTTATACCTAAGTAAAAGATAACGGAATTCATATAAATATACTGCCGTTATGCCGTTATGGCTTTATGTAAACTTCAGTAAGATAAAGAAGGTTAATTAACTTAAATATGCTAAACCAGTTATTTGGTGCATTTCGATATCGATCGCAAAATGTGTAAATACAAGAAAATCGACTTTATACCTAAATATAAGATTACGGAATTCTTCCAAATGCACTGCCGTTATACCGTTATGGCTTTACGTACACTTCAGTAAGAAAAATATGGTTAATTAACTTAAATATGTTAAACTAATGAGTTGAACCATCTCGATATCGATTGCTAATGTGCATATACAACAAAATCGACTTTATACCTAAATATAAGATCACGGAATTCTTCTTAATGCGCTGCCGTTATGCCGCCATGGCTTTAAGCCAACTTCAGATCGTTAAAGAAGGTTTATTAACTTAAATATGTTAAACTTATGAGTTGAACCATCTTGATATCGATTGCTAATGTGTATATACAAGAAAATCGACTTTATACCTAAATATAAGGTTACGGAATTCTTCCAAATGCACTGCCGTTATATCGTTATGGCTTTATGTAAACTTCAGTAAGATAAAGAAGGTTAATTAACTTAAATATGTTAAACTAATGATTTGAAGCATTTCGTTATCGATTGCTAAATGTGAATATACAAGAAAATCGACTCTATACATAAATATACGATAACGGAATTCTTCTAAATGCACTGCCGTTATGCCGTTATGGCTTTATGTTAACTACAGTTCGTTAAAGAAGGTTTATTAACTTAAATATGTTAAACTAATGAGTTGAACCATCTTGATATCGATTGCTAATGTGTATACACGACAAAATCGACTTTATACCTAAATATAAAACTACGGAATTCTTCCAAATGTACTGTCGTTATGCCGCCATGGCTTTATATCAACTTCAATACGTTAAAGAAGGTTAATTAACTTAAATTTGTTAAACTAATGATTTGAAGCATTTCGTTATCGCTTGCTGAATGTGTATGTAAAAGAAAATCGAATTTATACCTAAACATAAGATTACGGATTTCTTTATGTCAACTTCAATATGATAAAGAAGGTTAATTAACTTAGATATGCTAAACCTGTTATTTGAAGCATTTCGATATTGATTGTAAAATGTGTATATACAAGAAAATCGAATGTATGCCTAAATATAAGAATACGGAATTCTTCCAAATGCAGTGCCGTTATGGCTTTATGTCAACTTCAGTTCGCTAAAGGAGGTTTATTAACTTAAATATATTAAACCGGTTATCTGAAGCATTTCGATATCGATTGCGAAATGTATATATACAACAAAATCGACTTTATACCTAAATATAAAATTACGGAATTCTTCCAAATCTACTGTCGTTATTCCGCCATGGCTTTATGCCAACTTCAGTTCGTTAAAGAAGGTTTATTAACTTAAATGTGTTAAACTAATGATTTGAAGCATTTCGATATCGATTGCTAGATGCGTATATACAACAAAATCGGCTTTATACATAAATATACGATAACGGAATTCTTCTAAATGCACTGCCGTTATGCCGCCATGGCTTTATATCACCTTCATTACGTTAAAGAAGGTTAACTAACTTAAATATGTTAAACTAATGATTTGAAGCATTTCGATATCGATTGCTAAATGTGTATGTACAACAAAATCGACTTTATACCTAAATATAAGATAACGGAATTCTTCCAAATGCACTGTCGTTATACCGTTTTGGCTTTATGTAAACTTCAGTAAGATAAAGAAGGTTAATTAACTTAAATATGTTAAACTAATGACTTGAAGCATTTCGATATCGATTGCTAAATGTGTATATACAACAAAATCGACTTCATACCTAAATATAAAATTACGGAATTCTTCCAAATCTACTGTCGTTATGCCGCCATGGCTTTATATCAACTTCAGTGCGTTAAACAAGCTTAGTTAACTTAAATATTTTAAAGTAATGATTTGAAGCATTTGGTTATCGATTGCTAAATGTGTATGTACAACAAAATCGACTTTATACCTAAATATGAGATTACGGAATTCTTCTAAATGCACTGCCGTTATGCCGCCATGGCTTTATATCACCTTCATTACGTTAAAGAAGGTTAACTAACTTAAATATGTTAAACTAATGATTTAAGCATTTCGATATCGATTGCTAAAAGTGCATATACAAGAAAATCGATTTTATACATAAATATAAGATTACGGAATTCTTCTAAATGCACTGCCGTTATGCCGCCATGGCTTTATATCACCTTCATTACGTTAAAGAAGGTTAACTAACTTAAATATGTTAAAATAATGATTTGAAGCATTTCGATATCGATTGCTAAATGTGTATGTACAACAAAATCGACTTTATACCTAAATATAAGATAACGGAATTCATATAAATATACTGCCGTTATGCCGTTATGGCTTTATGTAAACTTCAATAAGAAAAAATGTTTAATTAACTTAAATATGCTTTAAACCCAATGAGTTTTAACCATCTTTGATATCGACTTTTAAAAAGTGTATATACAACAAAATCGAATTTTTACCTAAATATTTAAAACTTTCGGAATTCTTCCAAATGCACTGCCGTTATATCTCTAGGGCTTTAAGCCAACTTCCGGGAAGATTTAAAAAAGGTTAATTAACTTAAATATGTTAAACTAATGATTTGAAGCATTTCGATATCGATTGCTAAATGCGTATATACGACAAAATCGACTTTATACCTAAATATAAGATTACGGAATTCTTCTAAATGCACTGTGTTATGCCGCCATGGCTTTATGTTAACTACAGTTCGTTAAAGAAGGTTAATTAACTTAAATATGCTTTAAAACCCAAAGATTTGAAGCATTTCGATATCGATTGCTAAATGTGTAAATACAAGAAAATCGACTTTATACCTAAATATAAGATTACGGAATTCTTCCAAATGCACTGCCGTTATGCCGTTATGGCTTTATGTTAACTACAGTTCGTTAAAGAAGGTTATTAACTTAAATATGCTTTAAAACAGTGATTTGAAGCATTTCGATATCGATTGCTAAATGTGTATGTACAACAAAATCGACTTTATACCTTTAAAAATAAGATTACGGAATTCTTCTAAATGCACTGCCGTTATGCCGCCATGGCTTTATATCACCTTCATTACGTTAAAGAAGGTTAACTAACTTAAATATGTTAAACTAATGATTTGAAGCATTTCGATATCGATTGCTAAATGTGCATATACAAGAAAATCGACTTTATACATAAATATAAGACTTTCGGAATTCTTCTAAATGCACTGCCGTTATGCCGCCATGGCTTTATATCACCTACATTCGTTAAAGAAGGTTTATTAACTTAAATATGCTTTAAAACAGTTATTTTATGCATTTCGATATCGATTGCTAAAAGTGATATACAAGAAAATCGACTTTTTTACATAAATATAAGATTACGGAATTCTTCTAAATGCACTGCCGTTATGCCGCCATGGCTTTATATCACCTTCATTACGTTAAAGAAGGTTAACTAACTTAAATATGTTAAAATAATGATTTGAAGCATTTCGATATCGATTGCTAAATGTGTATGTACAACAAAATCGACTTTATACCTAAATATAAGATAACGGAATTCATATAAATATTCTGCTGTTATGCCGTTATGGCTTTATGTAAACTTCAGTAAGAAAAATATGTTTAATTAGCTTAAATATGTTAAACTAATGAGTTGAACCATCTCGATATCGACTGCTAAATGTGTGTATACAACAAAATCGACATTATACCTAAATTTAAGATTACGGAATTCTTCCAAATGCACTGCCGTTATATCTTTATGGCTTTATGTAAACTTCGGTAAGATAAAGAAGGTTAATTAACTTAAATATGTTAAACTAATGATTTGAAGTATTTCGATATCGATTGCTAAATGCGTATATACGACAAAATCGACTTTATACCTAAATATAAGATTACGGGATTCTTCTACATGCACTGCTGTTATGCCGCCATGGCTTTATGTTAACTACAGTTCGTTAAAGAAGGTTTATTAACTTAAATATGCTAAACCAGTTATTTGATGCATTTCGATATCGATTGCTTAATGTGTAAATACAAGAAAATCGACTTTATACCTAAATATGAGATTACGGAATTCTTCTAAATGCACTGCCGTTATGCCGTTATGGCTTTATGTTAACTACAGTTCGTTAAAGAAGGTTTATTAACTTAAATATGCTAAACCAGTTATTTGATGCATTTCGATATCGATTGCTTAATGTGTATGTACAACAAAATCGACTTTATACTTAAATATAAGATTACGGAATTCTTCTAAATGCACTGCCGTTATGCCGCCATGGCTTTATATCACCTTCATTACGTTAAAGAAGGTTAACTAACTTAAATATGTTAAACTAATGATTTGAAGTATTTCGATATCGATTGCTAAATGTGCATATACAAGAAAATCGACTTTATACATAAATATAAGACTACGGAATTCTTCTAAATGCACTGCCGTTATGCCGTTATGGCTTTATGTTAACTACAGTTCGTTAAAGAAGGTTTATTAACTTAAATATGCTAAACCAGTTATTTTATGCATTTCGATATCGATTGCTTAATGTGTAAATACAAGAAAATCGACTTTATACCTAAATATGAGATTACGGAGTTCTTCTAAATGCACTGCCGTTATACCGTTATGGCTTTACGTACACTTCAGTAAGAACAATATGGTTAATTAGCTTAAATATGTTAAACTAATGAGTTGAACCATCTCGATATCGATTGCTAATGTGTATATACAACAAAATCGACTTTATACCTAAATATAAGATTACGGAATTCTTCTAAATGCACTGTCGTTATGCCGCCATGGCTTTATATCAACTTCAATAGGTTAAAGAAGGTTAATTAAATTAAATATGTTAAACTAATGATTTGAAGCATTTCGTTATCGATTGCTAAATGGGTATATACAAGAAAATCAACTTTATACCTAAATATACGATTACGGAATTCTTCTAAATGCACTGCCGTTATGCCGCCATGGCTTTAAGCCAACTTCAGATCGTTAAAGAAGGTTTATTAACTTAAATATGTTAAACTAATGAGTTGAACCATCTCGATATCGATTGCTAATGTGTATACACAACAAAATCGACTTTATACCTAAATATAAGGTTACGGAATTCTTCCAAATGCACTGCCGTTTTACCGTTATGGCTTTATGTAAACTTCAGTAAGAAAAATAAGGTTAATTAACTTAAATATGTTAAACTAATGATTTGAAGCATCTCGATATCGACTGCTAAATGTGTGTATACAACAAAATCGACATTATACCTAAATTTAAGATTACGGAATTCTTCCAAATGCACTGCCGTTATATCTTTATGGCTTTATGTAAACTTCGGTAAGATAAAGAAGGTTAATTAACTTAAATATGTTAAACTAATGATTTGAAGCATTTCGATATCGATTGCTAAATGTGTATATACAACAAGATCGACTTTATACCTAAATATAAGACTACGGAATTCTTCCAAATGTACTGTCGTTATGCCGCCATGGCTTTATGTCACCGTCATTAGGTTAAAGAGGGCTAATTAACTTAGATATGTTAAACTAATGATTCGAAGCATTTCGTTATCGATTGCTAAGTGTGTATATACAAGAAAATCGACTATATACCTAAATATAAATTTACGGAATTCTTCCAAGTGCACTGCCGTTATACCGTTATGGCTTTATGTTAACTTCAGTTATTTAAAGAAGGTTTATTAACTTAAATATGTTAAACTAATGATTTGAAGCATTTCGATATCGATTGCTAAATGTGTATATACAAGAAAATCGACTTTATACATAATTATAAGATTACAGAATTTTTCTAAATGCACTGTCGTTATGCCGCCATGTCTTTATATCACCTTCATTACGTTAAAAAAGTTTAACTAACTTAAATATGTTAAACGAATGATTTGAAGCATTTCGATATCGACTGCTAAATGCGTATATACAAGAAAATCGACCTTTTACCTAAATATAAGATTACGGAATTCTTCCAAATGCACTGTCGTTATACCGTTTTGGCTTTATGTAAACTTCAGTAAGATTAAGAAGGTTAATTAACTTAAATATGTTAAACTAATGATTTGAAGCATTTCGATATCGATTGCTTAATGTGTATATACAACAAAATCGACTTTATACCTAAATATAAGATTACGGAATTCTTCCAGATCTACTGTCGTTATGCCGCCATGGCTTTATGTCACCTTCATTACGTTAAAGAAGGCTAGTTAACTTAAATATGTTAAACTAATGATTTGAAGCATTTCGTTATCGAACGCTAAATGTGTATATACAAGAAAATCGACTTTATGCCTAAATATAAGACTACGGAATTCTTCTAAATGCAGTGCCGTTATTGTTTATGTCAACTTCAGTTCGCTAAAGGAGGTTTACTAACTTAAATATGTTAAACCAGTTATCTGAAGCATTTCGTTATCGATTGCGAAATGTATATATACAAGAAAATCGACTTTATACCTAAATATAAAATTATAACATTACGGAATTCTCCTAAATGCACTGCCGTTATACCGTTAAGGCTTTATGTAGACTTCAGTATGCTAAAAATCTTTATTAACTAATATGTTAAACTAATGATTTGAAGCATTTCGATATCGATTGCTAAATGTGTAAATACAAAAAAATCGACTTTATACCTAAATATAAAATTATAACATTACGGAATTCTTCTAAATGCACTGCCGTTATACTGTTAAGGCTTTATGTAGACTTTAGTAAGCTAAAAAGCGTTTATTAACTTAATGTGTTAAACTAATGATTTGAAGCATTTCGATATTGATAGCTAAATGTGTAAATATAAGAAAATCGATTTATACCGAAACACAAGATTACGGAATTCTTCTAAATGCACTGTCGTTATGCCGCCATGTCTTTATATCACCTTCATTACGTTAAAAAAGTTTAACTAACTTAAATATGTTAAACGAATGATTTGAAGCATTTCGATATCGACTGCTAAATGCGTATATACAAGAAAATCGACTTTATGCCTAAATACAAGACTACGGAATTCTTCTATATGCACTGCCGTTATGCCGTCTTGGCTTTATATCAACTTCATTACGTTAAAGAAGGTTAATTAACTTAAATATGTTAAACTAATGATTTGAGGCATTTCGCTATCGATTGCTAAATATGTAAATACAAGAAAATCAACCTTACACTTAAATATAAGATTACGGAATTCTTCTAAATGCACTGCAGTTTTTCCGTTAAGGCTTTATGTAGACTTCAGTGCATTAAAGAAAGTTTATTAACTTAAATATGTTAAGCTAATGATTTGAAGAATTTCGATATCGATTGCTAAATGTGTATATACAAGAAAATCGGCTTTATACCTAAATATAAGATTACGGAATTCTTCCGAATGCACTGCCGTTATGCCGTTAAGGCTTTTGTAAACTTAAGTAAGATAAATACGGTTAATTAACTTAAATATATTAAACTAACGATTTGAAGCATTTCGATATCGATTGCTAAATGTGTATATAAGAAAATCGACTTTATACTTAAATATAAGATTATGGAATTCTTCCAAATGCACTGCCGTTATGCCGTTAAGGCTTTTGTAGACTTCAGTAAGACAGAGAGGGTTTTAAATTTAAATTAAATATGCTAAACCAGTTATTTGAAGCATTTCGATATCGATTGCAAAATGTGTATATACAAGAAAATCGACTTTATGCATAAATATAAGACTACGGTATTCTTCCAAATGCCCTGCCGTTATGGCTTTATGTCAACTCCAGTTTGCTAAAGGAGGTTTATTAACTTAAATATGTTAAACCAGTTATCTGAAGCATTTCGATATCGATTGCGAAATGATTACGGAATTCTTCCAAATGTAATGTCGTTATACTGTTATGGCTTTATGTAAACTTCAGTAAGATAAAGAAGGTTAATTAACTTAAATATGTTAAACTAATGATTTGAAGCATTTCGATATCGATTGCTAAATGTATATATACAAGAAAATCGACTTTATACCTAAATATAAGATAACGGAATTCTTCTAAATGCACTGTCGTTATGCCATTAAGGCTTTATGTAGACTTCAGTAAGATAAAGAGGGTTAATTAACTCAAATATGTTACACATTTCGATATCGATTGGTAAATGTGTATATACAAGAAAATCGACCTTTTTCTTAATATAAGATTACAGAATTCTTCTAAATGCACTGCCGTTATGCCGCCATTGCGTTATGCCAACTTCAGTTCGTTAAAGAAGGTTTATTAACTTAAACATGTTAAACTAATGATTTTAAGCATTTTGATATCGCTTGCTAAATGTGTACATAAAAGAAAATCAAATTTATTCCTAAATATGAGATAACGTAATTCATCTAAATGCACTGCCGTTATGCCGTTAAGGCTTTATATAGACTTCAGTAAGACAGAGAGGGTTAATTAACTTAAATATGCTAAACCAGTTATTTGAAGCATTTCGATATCGATTGCAAAATGTGTATATACAAGAAAATCGACTTTATGCATAAATATAAGACTACGGTATTCTTCCAAATTCCCTGCCGTTATGGCTTTATGTCAACTCCAGTTTGCTAAAGGAGGTTTATTAACTTAAATATGTTAAACCAGTTATCTGAAGCATTTCGATATCGATTGCGAAATGATTACGGAATTCTTCCAAATGTAATGTCGTTATACTGTTATGTCTTTATGTAAACTTCAGTAAGATAAAGAAGGTTAATTAACTTAAATATGTTAAACTAATGATTTGAAGCATTTCGATATCGATTGCTAAATGTATATATACAAGAAAATCGACTTTATACCTAAATATAAGATAACGGAATTCTTCTAAATGCACTGTCGTTATGCCATTAAGGCTTTATGTAGACTTCAGTAAGATAGAGAGGGTTAATTAACTTAAATATGTTAAACTAATGATTTGAAGCATTTAAAAATCGATTGCTAAATATGTAAGTACAAGAAAATCGACTTTATACTTAAATATAAGATAACGGAATTCTTCTAAATGCACTGCAGTTATACCGTTAAGGCTTAACATAAATTTCGGTACGTTAATGAAGGTTAATTTACTTAGATATGCTAAACTAATGATTTGAAGCATTACGATATCGATTAATTAATGTGTATGTACAAGAAAATCGATTTTATACCTAAATAAAAGATTACGGAATTCACCCAAATATACTGCCGTCATGCCGTTATGGCGTTATGTAAACTTCGGTAAGATAAAGGAGGTCAATTAACCTAAATATGCTAAACCAGTTATTTGAAGCATTTCGATATCGATTGCTAAATGTGTATATACAAGAAAATCGACTTTATACCTAAATATAAGATTACGGAATTCTTCCAAATCTACTGTCGTTATGCCGCCATGGCTTTTTATCACCTTCAATACGTTAAAGAAGGTTTATTAACTTAAATATGTTACACTAACGATTTGAAGCATTTCAATATCGATTGCTAAATGTGTATGTACAAGAAAATCGATTTTATACCTAAGTAAAAGATTACGGAATTCACCCAAATATACTGCCATTATGCCGTTATGGCTTTGTGTAAACTTCAGTAAGATAAAGAGGGTTAATTAACTTAGATATGTTAAACTAATGATTTGAAGCATTTCGATATCGATTGCTATATGTATATATACAAGAAAATCGACTTTATACCTAAGTATAAGATAACGGAATTCTTCTAAATGCACTGTCGTTATGCCATTAAGGCTTTATGTAGACTTCAGTAAGATAGAGAGGGTTAATTAACTTAAATATGTTAAACTAATGATTTGAAGCATTTAAAAATCGATTGCTAAATATGTAAATACAAGAAAATCGACTTTATACCTAATTATAAGATAACGGAATTCTTCTAAATGCACTGCAGTTATACCGTTAAGGCTTAACATAAATTTCGGTACGTTAATGAAGGTTAATTTACTTAGATATGCTAAACTAATGATTTGAAGCATTACGATATCGATTAATTAATGTGTATGTACAAGAAAATCGATTTTATACATAAATAAAAGATTTCGGAATTCACCCAAATATACTGCCGTTATGCCGTTATGGCTTTACGTAAACTTCAGAAAGATAAACAAGGTTAATTAACTTAAATATGTTAAACTAATGATTTGAAGCATTTCGATATCGATTGCTAAATGTGTATATTCAAGAAAATCGACTTTATACCTAAATATAGATAATACGTTAAAGAAGGTTTATTAACTTAAATATGTTACACTAACGATTTGAAGCACTTCAATATCGATTGCTAAATGTGTATGTACAAGAAAATCGATTTTATACCTAAGTAAAAGATTACGGAATTCACCCAAATATACTGGCGTTATGCCGTTATGGCTTTATGTAAACTTCAGTAAGATAAAGAGGGTTAATTAACTTAAATATGTTAAACTAATGATTTGAAGCATTTCGATATCGATTGCTATATGTATATATACAAGAAAATCGAGTTCATACCTAAATATAAGATTACGTAGTTCTTCTAAATGCACTGCCGTTATGCCGTTAAAGCTTTTGTAGACTTCAGTAAGATAAAGAGCGGTAATTAACTTAAATACAAGGGTTGTCTGATAAATAACCGACCTCAACGTAAAGCTAGCTCTAAAAAAGTTTCTACTTCACATTGTGCATATCAATTCGATATCGATTGCTAAATGTGTATATACAACAAAATCGACTTCATACCTAAATATAAAATTACGGAATTCTTCCAAATCTACTGTCGTTATGCCGCCATGGCTTTATATCAACTTCAGTGCGTTAAACAAGCTTAGTTAACTTAAATATTTTAAAGTAATGATTTGAAGCATTTCGATATCGATTGCTAGATGCGTATATAAAACAATCGACTTTATACCTAAATATAAGATTACGGAATTCTTCTAAATGCCCTGCCGTTATGCCGCCATGGCTTTATATCACCTTCATTACGTTAAAGAAGGTTAACTAACTTAAATATGTTAAACTAATGATTTGAAGCATTTCGATATCGATTGCTAAATGTGTATGTACAACAAAATCGACTTTATACCTAAATATAAGATAACGGAATTCATATAAATATTCTGCTGTTATGCCGTTATGGCTTTATGTAAACTTCAGTAAGATAAAGAAGGTTAATTAACTTAAATATGCTAAACCAGTTATTTGATGCATTTCGATATCGATTGCTTAATGTGTAAATACAAGAAAATCGACTTTATACCTAAATATAAGATTACGGAGTTCTTTTAAATGCACTGCCGTTATGGCTTTACGTACACTTCAGTAAGAAAAATATGGTTAATTAGCCTAAATATGTTAAACTAATGAGTTGAACCATCTCGATATCGATTGCTAATGTGTATATACAACAAAATCGACTTTATACCTAAATATAAGATTACGGAATTCTTCTAAATGCACTGTCGTTATGCCGCCATGGCTTTATATCAACTTCAATAGGTTAAAGAAGGTTAATTAAATTAAATATGTTAAACTAATGATTTGAAGCATTTCGTTATCGATTGCTAAATGGGTATATACAAGAAAATCAACTTTATACCTAAATATACGATTACGGAATTCTTCTAAATGCACTCCCGTTATGCCGCCATGGCTTTAAGCCAACTTCAGATCGTTAAAGAAGGTTTATTAACTTAAATATGTTAAACTAATGAGTTGAACCATCTCGATATCGATTGCTAATGTGTATACACAACAAAATCGACTTTATACCTAAATATAAGATTACGGAATTCTTCCAAATGCACTGCCGTTATACCGTTATGGCGTTATGTAAACTTCAGTAAGAAAAATAAGGTTAATTAACTTAAATATGTTAAACTAATGATTTGAAGCATCTCGATATCGACTGCTAAATGTGTATATACAACAAAATCGACATTATACCTAAATATACGATAACGGAATTCTTCCAAATGCACTGCCGTTATATCTTTATGGCTTTATGTAAACTTCGGTTAGATAAAGAAGGTTAATTAACTTAAATATGTTAAACTAATGATTTGAAGCATTTCGTTATCGAATGCTAAATGTGAATATACAAGAAAATCGACTTTATACATAAATATACGATAACGGAATTCTTCTAAATGCACTGCCGTTATGTCGTTGTGGCTTTATGTTAACTTCAGTTCATTAAAGAAGGTTTATTAACTTAAATATGTTAAACCAGTTATTTGAAGCATTTCGATATCGATTGCTTAATGCATATATAACAGAAAATCGACTTTATACCTAAATATAAGACTACGGAATTCTTCCAAATGTACTGTCGTTATGCCGCCATGGCTTTATGTCACCGTCATTACGTTAAAGAGGGCTAATTAACTTAGATATGTTAAACTAATGATTCGAAGCATTTTGTTATCGATTGCTAAGTGTGTATATACAAGAAAATCGACTTTATACCTAAATATAAATTTACGGAATTCTTCTAAATGCACTGCCGTTATGCCACCATGGCTTTAAGCCAACTTCCGTTCGTTAAAGAAGGTTTATTAGCTTAAATATGTTAAACTAATGATTTGAAGCATTTCGATATCGATTGCTAAATGTGTATATACAAGAAAATCGACTTTATACATAATTATAAGATTACGGAATTCTTCTAAATGCACTGTCGTTATGCCGCCATGTCTTTATATCACCTTCATTACGTTAAAAAAGTTTAACTAACTTAAATATGTTAAACGAATGATTTGAAGCATTTCGATATCGACTGCTAAATGCGTATATACAAGAAAATCGACCTTTTACCTAAATATAAGATTACGGAATTCTTCCAAATGCACTGTCGTTATACCGTTTTGGCTTTATGTAAACTTCAGTAAGAAAAAGAAGGTTAATTAACTTAAATATGTTACACTAACGATTTGAAGCACTTCAATATCGATTGCTAAATGTGTATATACAACAAAATCGACTTTATACCTAAATATAAGATTACGGAATTCTTCCAAATCTACTGTCGTTATGCCGCCATGGCTTTATGTCACCTTCATTACGTTAAAGAAGGCTAGTTAACTTAAATATGTTAAACTAATGATTTGAAGCATTTCGTTATCGAACGCTAAATGTGTATATACAAGAAAATCGACTTTATGCCTAAATATAAGACTACGGAATTCTTCTAAATGCAGTGCCGTTATACCGTTAAGGCTTTACGTAGACTTCAGAAAGCTAAAAAGCGTTTATTATCTTAATATGTTAAGCTAATGATATGAATCATTTCGATATCGATAGCTAAATTTGTATATACAAGAAAATCGAATTTATACCTAAATATAAGATTACGAAATTCTTCTTCATGCACTGCCGTTATGCCGCCATGGCTATTTGCCAACTTCAGATCGTTAAAGTAGGTTTATTAACATAAATATGTTAAACGAATGATTTGAAGCATTCGATATCGATAGCTAAATGTGTATATACAAGAAAATCGACTTTATACCTAAATATAAGATTACGGAATTCTTCTACATGCACTGCCGTTATGCCGCCATGGCTATATGCCAACTTCAGATCGTTAAAGAAGGTTAATTAACTTAGATATGTTAAACTAATGATTTGAAGCATTTCGTTATCGATTGCTAAATGTTTATATACAAGAAAATTTACTTTATACCTAAATATAAGTCTACGGAATTCTTCCAAATGTACTGCCTTTATGCCGCCATGGCTTAATATCAACTTCAATACGTTAAAGAAGGTTAATTAACTTAAATATGTTAAACTAATGATTTGAAGCATTTCCGTATCGATTGCTAAATGTGTAAATACAAGAAAATCGACTTTATACCTAAATATAAGATTACGGAACTCTTCTACCTGCACTGTCGTTATGCCGCCATGGCTTTATATCACCTTCATTACGTTAAAGATGGTTAGTTAACTTAAATATGTTAAACTAATGATTTGAAGCATTTCGATATCGATTGCTAAATGTGTAAATACAAGAAAATCGACTTTATACCTAAATATAAAATTATAACATTACGGAATTCTTCTAAATGCACTGCCGTTATACTGTTAAGGCTTTATGTAGACTTTAGTAAGCTAAAAAGCGTTTATTAACTTAATGTGTTAAACTAATGATTTGAAGCATTTCGATATTGATAGCTTAATGTGTAGATATAAGAAAATCGATTTATACCGAAACATAAGATTACGGAATTCTTCTAAAAGCACTGTCGTTATGCCGCCATGGCTTTATATCACCTTCATTACGTTAAAGAAGGTTAACTAACTTAAATATGTTAAACTAATGATTTGAAGCATTTCGTTATCGATTGCTAAATGTGTATATACAAGAAAATCGACTTTATGCCTAAATACAAGACAACGGAATTCTTCTAAATGCACTGCCGTTATGCCGTCTTGGCTTTATATCAACTTCATTACGTTAAAGAAGGTTAATTAACTTAAATATGTTAAACTAATGATTTGAAGCATTTCGTTATCGATTGCTAAATATGTAAATACAAGAAAATCGACCTTATACTTAAATATAAGATTACGGAATTCTTCTAAATGCACTGCAGTTATACCGTTGATGCTTTATGTAGACTTCAGTGCATTAAAGAAAGTTTATTAACTTAAATATGTTAAGCTAATGATTTGAAGCATTTCGATATCGATTGCTAAATATGTATATACAAAAAAATCGGCTTTATACCTAAATACGAGATTACGGAATTCTTCCGAATGCACTGCCGTTATGCCGTTAAGGCTTTTGTAAACTTAAGTAAGAGAAATACGGTTAATTAACTTAAATATATTAAACTAACGATTTGAAGCATTTCGATATCGATTGCTAAATGTGTATATACAAAAAATCGACTTTATACTTAAATATAAGATTACGGAATTCTTCCAAATGCACTGCCGTTATGCCGTTAAGGCGTTTGTAGACTTCAGTAAGATAAAGAGGGTTAATTAACTCAAATACGTTACACATTTCGATATCGATTGGTAAATGTGTATATACAAGAAAATCGACCTTTTTCTTAATATAAGATTACAGAGTTCTTCTAAATGCACTGCCGTTATGCCGCCATTGCGTTATGCCAACTTCAGTTCGTTAAAGAAGGTTTATTAACTTAAACATGTTAAACTAATGATTTTAAGCATTTTGATATCGCTTGCTAAATGTGTACATAAAAGAAAATCAAATTTATTCCTAAATATGAGATAACGTAATTCATCTAAATGCACTGCCGTTATGCCGTTAAGGCTTTATATAGACTTCAGTAAGACAGAGAGGGTTAATTAACTTAAATATGCTAAACCAGTTATTTGAAGCATTTCGATATCGATTGCAAAATGTGTATATACAAGAAAATCGACTTTATGCATAAATATAAGACTACGGTATTCTTGCAAATGCCCTGCCGTTATGGCTTTATGTCAACTCCAGTTTGCTAAAGGAGGTTTATTAACTTAAATATGTTAAACCAGTTATCTGAAGCATTTCGATATCGATTGCTAAATAAGTATATAAAAGAAAATCGACTTAATACCTAAATATAAGATTACGGAATTCTTCCAAATGTAATGTCGTTATACTGTTATGGCTTTATGTAAACTTCAGTAAGATAAACAAGGTTAATTAACTTAAATATGTTAAACTAATGATTTGAAGCATTTCGATATCGATTGCTAAATGTGTATGTACAAGAAAATCGATTTTATACCTAAGTAAAAGATTACGGAATTCACCCAAATATACTGGCGTTATGCCGTTATGGCTTTATGTAAACTTCAGTAAGATAAAGAGGGTTAATTAACTTAAATATGTTAAACTAATGATTTGAAGCATTTCGATATCGATTGCTATATGTATATATACAAGAAAATCGAGTTCATACCTAAATATAAGATTACGTAGTTCTTCTAAATGCACTGCCGTTATGCCGTTAAAGCTTTTGTAGACTTCAGTAAGATAAAGAGCGTTAATTAACTTAAATACGAGGGTTGTCTGATAAATAACCGACCTCAACGTAAAGCTAGCTCTAAAAAAGTTTCTACTTCACATTGTGCGTATCATAATTGCTACTCGCCAAAATTTCAGAAATTTATCTTGCGCAATTATCTGTTGACCGTCGTTTTTGTGAGTCTATTTCGGTGATTACCCCAAAATGGAAAAGATTGAATATCGAGCTGTAATTAAATTTTTATTTTTGAAAGGCAATACGCCTTCACAAATCAAAGATGAGTTGGACTCTGTGTACGGTGACTCTACACCATCGTCTACCATCATAAAATTTTGGGCGGCTGAATTTAAACGTGGTCGCAGGAGCTTGGAAGCTGATGAACGCCCTGGGCGTCCA
>CM050327.1:62146689-62359228 GCA_027475135.1 Bactrocera correcta
GCTTCGGATAGTCGGATGGAAGGCATAACGGAAGGACGTCACTCACACGCGAGGCCATCAGATTTGGTGACAGCAATCCGTCGGTTTGTCAGCGTGCATGCTGTGAAGTGTCCTCATTACGTCTACACCCAAAGCCGTATTGATTGCGAAACGAATTGAAGCGCGAATGCAGAAAGACAGTAAGACAAATTGGAAATAATTTCCATCTTCGACAATGGTGAATATAAACGACTTGAAGACAATTAAAAATTGAGAAAGTTTCCGTTTAAATTAAAACATTTTCATAAGTCAATCTTTTATGGCAAGGAGACTGTTCTCGGGCTTTTTTAGTATATACAAGAACCTCTACAGAAATATTAAAAAGAGTTTCTTGTATTTGGTATATATGTACATAACTTCTAGAATTTTCTTCCAAGTGTTTTTTTACGACGACTGTCAAAAAATTTCTTGAATTGAATAAATGCTTTCATCGTAAAGGTTTATTTAAAGCAATGTTTAAATTTGAAAATGATTCTGGAAATCAACAATATTTCCGTCTTAATTAGCTCAGTTTTCTATCCATTTGAGCATTAACACCATACCGTAAGCTGTAGGAGATTTGCTTTAATAAAATATTATGTAAAGTACATTGGAATAAATTTATTTCCGGAACTACTCGTTGTTAGTTACCCCCAAAAGGAGAATAACAAATCCCAACAACCTGCTTCGATTCATTAATAGTGAATTTTAAGACGAAACTTTCTATGCAACAGGTCCAAGCTTAGTTGCCGCTCTGCCTGAAAATACAGTACAGGGCTCGCTGGCTGCTTCTTATTACATATGCACAGTTATGTGCATGTGTGCTTTGCATATAAAATTTTTTTACGCTTGGCGCCTGGAATCATTCTCGTTCTTTCTTGTCGTCGCCGTCAGTTTAATGGCTTTTAATGAATTTTAAATGCCAACAACGAATTGTGGGCGAATGTATGAAATTTCCCTATATCAAGGCTGCACACATACGCACATATATTTAAGCCAGTTGGAACTCATACACGCTCACGTGTCTCTGACACAGAGCTACTTATATAATATAAAATCTGTGGTTTGAGCAGTTTGCTCCTCTCACTGCTTTGCATTTACGAAAGAGCATAAGCTTACCAAATTTATAGTTTGGTAGTCACGTGCTGAGGAAAGATCGCAGTTTAAAATATTTTATTGTTTCATTTTGTCTTGGCTCCGCTGGAGTTTTAACCAAAAAACCATTCAATACTTGCTACACATGAAGAGATCTAATGTACTATATCTCGTACATTCTCTGAGAAATACAAGTCTATGAGTTCCAACCAATTAGAATGAATTTGTCCTCAATCATTTATTTTTTGAAATGGTGTCCTCTAAAGTACTATGCTTCATATGACAAGCCTTTCACATCAAAAAAGTTGGACCAAAGTCTGAAAATATTGTAAGTTCCGATGACGCTTGTTGAAAAGTAATCAGAAAGATTTGTTATCCTAGTACAGTATAGTGAGATTTATTTCAATTCACGAATCACAATAATTTATTTATCGCATATGACATTCGCAACTCATCCTTTTTCATAGTGATTGACAGTTTGATTGTTTTCTCACAGCTGCTTTATATTTGCTCATCAATATTTCCAACAGCTGTTAGTTTACTGGATAGAATAATGTATACAATTTACATACATACATATACATATGTATATATGTATGAACCTATTTGTCTACGAGGTACGGATTCCTTCTGCTTATATTTTGACTGTGATGACGTTAATATTTGGAAAGCTTTATTTTACTCGTCGCATCTCTCAAAATACACCTCAAACTACCAACACACATAGTTAGAGGTAAAAATAAACGCCCCGCGCTGGAAAATAGCACGTGAAATAGAAATTATTTAAGCAAGTTGGCGGTCGATTTGTGGCCTCAATAAAATATTAGTGTGGCTTTCTATTTTTATTCGAGACGAAATTATATGTTGGACCGCATTGTGCTCCTCTTCATAGGTAGGTACGCCTAAAGGTGTAATTTACATAAGACTATACAAATTTTGGAAGGAGAAACGTGCGTGTATAAAATAAATATATAATGAATATAAATAATTAAAATATTTATATTATTTTCTATTGAATAGTAATAATGTGGTTAATAAGTTTTTAAATACGAAACGAAAGAAACTTTGGTTTTGAAGCATATGAAAAGGTGAAAATAATAATAGTTTGCTGAAGAAATTGTGTTCTCTAAGTAGGTTGTTATCGAATTATAAAAAAACTTTCTTCTACTTTATTGACGTAGGCAACGCTTACGCGTTATAGTCAAGTTTGAAAATTTTTACTCTAAAAAATTATAATATCTCAAAAGTTAATTTCTTTACCATTTTGAATGTTGAGCACAAGCCTTCACTTAAGCAACTAAGTAATATGACTTTTGCAAAGCTGCACACATTCCAAATATTTATGGAGGCAAACTGCAATGTGAGTCTGGCAAAACCAAATATTAATTTTGCAAATGACCTCAATAAGTTTGCAATATTGTATGCTTCAAAAGACTGGTAATATATATACATGGGTACACACTACCATATGTGCTGTTATATTGCGCCAGTGAAGCGTCACGCCAGTCAGGAAATGCCGAGTTTACAACATGTAGTTCTTGTTTGAAAATAAGGTCGACAGAAAAACATCGGAATTATTATGGTTATAGGACAATTTCTTTCACGTTATTTTTTGACTATTGTTTCGGATTTGTGCCATAATAGAGTTAGATTTATTTGAATTGGATATGGGGATATTAGGGGTTCAACTAAGTTTTCGCTTGTTTTTTTTAACGGGTTACAAGGGTTACGGGTTAAAAAAAAAAAATAAATAAAAATATATTTTATTGTCTTATTAAATTCTACAACATCTCTAGAATATTGTTCTAAATTTGATCCGAGTAATAGTTTTGGATAAGCAGCCTTGAGAACTCGAGGCTAGCTAGGCCAAATTTCTTTAAACGCGTTTTTCTCGAAACTGTGTTTTTGAAGTCGATTGGCAAGACTTCTCGAGAACTACCCAACCAAACTTGATGAAATTTTACATAGCTCTTTGAGATACGATTCTTAAAGACTTGAACGAAGAATTTTTTTGTTTACGAGTATTTAAAAAAAAAAAAAAAAAAAATGCCGCGTAATTTTCACAGAAAATTTTAGTTTTTTTTTATAAAAATGTTTGCCAAATATACAATTTTCAGATTCTTTTCCTTCTTCAAAGTTCTATATTAAGGTTTTAACTAAAACACGTATTTTTTCACTTTAGTTGATCCTGTAAGGAGTTATTCTGCCAATGCGGGTGCATCTTTTTTTCCGAGGTACTATCATCTTTAATTAATAAATATTTTTTTAAACTTTAAAATTTAATTAATTAATATTTTTTCCAAAAATTTCAGAATTTCTTTGTTAAAAGTGTAAAAAAAATTATAATAAAATACTTAATTTTTATATGAGAAGAATTGTTAAAAAACGCTTTTTTTTACCCGAGGAAACCCTTAGTGAAATGCAATCAAATTCGTCCAAATTTTGACTAGAACTTTTACTTAACTTTCTGGCAAAGCTCGAGTAACATTACTGTAAAACTGTTCATCTTGTGCTGCATTCAAGTATCAAGCCATGTTTCGATGTCGTCTTATGAGTGGAACCAGTTCTATTAGGGAAATATGGCGGGTTGGGTAGGACTTCCTATTTAAGCGTTTCCAGGTTGGTTTTAACGTGTTTGGCAATGTGCGGCCAAGCGTTGTCATGCAGCAGAATCTTTTTTTCGTTCTCCTACTGGTGTTGAGTTCATAAGGAACCAAAGTCTCTTGTTTCTTCTACATTATTAGCACATGTAGACGCTTTGAAATGGCTTAGCGGGTGACTCCCAATGGTAAAGCAAACTCTTCTAGCGTTCGACACAGCTCTTCATAGAACAACGTCTCCAGTTCAGCCTCTTCGAAGGTTTTTAGCCATCCTTCACGCGGACGGTCGTTAATATCGAAATTGCCGTTTTTGAAGCGATGAAAGCAATCACGGCAGGATTATACTAAATGGTTACTGAAATTGATCTGAAAATAGTTTGAGTAATCTGACGCTATTTTTAAGAATATTTTAAGTTAATGTATCCGGCTTCTTAATGTACCTATTAACGCGTTTTTCTGGAAACACTTTTTCAGAGTGGCTTAGAGAATTTTTTCCGAAAGGTCTAAGTCGACCTGCTTGAAATTTTCACACGACCTTCTCACGACCTTTTTAAATATATATTTTGCAGATAATGATCGATAGAATAATATTTTATAAATAATTTCGATTCTTTAAGTGTCGAAGTGTAAGTAAATTTCTCCACAATAAAATTAATTTAGACATGAAAAAATTAGTTCTTGACATGTTTCCAATTGTGCTGTCAGCATATCTTGACATTTTATACTTTCATATGTATATATACCTGTCGATTACTTATTCACAGTACCGTGGGTTATTATTGGAATTGCATATTATGTTTTAGTAGACGCAACTTCCCTCCACTCAACAGACATTTTCAAAATGGCTTGTCAATGAAAAAAGACAAAAGTTCACTACAAATGACATGCATTAATGAGCTTACACATTTGCATAGAGAATTGTTAATTTTTTTTTGAAAGTTACTCAGCGAAAATCAGAAGTCTTTAATGGCTTTGCAAAATGAAGTTGATGTATGACAAAGTGCAGCGGCGCTTAGCGCAGTTAAAAGTCAAAAGTTCGATGATAACGATTTCTCAAAACAAATGCTTCCTAATAGAACTTCAACTAAAGAGCGAACATTTCTAAAAACTTTGTGATTGGTATTACCATACCTGTGCCAGGACAATTTCAATCAAAATCCGTACAATTCATTCAAACTAAAACTTATGTATATAAATAGCTCTCGTGGCAATTATGTAATTTGTGAGCGGCATGCATTTTTGCTACGAGTTTTCGATTGCCTAACAAGAGTGGCTTGGTTGGCACATACAACGGCATGCGAACAATTTGCAATTTATCTACGTTGTTATCATTTCATTTATACAGTTATTTACGAACACATTTGCAACCATCTGCACACACACACACACATACACCCCACCATACAAACAAGGCCACATAAAAGATGATCTGGCAAATCCACTCAAAAAAAAGTATAAACATGCTTCAGAAATGATTTAATGTATAGCTTTTGTGTGTGAGTGTGTGTATGGGTGTGTGTGTTGTGTTTCGCAGTTACATGCTTACAAAGCAAACATTGTTATTGTTGCATGTTTGCATATGCATAACTGATTGTATTTGTTGCTTTATGCATGCAGCTGCACAAGAGTGCCAATCTACATACATACACACAAACGCACACATACATGCAGACGCATACAAATAACTTTTATCTTGCGAACTACACTTGAGTCCGCACCCGCACCCGTCTAATCTGTCGCCCATCTGTGCGCTAGGCGTGTATGTAGATGTGTGTGTAAAGGTAAGTGGATGTGATTGCAAATTTGTGTGTGTGTGTGTGTACTCTATGCAAATTCATTGTTGTAATGAATATATGCGGGGACACGACGGCAGTGAACGCGTGGACGGGAGCACAGGTGGCTTGGGGTGCGACACGGCGTATGAGTGCTCCGAATTTGTATACCGATATCCATAGCCACATGTGTGTATATATACATTTATATTTGTATTTGCATTTGTATGTGTGTGCATTTCGGGTGCCGAACGCTTCGCACGGGGGGAGTGGCAGCAGCTATTGTGAATGGGTTAAATGTTTGCAAATACAATTTTGATTGATGACATTGCATTGTTCGGCGCATAGAGAGCAATTTTTCATCGGCTTCCCACAGCGGCGGGGCGGGCAAATCAATTCAATTGTTTGGTTTTACAATTTCGACAGTTGTATGTGTGTGATTTTCATAAATCAATATCACTTTTGTAGACAACATGAAAAAGATACTGTATTATATTTGCCTATTGTTACAAGTCATGCTATCTGGTGGTGTTTATTAACTCACACCCACACATTTTGGTTGTGGATTATAGCTAAACCGGTAGCAGTTATACGAGTAGTAAATAATTTGTGATATATATTGATGGCGACCTAGGCGTCTATATATATAATTTAAATGGCTACAAGAGTACAAAGCTGCGTAGATTCAAACCCAATCCCGACCTTTCGGAAGTTTATGGATAATATCCATTAAAATTTTACTTTTTAAGTTAAATACAGTAAGTAGTATTTTCAAAAAGCAACTTCAAGCCATTTATAACTGATATTATGCGAAGGCTTGCTAAAAATTAAATTTACTCGTATATTTAATTACTAATTTAATTTTTGTAAGAACCTTTTACCATACTTTTAGAACGTTATAAGTTTCGACTTCGATGTTTAATATTTCCAAAGTTTAGTAGTTTTTTGTTTCGAATTCTAATGATATTTTAGATGTAAATTGAAGACTCTAACCACGACTTGCTGTAACTAAGTAGTAACTAGTTAAAATTTAAAAAACTAATTTATGACTGAAGACGAAAACGTTATAGGCAGTATAAGAATCTTCGAATGTTAAGAGCTATCATACAAGGTCTGTCGCAAAAGAAACAGAACTTTTTAAATATAAGTGTTTCGGGGTGGCGCCACCCATTGGTGGGTATATGAAATAAAAAGTTTGATCTCTTGTTGACATTTCGTAAAAATTTTAAGACAATTGGATAACTACAATCGATGTTATCGACCCAAAAGTGACTGAAACATTTCGAATTATGAAAGAAGTTTATGGTGATCAGTGCTTATCCCGTAGTAATGTGCATGAGTGGTTTAAGCGATTCCAAGAGGGTCGTGAGGACCTCTGTGACGATCAGAAGTCGCCGAAAAAAAAAAAAAAAAAAAAAAAAAAAAAACCATGCTGATTTGTTTTTAGGATTCCGAGGATATTGTACACCGATAGTTCGTCGCACCTGGCCAAACGATTAATGCTGTGTTTTGCCTTGGTGTTATGAAGCGTCTTTTGTCACACATTCGTCGTGCTCGACCACAATACAGTGAGGCAGACGCTTGTCACTGTCATTTTTACCTATTTGGAAAACTTTATTTGCTCAGGAAAGGACACTGGTTTCGGGGACATTTGAGCTATCCAAAAGGCGACGACCGATATTCTCAAGAGCATTCCGAAAAATGACCTTAAACACTCATTTGAAATGCTAATTGACCGGGTTAAACGCTGTATCGAAGCACAAGGAAACTACTTTGAATAAAAAAATATAACTTTTAAAAAATATAAATTTTTTGTTTTTTTTTTTAACAGTCCTGTTTTTTGCGACAGACCTTGTATATTTAAAGTTTAAAACCCGGCTTCAAAAACTCGAATCGATGGCAGCAGATAAAATAATTAAGTGGTGTAATATTATTAGCGCTTCTACCAAGAAGAAAAGGTAAATTTCACAAAGAAGTTCAAAGTTGAGTAATAATTCTACTCTCAAGAAAGTGGTATAACGATGGAACGAAAATGTCGGAGAGAATTGATGCAGTAGTCGTTGGACCACGCATCAAACCCATGGAAAGTTTTCCGAGCATTTTTCAAGCCGAACTTTTTGCCTTAGGTCGGTGCGCAGAGATAAACCTCCAATGCAATTATCGCAACGAACATATGACCATACTTAACGGCAGTCAAGCGGCACTTAAAGCAATCTCTGCCTATGAGATCAAATCGCTACTGGTGCAGGAGTGTAAAAAACGGCTGAATAGTGGAACGTAACCAATTGCGCCTCACAAAGGTATAGCCGAGAATGACTTAGCTGATGAGACCCCCGCTCCGAAGTATCCTCTAAGATGGTAAGACCTGAACCCTTCAGCGCGATGGGTCCTCATTACAAAAGGAAGAAGGAGTAGTCAGAGAGAGTTATTGGCAATAACTCCAAAGCAAGAGCCATGCCAAATTGCTAATAAAGGGTCATAGTCCTAAGGTCACAGTGCAATCCTTGTCTACTTATCTTATTTTATCTTAACTCTTGGATTTTTCTTGATGCTTCATTGCAAGGAATCTAACAACCTTGGTTACGAAATCCTTGTACTCTCTTATAAGCTGATGAAATATTACAGATCTGGTCATCAAAGTAAAGTAACTAACAGTATTCAATACGAAGTATGACAATTAAGTAATGAGACTGATTCCATAAAAACCATATATTTGAAAATTATTCTACAACTCTGCCATCCCCTTCAAAGTAGTTCCCTTGGACAGCTATACAACGATTCCAGCGCCTTTTCCATGCTTCGTAACATTTCTGGAACGCTTCGACTGGAATGTCCGCGAGTACCCTCGTCACGGCCGTCTGATTGACCGTAATCGACTCAAAATGGGTTCCGATTTTGTTTTAGGAAACAAAAAAAAATCACAGGGTGACCTATCTGGCGAATAAGGCGGCTGTTGCAACACGGCGATCCCTTTAGAGGCCAAATACTGGGACACGCTGAGAGCGGTGTGGCACGGCGCGTTGTCGTGATCAAGGATCCAGTTACCAGCGATGTCTGGGCGCAGCCTGTTGACTCGTTTTCGCGATCTTTCGAGTACTTGGTAATAGTAGACTTGATTCACAGTTCTCCCCGGTGGAACGAATTCTACGGCTATCAAAAAAGGCAATAATCATCGTTTTCACTTTCGACTGGTCTCCCACCCCGCGCCTTGTCTTACGCGCTTTCTCGCCCCTCCTTGAACTCTTTGTGCCATCGAAACACCTGGGCACGTCTAAGAGCACTCTCATCATACACTCTTACAATTTTAGCGTACGTTTCCTAAGCTGTTTCGCTCAATCTGGCGCAAAATTTTATCGCGACGCGTTGCTCTTGATTTCGTTTTTTTCCCTTTTCGTGACGAGCTCTACAAACACACGTCTACTTAACTTGACGCAGCAGGCGAACTAAATAAGCTAGAGCGATGGCAGATATATCAATGGAGAGGGGAAGGATGCAGGAAAAATAAAAAGGGAACATGGTCAGAGGTTTACCTCAGGCGCGGTGCTAAAATCAGTCTCATTACTTAATTGTCAAACCTCGTATCATGTAAGTTCTCGAAGTCGGAACCGAATGAAATGCAGTCGAATAGACCGATGAACAATTGTTCTCTTTACCATGATAACCCCCCATTTACTTTATCATTGAACAATGCCATTGAACTTATCGATTTTTATCTTTCATTAGATGACAACTCCAAACCAATAAAGAGTTTTTTGGCAGAAGTTATAAAACAAAAAGCATCAAAAGAACGAAATGACAACTTCAAAATCTTATACCATATTATATATTTTCCAAGTACGATAAAAGATTGCAAACGTGAAACGTGAGTCAAAATACCGCAAATAAACATAAGACTTAAAAAAGAGTGATAAATTTTGCAAAACATGCATTTTTATTAACAAAAATTTGTATTTCTGATGAATTCCGAGCCTAAGATAATATCTAACGAAAAATAAGCGAAATTATTGCCAAATCCCTGCTTATATGCGGAAGCCCTCGCTATTGAGTACTATCGTGAGGAAGAATATACAGACGCCATAAGATTAAATGTAATAAAGTGTAAATATGTGAGTTAAGTATTAAGATGCCATATGTGTAGGTGTGCGAGTGTATGTGAATTTTCCGTGGCAATATAGTGTGAAGGGCTCTTAAAATTATCCCACTCAAGTGGCAAAATATACTTGAAAAAATATAGAAACAATACATGCACACTCTAGAAAGTGTGTATATGAATGGTCGGAAAAACAGACAAAATACGCAAGCGGCTATACGCCTGCTGACAAGCACAGTTACAAAAGCAACACAATATGAGAGTGTGTACTCCCCACTTCTTATCAGCCACATCAACCACATCAGCCACATCGGCAAACCCGCCCCCCTACCGCTTGGTTTCTAAGAATATGCTAATGGCCGCTTCGGCTGATGATGACGATAATGACAACGCTGTAATGTTGATGAGGATAATGGCGTTGTTTTTGTTTCTTCAGGGTATGCTAATGCGATTTGAACCATAATAATCATGATAATTGTGCTATAAAGTCGACACCAAGTCGTTAAAACAGGCGATGCCACCGCAGAGCTTTTCGCTCAAGACAAGCCACCCACTGCGCCGCCCGCTCTTCCGTTGCCTGGCACATAAATTAAGCTCGTTGTAGTTTTCCTATTTGGCACTTTGCGTCCACACCAGGCATAGGTAACTCGGACGCATACAAGCGCAACACATAATCTTTATGTGAGTGTGTGTAAAAGTGCATTTGAGGTTGCCAGGTTACACAAATTGCAGCAGCAGAGACCGCACGCTACGTGCCCCCTGCATTCTTCAAGACTTTTATTAGAAATTGTGCATTGAACCTTTCACGCACATAAATACACGTGCACATGTATGATACGAAGAGAGGAGGAGATGAGTAAATGCTTTACTGCCTGCAGTGCCAAGAACACATGATCTCTGAATTTATGACGTGCATAATCAGCAACATTCCTCAGTGTTGGGTAAGTACTCAATTATAATCCATTGTTCAGTATTTTCACATATTAAACCAGAAATTACGAAATAATAAAAATAATGTTTAATTTTAGTGTCTCTTTATTGCATTAAGGAGAGGATTAGAATAAACCTTATTATCTATTATATTTTTAATTTATTTGCCATACTATCGTATCGCATTAAAATTATTATATTTTGACCAAACACTGCACGTGTTGCAATCATATTTGGCATCGTGTTAACTTATAACGTGTAATCCAAATAGAGGTCCCTTTTTCAATGGCCTTGTTTTGGCAGATCACGTGTGAGTCGTGTCAAGCTGTCATGTTATTTTTGTTCACTATTTTTTGGCATTTTATCGTGGAAACACTTACGCCTCACTTTTTGTCGACGATTTTACCTGTATCGCCCCTTGGAAACTGTCAGATTATAGGATTTTCGTGATCAGAATCACCTTTAAAATTAAAAAAAGCTATCGCGCTCGAGTATTTCAAGGTGAGTTTTTTTTTACAAATTTGTCACCCTGCTATTTCTCTAAGTCACCCTCAAACTGTCAGAATATTGAAATATACACTCGTCTTCATGTATTTAATTTACCATCTCTTAATCTTACGCGCTCGAGTTTCCCGAAGGATCGATTTTGTTTCTCTAATCTGACGAATTCCCTCCAACGCACGCATCCATATTAAGGGCTCTTATTTGGTAGGGGTACATAAAAAGGTGCAATATTTCTCCCCATAACATTTTCGGACACGCTTTAGTAACTTCAAAAATCCCCTCTTGGGCTCCCCTACTATAGATCATAGACTTACAAAATGAATCCAATTAACTCAAACAAGATATAAATTTAATATATTAATTATATAAGACAAACTTCACTATATTATGCTTATGAGGTTTTATGCCAGAGTTTAGACCCATTTAATTTGGACATCAACCATATCCACGTAATTTTATTGAAATATAAAGTGTTTTTCTACGGAAATTTGAAATTCTTATATTAGCTAAATAAGATAGTATTGGCCAGATTTTAGATTTTTGACACAGGACATACTACCAAAACAAAATTTCTCTTAGAATTTCTATACAAGCCCTCACAGATTGACCAATATTTTCGGTAAAAAATCAGACATAGGTCCAGTACCTTCACCATATTCGGTATTTGGAAGTTAATGCCCAATCTTGAGAATTTTAGATTTTAGATGAGAGATGTAATTGCTTAAATATAGTGCCAATTTGCAAAGTTTTATTTCGATAAAAACACTCGCCTTCGATTTATGCCCTATTGAGTGAAAGAGTCAGATGGAGTTAAAAAATTTCATATATGGGAAGTGGGCGTGGTAAATAGAATAACATAATAATTATGGATAATGTTATTTATTTAGATGAC
Source organism: Bactrocera correcta (assembly GCA_027475135.1). Lineage (NCBI taxonomy): Eukaryota > Metazoa > Arthropoda > Insecta > Diptera > Tephritidae > Bactrocera > Bactrocera correcta. The sequence continues at coordinate 62,158,591 of CM050327.1, forward strand.
ATTGATTGAGCAGTTTCCATTGGGAATCGCTGTACTAAATAATGGTTCACCATTTAGTTTGTGGCTTAGTTTATAGGTTAATGATTGCTGGATTTCGATTTTTTGATTTTTGTCAGCGTGGCATAAGTCCGATTCCACCCATCTGTAATACCGATCCTCTATAGTTTCCAAGGAATATGGGTGTTAAGTTTCATCAACACATCAAGGACATTCAATCACCCGGAATTCAAATCGTTTCGTTATCCTGATCATTTAAATATAATTTTATATCTATTTATCTAACGCTATTAATTTTTGGATGCTAGAAAAATATCCTTAGGCGAATAAAACTAGAATAAATTTCTAAAGTCATGAATGATTAAAATTGGCAAAAATTGGATAAAGCTTATAGCTCATGGAAATGCAGGAAAACTGGAAAGACCGTTCTGCACTATATAAAGGCATTAAACTTTTCAAAGAAAGTAAGTTTAAATATAGATTAATTTAAAGATTAGGCAGTAGACATATCATCTACCAATTTTAGGAGCAATTTCATATCTCTAATTCTGGTTGTGCGTTTGTGTTTGTTAAATCTCTAAATTAATCGCTGTTTTTTTAAATAAAATTACTATAATAATATGTGCATTAATTTTGTATTATTTCAAACATTTGTGGAAATTCATAAGCACGACCTTGCGCGAGCATCAGCCTGAGCTTTAAACGGACTCTGCAAAATCAGTGTTTAAATGGACGAGTTATAATGACTTAAAATCAAATTATAAATGTTATGTTAAATTCAAGAACAAACGCAGTCAAACGTGAAATAACATGACAGTAAAGCTTTTAATTATTTATTTTATAAATATGCACCAGGTTTTTACCAGGTATATACCTGATTTTGGTTGTTATTTAGATTCAATGAATTATTCTAGTGTTCGTGATGTGGAAGGTGTACAAGCGCATATGTATGTGTGTGTACCATACATACAAATATTCACATAAATGCATACAACAAACACGCACATTATGGATGTGTAAAGCAATGCGGTGGATAATTTCATAAAACCGACAGAATAATAAAATTTTCCAGTTGCTGCACTTTATGGCTTTCACAAAGACGAAAACAAGCATTTAACGGAAAATTTGCAACAATTTTGTTATTGCACAAAATCTAACAAAACATATTGAACACGGTAAATTTAATCGCCTTTGCATTTGCATTTGATTAGCATGCAAATGCAAATGTGCGGCAAATAGAAACTTCGCCGTTCATTGAGCTCATTTTAAATGTAAAACCAGATTTCGAACAGAAATACAAAATTTCTGTAATTTGCTTTGCATTTGATTATCGAAAGTTGTTGCAAGAATCATTCATATTTGTAAGCAATTGCTAAAGAGTAGTACAAAGTGCCACCACCGCGAGTGTTTTCATCAACAGACCAAGACATCTTCCACGTTGCTCAACCTTAACAGCAGTTTTTTTGTTTTCGTATGCAAATTTTACACGAAAATCGCGTTCAAGTTTAGCAAATCCAAAGTGATATTTTATTCAGCATAATTTCGGCATAATTTTACAAGCCTCCCTGCGCACCATGCGCCCTCTCCGCCACATCTGGCTTTGTGCTCGCCGCTTGACCAGCTGGCCGATTATTTGTCTGAGTTGTAGAAAAATGCAAATCGTCAAATGAAAATGTCCATAATTCGGGACGTAAAATTCAAATTCAAAAGCCAATCGTGAATGCCGAATTGCGTACAATTTCAATATTCGTTATGTAAACAACAGTCAGACGCTAGCGACAGCAACAATAAACAAAGCGCCACAGCGGCAACACGTCCATAAATTGACGGCCAGCAGCTGGTGGCGGCAAGTTGCCGTTTGGAGTGTTATAGTGGCCCACTCACACACAAACAGTTATGAAATAGCGGTGTTTATGTTACTTTATGATACATAGTATTCTCTATATACTCGCATATGTACTATGTATATTCTTTGGCAGACATTTGATTACCTCACTCAGAGAAAAACTTTTGTAATTTACATTAACTGGCGCTGGCGTTGGCTGCCGGGTGGATTGCACGCTTCTTGGCACGCGAACACAGTGCTAATTTATCACGCCCCAACTATTTCAGGGCTAATATAGGCGATGTACACTTGGGCTGTGTTTACTTGCGGCTGTTTCTTGTTGCGAATTACCAAATTGCCAAAACTGTTAAGATTTAAGAAAAAGATGTTATATACCCTAAGAATGTTTGACAGAATCTGTGCGGATTCCCACACAATCCTGTTGAAATTGAAAGCGTTGATATTTACTAAATTTGTGTGGAAAAGTGTTCTGCAAACGAAGCACTCAGGAATTTAATTAAAATTAAAATTAAAATGAAAAGGAGATGTTTACTTTTAAATTGCCAAGCCAATTGATTATAATCAATTATAATTACTAACGAGAAATCGAAAAGCTCAAAAATCCCCTTCCCTGCTTGCTGCTGCCATATTTTTGACTTTTTATTTATTCTATTGCGTATTGAAATAGCAGTTTGGTTTTATTTGAATACCGAAATTTTTCTGTTAAATTAGCGTTTTTTGTGCAAAAGCGAAAATAAATAAAGAATTTTTTTTCTTCTTTAACTCTGCGGAGTATGTGTGTGTGTGTGCACTCCTCCGCGTTGCTTTGTGTGTTGGTGTTCAATTTTGTTAATTTTGCGTTCGCAAATAAGCATTTAATGGGCAATTAAAATGGGGCAAATGTTTACTTAAAAATAACCTAAAAAAGAAGAAAGAGCACGGAGGTAAGCGGCCCAGGGATCGCGCAGCGCGTTTTTGCACTAACTGCTCAAGTGCTTGGCCAAATATTTGGTTTAAATATACATTTTTTACGAGAGTGAACTTGAAAAACTACAAAGAAAAATATAATTGAAAAATATACAGTTGTGGCGAAAAAAAAGCAACTTTTCAAGATATTTACGTTTAAATTTTGACAATTTTAAGGCATTTTTTTCTTCTGAGTTTTATAACTCAACGAAAAAAAAACATTATAAATCGGAAAACTCATAGTTTCGTAGCAAATTTACTGCTCTTCTGAAAATGGTCTCTTCGTTAGGTTAAGTTCAGTAGTATGGTGGATAGGTGGGCGGAAATCCATCTACCGGAAGCCAATGAAAAGGTTCAGAAGCTCGCTGCGCTGTGCATAATGGGAGCTTTAAGAACAACTGCAACAGCGGCTCTTGAACTGATACTAAACCTACCTCCTATATACCTCTTTCCTGAAAACTGCGCAGCAAAATCAAAGGGACGACTAGATACTGACTGCAGGAGAATTCACATATAGAACCTTCAGGCACAATTCGGTGAGTATTGCGGTTGGGCAAACACCGATTGCATGATCCCACTTTTCAACAGGGAAAGAAGGTTTAAATGACAGCCATCTTTCGCAAAGGTAAGTTAGCTACGCGCAATACTCGACATATCTAAGGACGGCTCGAAAATGGACGATGGAGTTGGTGCGGGAATATACTGCCTAGAGTTAGACATAAGGTAATCTTTTAAGTTGCCGGATCAATGCACTTTATTTCAAGCTGAGGTCTTTGCTATTGCGAACACAGCGGAGCGGGCCACTAATGCAACTGCAGGCAACTCCAGAGTCGACATCTACGTAGACGGCGAAACAGTAATCAAGGCAGTAACCTAGTATCGCATATCGCCAGAAGTGTCTTAGGAAGCAGGGCAGTAATGGAAAGTGTTGTGTGCCAGGCGACAAAGGCATCAAGGGCATTGAAATAGTGGACGCGATTGCCAAGAATAGTGTACGAATAACGTCCGAAAACGTTATCAATGTTGTGAAACCCTTGAATTGTCTATACAACGAGCTCGACAGAAGCATGTTAAAGAAAATCAAAACCCGATGGAATGAGCTATCTGGGTGTAAAACTGCAAAAGTCTTGCTCAAAACGGTACATCGGAAGTACACAAAATTCCAATTAGCACGCGATAGAAGAGACTGTAGGATTGGGATGGAAATACTTACTGGTCACTGTCTGGTGCCACACACGTTCGCAACATGGGGCTTACAGATCGAGAAGACTACAGGAAAAGCCTAGAGCAGGGCAACAGGGAAACTATGGAGTATCTCTTGTGCATTTTTCCCGCAAGACAAGACGCTGTAAGCATCTGGGGCCTCACGGTATGATACACTGGAGCAGGTTTCGATAGTGTGGCCGCAAAGTCTGTTAAAATTTGCATCAAGCGTTGGCATCCTAAACGATGACTACTCCTCTGGCCTAGCAACCTCTACAAGAGTTGGTTAGTTAAGTTAATCTGGTAGGCCAATAGCCAGCATAAGCCGGTTTTGATCCTTTGCGATACCTGATGGAGTTCAGGTTTAAAAAAATATCGTAAGGACCTTTTTGTAGAAAATCTATGAAACAAGATAAAAGGATAAAAAATGAAAACTGTAAGACGGATGACCTTCCTGTTACAATTATGTGCTCATACTTCGATAGATTTTCTCAGAGATGTACATGTTCGTAAAACAGTGTTTGTACTTCATTTCCAAGTCTGTCTTCAGAGACTGTCCACACGTCAAACTTCAGAAGATAATCTCAGTCGCTCACCTTATCGACTCGCACATTCCAAGTTCCCGTAATTTAGTCCTCACAAACCTTTCCAGTTATGAGAAACGGAAAATATAAAATTTTAAACTAATTTTTCTAAATTTCAATATGGACCAAAGCCAATAAATGGGGTTAAACAAAGTCATTTTATATCACCCAACGAAAACATGAGTATAATCAGCGAATCTTTACAATTTAAACCAGGAATTAATACAACGAATGAGATTGCACTGAATTGAAATCAGTGAAAGTAAATGAAGTGGCACCTAAACTGATTTCTAATACCAGCCCTTACGGTTAGCTCAAAGAGCGGGTGCAACATCCCAAGGGTATTAAGCACACCAGATGAACTTCGAGTGAAATAAACACACACACACACATTTATAGGTGAAAAGTTTTAATAAAAGCGGTAAGCTTCCGTTGTCCCTGGTGAGCCGCGTGTACATTGAGCATCACGCACACACTCAAACACAAAAGGACCCACCCACATTCTGAATTTGTAAAGATGCAAACACGGTTACAGCTGTTGTGTCCTGTTCACAGGGATGCGGCATGCATGGGTGCCATACTCGAGTACTGAACGCCTGACGTTTTATTGAAAAGAGGTCAAGAAAATCGTAGCATAAGACGAAGTAGAACTTATGTACATCATTTGACAGCCTTCGTCAATGACGTGCTGCTCAACTTTCATAATAGAAAAGCAGGCGATAGATGTGGAAGATACTGTAAATTCTGAGAAAAGGAAGTGGGAAGTAGTGAAAGGTCATAAAGTTAAATGAAAACCATATGTGCAAAGATAATGTTGCATTAACACAGTGTAAAAGTATTGGCAAGTCTTATACTCACAGTAAAAGTTCCTTAAAAACTATGTGCTTGGCGAGTCGGCCTCCTCCGCTGGCGACGCTATATTGCTGTCCGATGTTGAGAGTGGTCTGCAAATGCCCAATTTGGTTTTCCCCACTGGCATGCCTTTGAGTATCGCCACTGCCTCGTCCAAATCGAGTCCGTGCAGTGTATGTTCGCCGACGCTGACCAATCTATCTCCGGGAAATATCTCATTGGTCGCTTCTGCTGCGCCACCACGTATCAGACCACGTATCACAATTACAGTACCTTCGGCATCCATCGGATCCTGGTAGTCAAGTATAGAGAAACCGAAACCTTGTTCGGTTTTTTCGATTTCGATGGTAGTGACGTCGCTGCTCCAAAGCGCCAAACCCGAAACGTTCTCCAATGATTTGGAACGTTGCTGGTCGGTCAGCGTGGCAGTGCTCGATGTGTATAGAGAACTCTCCGATTGTGCTTTGGTCAGCAGATTTTGCAGGCTCTGATGACCACCTGGTAGTAGAGAGCGTGTTTCGAAAGCCTCTGGATTTTGCGATGTGTTTATTACGGATGGTGCGGTGGGACCACGCGCACATACCAGCTTTACGTGTGTTGGCAGTTCTTTCAGTATCTTAACTACTTCAGTGTGCTTAAGGCCTTGCAATTTATATTCGTTTACTTGTAGTAGCTCGTCACCCGGTTTGAGTATGCCTTGTCGCCCCACAGGCCCATCTTCCAGGATAGAACGTATGTAATGATGTGGACGCTTTTCAATGCCGCCTTCGACATCCACGGTGCCCTCGAGGCTGATCCCTAGACCTGAAAGTTTATTTATTTCGGCTACAATAATTTCACTTTCAGGAAACTCACTTTTCCAGGTCAGCTTCAGCGTCTCCACATTGGGCGGGGCTAAGGTTGAAGCGGTGGGCTTGGCGGCTAACGTTGTTGCCGTTATCGTTGTCGTTGCTGCCACCGCAGGCACTGTTAATGTTGTAGTCACCGTCACCGCCGTTTTTATTGCCGGCACCGCTGCAGTTGTTGCAGCCACTGAGCTTACAGACTTCTTACGACCATCAATTGGTTGTTTCACCGTTGGCTCCGGTATTGTAGGCGCCTGCCATTCGGTAGACTGCATTTGAACCGCCAGCGTTGCTGAGTCGTGATCATCACTGTCATTGTCATTGCTTCCATTGATATGCGTTGCTTTGCCGTTGGCTATGTGTTTTGCCGTGGGCGTTGTGGGCGTCTTTTGCCGTTTGGCACTGCTAATGCCACTGTGATCGCTGCGATCGAGCATGTAAGACATATTTGAGTCGACAGTTTCGCGTGATGGGAAGTCGGAAAACTCCAGCATAACAATACCGCCTTCCGTGGCCACAGAATCGGCATCGGAACGTGGTGGCAGCCAAGAAAGTGTTGCAATCGAAGGTGATGCAGGCAGTGAACTCTGTGATTGTGTGTCTCCTTTCAATTCCGTGAGTGCATTTTGCAAATGTTCATACTTGCGTCCACGCAAGAAGCGTTCCAGTGTCAGGTGGACTTCGATGTCAGTGTTGCGGAGTATCTCCACCGCTTGATGGTTGGTAACGCCCGCAAGTGAACGGCCGTCAACAGCAACGATACGATCGTTGATCTGTATGCGTTCACTCACCTCTGCGGCACTGCCTTCTATGATACTTTTCACAAATATACCCGAAAGGTCCTCCTCTTCACAAACATAACCGGCCACAGTTATGCCCAGACCGTAGACATTCTTATGCAACTCTACCTCATACGTTTCGGTCTCGGGTGAATCGATGTAATTCGATGAAGCCGTGGAGCAGCGATCGGCGTCAATATGCGCTGCATCCGGTGCATTCGTTGAGGTGCCGGCATCTACGCCAGCTATCACAGTCTCAATTTGTTCCAACTGAGTGGTTTTTGAGTAATTTATGATGGTGCTGCTTGTGTTGGTGGTGGTAATGTCAAATTGCTGCTGATGTAGTGAGCTCAATGTAACCGATGTGCCGAGTGTCGTTGCTATTGTGTTTGGCGGGGATGGTAGAGGTAAAAGGGGTGGCGGTGACGGTGATACAATCGAGAATGGTACGATGTCCAAGTCCTTGGGACATGCGCGCGCCGCTGCGGATGCAGATAATGGTAAATCAGTTGGTATGGGTGGCAGTGGCAAATCGGCTAGTTCAGTGTCCGGCGTTGGCAGGAAGCAGCTGCCGCCCATGCCGCTGCCGCCGCCAACTCCAACGCCTGTAGCACTAGTAGCAAAGCTGGGATTTTGAAAGAGATGCCGTGACAGTTCTTCTGGGTCGGAGAGGAGCTTAGTTGGAATAATTGGCGCATGACTGGCCAACGTTTGTAAATCGATGGCTGTCGGCTCCACCGGCCTCGCTACAATCAGTCGAACCTGAGCTCCAGTCTGACGAAGAACCGTTGCTACTTGCTCGGAACTGAAGCCACGCAAGTTCACATCGCCAATTTGCAACAAATGATCACCACATTGCAAACGACCATCACGTTCCGCAATGCCGCCGGGCGTCAACGCCTTTATTACAACACCAGTGCTGCGTCCACCGACCAATATGAAGCCCAAGCCATTACCATCATTTACCAGATCGATAACTTCCACCTGAGACCATTCCGTACTCAAGACCATTATGCTGTTATTAGAACTGTAAACTTCTTCTTGGTCTTGGTCGTCGTACTCGTCAGTTGTGTCGCAGAATCTGCAAGTTCTATTGGTGCCTGCTTGCTTGATGTAGAGCAACGACGGCGCCCTCTTATGCGTGGACGCCTTTGTCGTTCCTGTAGATGTCGTTGCGAGCCGTGGGCAACTGCTGTTGCAGCTAACATGACTTCCGACTGGCGACACTGCCAGCGTCAGTGAGAAATTGTGCGGATACGGTTGCCACTGTGTTGGCGACGAACAACACTGCGACAATGACGATGAACGAAGTGGCGGCACTGGCGGGGGCGACGATGTACGTCCTAATGCTACGGAATGCGTCGATGCTGACAACGGCGGAGGTGGCAGTGCCTTAAAGACGATAGTGCATTGGCTGCAAGACGTCGAAGGGGAACTATGGGAAGTGGAGGAGAAACAGGACGAGAGGTGCACGGGCGATATGGGTGTTAAGAGTGGCGACTTTTGCGAACCTGCTATTACACAATTTTCCAGTTGCTGTTGCAGTTCACACCTCTTTAACAGCACGTTTGCCTCGGCGCTATTCCTGGCTACACCGTCGACTCCGCTCTCACGGCTCCGGCAACTGTCTATTACTTGTCGCGTGCGTCAAATGCCGTTGCTGTGCACAGCGTCGACGTCGACGTCAGCGTCGAAAAATCGATGCTTTTCTAGGTTATCAATCGCAAAGTGTGGGTGATTGTCGTTCCGCGGGCGATTGTGTATGTGACAGCTGTGGCGCAGAATGCCCGCCGGATGTTGTGTATTGCAGCCGTCACTCGTCGTGTTGCAGCGTTTATTAATGTCGTTTGTGCTGCTATTTTTACAACAACTATCGTTGTTATTCTTCAGTTGACTGCTTAGATGATTGTTCGCGCTATTTTTGCGCGTGTTGTCGCTGTCGATGCTGCTGTTGTTGCTTAAAGTTTGACACCCATCCCTTGCAGCATGTGTAACGTGCATAGTAACCACAACAATGCGTACCGACAAGCGTTGTTGGCGTCAATTGCCTCGCCGCGCTAACTGAACTGGGGCAACGGGCGCCTTGTCGCAGGCTAACTTTTAAATTACGTTACGAGTACCGCACGGGGTGCCGTTCGCGACACTGCGTTTGTGGCCACTGTGCTCTTATGTAAGTACTTATATTATAATGGGCCAACAGCAAATTGCGGCACTTTAACTCATTTGCACAAATGTTCACGTTGACATCCTTGGCGGATCTTGCTCCGTACGTTGCGGTAAATGGCATTACCTCGAGTGCGACTGCTGCGAAAAATGCACGAATTGATAGTCAACGATACTTTTCGTCGGGTTTTTATTGAGTTACGCCGTTATACAACGGCGGTGCGCGAGCTGGCTGGCTGAGTGGCTTTGTTGGTCGGCGTTTGTCGCGCCGCAACGAACTCATTACGCACAAAGGACACTTTCAGCATCGAGTGAGCGCAACTACATAAATGCGTAACTTTCATGAAACCTTTCGAACGTGCAACGTGGTTAATTTCTTACGTGCGTCTATGAGTAGCGCGGCATGCGCGTGGCAATGGGAGCGTAACGGTTATTGTGGTAAGTGAGTGACTGCGGCGTGGCATATTTGCAAACAACGGCAATTGTGGTAAGAAGAGCTCGCGAAGTATCGTGGCGCCACATCATTAAATTGCTATAGCTTGCAACATGCCGCAGAAAACCACGTTGCAGATGTGTGCCGCGCGTTTCGACACGTTTTATTCGAGCGCCTTGATATTTGCCTATGCGGACCACGATAAATAGGCTTGTGGGTGTGTGTGTGTGTGGTGCGGGGTGTGAGTGTGCTAATTTGCTGGTATGTGCGTATGTATTAGTGTCTGGTTTTTTCATTTATGCTGCCTGTCGTCAGTTGAGTGCAGACGGCGATGATGCTTGTTTAACTAATTTTCGTAGCTCATTTGATCATTATGCGCTTTAATGATGTGGTTAACAACTGGCTGCTTGCCGCCTGCATCATAACCGGCTTGGGTTTTTTTGTCTGTCATAAGCGCACCGGCTGGCTGATATGCGCGTGTGAAATCGAATTAATTAAGGTCTGGGGTTGCACGAGGATACGAGCGAGCTTTTCTGAATGTCTATGTTTTTTTTATAAAAGAATTTTAAATAAAGCTGAAGCAGAATTTACGCTAATGGAGCAGGCACCTTGATAACTTTTTGAACTTATGGAAAAGAGTCCGCTGTCGGTAACTATACATCCAGAATACCTCAACGTCTTTCTAGCAAGTGTGGCCAGCGTTAAGGAATAGTAGATCTTTCAGAAATGTTACCATATACCCTAATAACTTCTGATAAGCCGGTTAGAATAGGCACTTCAGTATTACTATCGGCAGATTGAGAACGGGCGGGAGGTCCCCCGCACTCGCAAAGCTCCTTCAAAGTAATTCACAAGAGGGGTAGTGACCCCTTCGACCTCAGCAAGTTTGGCATCCCTCATTTGTAAAGGTTTTAACTAAACTTTGCTTAATCGGCCCTTTTCCGGTAAGGTTAAAGATTTAAAGGGTAACAGTTATAGAAGTTGGAGAAAGGTAGAAATATCTCAACACTTCATTCCTGATTGTCGGGTCTTACGCAGCCCGCGGGCAGAGGGTAGAATTGCCTGCGGTAATGTATGCCTGTCGTAAGCGGCGACTAAAATCCGTTTGTCAGAAATATTGCTATAATACTCAGCTTGAACCGATGTTATAGACTTTGAATGAGATTTATTCTAATTAAAATATATTTGAAGTTCAAGCGACAAATATCACCAGTCATTGAGTCTGATGGGTGCTCAACTGGTAGTAGCAAAAATTACAGGGTCAGACTGGAGACTTAAATCTGCTACCACGGGGAGCAGTTGGAGATCGCTCCAATCTGATGTTGTTGTTGTAACGGGTATCTAATACCCGTTAGGATAGTAAGGATTAGATAAGTTGTCGTCGACGTCATCCAACGGTAGGCCCACGAAACGTGCTGTTTTGGCGGGGTCGAACCAAAGATCGAAAGGTGTCAGATGAGTAGGATTATATGTCAGGGTCTATTCTGGATAAATGGGACCTTAACCTGTTACGGTATCCAGAACGAAACTGTACAAGGGTCACCCTCGTTCCTGCGGCAATTCCAAGTACACAATTCACTGAGAGAAGAGAGGAGGTCAGTGCTCGTCGGAAGTTAGTTGCGTCCGAAGTCTGGTCGTCGTATTATTCCATGTCGTCGACGCTGTTGGGGAATGCCCTCTAGGAGCGAAAGCGCTCGGAGGAACTGCTTAAAAAGGAGTTAATTATGAGCCTCCAACACAAATCCCACAGAGCCGGTTCTACGCACCGAAATTACCCAGATTTTATCCGGCCAAAGGAGATCTAACCCGATTAGATCGGGTAGTCGAAATCTGCTTTTTGGGCTTGGTCCTTTGGGAAGATTCGTTGTGGCTGTGGTTTAAACCTAAAGGCAGGTAGAATTGAAAATTCAGTTCAGTGTGGAGTTGTACTGCGACCGGGCGCAGGACCCACAGCAGTAGAGGTCCCGCCTTGCAAAACGAATGAATTAATTGGTTCCAATTGGACAGATGGAAGGGACATCTTTTCTACTCTAGTAGGGTTCGAGGCCGACCCAAAACCTCTACCTTGCTGTGGGTTTTTGGGGCACTGATCAACGGTTTGCTTTTAAGCAGCGTGGGGTAAGGCCATCGTTGGCAGGTACTCACGTAAAAACACAATGACTGTTGTCCCGCCTTACAAGGCTAGATATTCTGTCATCCAGTAGATCTAACTTCTAAACTGATTTATGGTGGAGACAAGGTGCTATCTCAATATCTGAGACCTACTTATAGGAGTTTTTCTGTCTCTACACAAGACCACTTATAGTAATCTAAGTGCGATCCTCATTTTGGGTAACGCTTCTCGGATTCTGCGTCCTCTCTCTTCTGGTGGATTCTTGGTACACCTTTACTTAGTGATGTCTACTAATCTGATTATGCCTTAGCACTTAACTGTGTTTCGGGTGCATTATTTATGTGTAGAAAAGTGCATGGATAGAAAACGACAAAGTAAAAAACACTAAGCTTAAAAGGTTGCAATTTTTTCACAAAGTTTGCTTATGTAAGTATGAGTCTTTAGCGCTTTTTCGTACAAAAGTATCCGCCTGACTACATACTTTCCAACTTTTACGCATCGCGGAACTCTTTACCCACAAATTGCAGCTAATTTAAAACTTCTCTTTGGTCTGCTGCACCCCACGCCCCTCTTATCCAATTTAAACTTTAAATGAAAAAGGCTTCGTGCCACCGCGGCAGCCCAACATAAAAAGACGTGCATTTATGAGCCGCATTTGTTATGCGCCATTGAGCACACAGACTGCCGACGCAGGATTAAGGTCATCTGCCGCACGAGCTGAGCGCACTTACTTACTTCAAAAGCGGTAGACTAAAAAATGCTGGATAATTTTAGCAAAGCCATAATTCTTAGTTAAATGCAATTATAATATGATAAAAGGCTACAGAAAAGTTGCGAAAAAGTGTAGGAGTTCATCACATGGATTTTATTAGGGAAATTATTTCAATATTCACTTTTAAATTATTTATGTGGGTAAAAGATTTTTTTTGCAAATATTTGAAATGTGCTTTGGTTATTGATCGCTCTTTCCGTGCTTTGCGTGAGCTGTGTGGAAATGAGAAGAGCACTTCATCTTCATATAGGAGAAGAAAAGCAGATCTAAGGACTTAAAGGCACATAACCTTAATATTTTAAGCCTTTTATTCCTATTACTCGAATTTTTCACATTCTCAAAAAATTACAAAATTTTACTGCAAATACGAGTATTATCAGGGTCTGTCCCCCGCTTATTGCATGCAAAATATTGTCTCTGAAATATATTTCTGTCGTCTTAACCTATATTTGCAATGCTAAAGCGCGCGAGTAACTGAAAGCCAATGGGAAAGCCACGAAAATCGATAGAGGCCATAAGCAACAGTTTAGCAAACACACAGACCGAATTTACTGAAGGATTTACTGCCAAAGCAACAGCTCAACTGCCAAACAAAGCCAAATTCGGAGTGAAATACAAATGCGATCGAAGAATGGCACAATGAAAAATGTGAATATGCAAAAACCATGTTTCTTTGTGTTGCCGCTTTCGGGCTGTACTAATTTCTGTCTTATGTAGACCGCAGGAGGTTTCGCTGTAAACACATACATACTTTCATATGTGTGCATGTGTTTGTGTTGGGGGTTGGGTGTGTGTCGGCTGTTGCCTTTTCAGGCTTGGATTGCGTCGTTTTTATGATCTGCAGTCGACACTGACTTTCGTTGACTCTCACTTTGGCCTCCGCATGCTACGGTCGCTCGTTGGTTGCTCATACGCCATGTTGTGCCAAATTAATATATTCTAGCGCACAGCGTTTCCTTTTCATTATTCCGACACTTCTGCTTGTTTTGCTGACAATGTTGGAAATGTATGTGCCTATGTGTGCTGTGTGTGTGTGTGTTATGTATGTGATGTCGCTGGTGAGCCTTTTTTTTGTTTTGGGTGTGCGCTGATTTGGAGCTCACTTCCGATCTACCGCCCGCCGCTCGCTGAATACATGAACTTTGTCTCGCGAATTATTCAAGCCTTGAGGGGCGGGCTTTGTGAAATGTTATTGCGGTCACTTTCACTTTTCATTACGCCTGGACTTTTTTCTTCTGATAGTCACATAGCCAAGCATATGGTACACCTACATGCATGCTCAAAATATGTGTGTGTGTGTTCATGCAGAGTTGAAAGTTGGCGCTGGCGCTGCCAATGACCTGGTACACACGGCCATACCAACAAAGCGCACAAATTTGTTTGTGAATGCACAAACTTCACGCACACGAGCGCTCGCCTAGCAGTATGTAATTGTTTTGTGTGCGTGTGTGTGAGTGTGTAGTTTAATTAGGCGCCGAAAGTTAGTTTGTTGCTTCGCATTTGGCCTCTCAAGACTGCATGCGACAACTTCACCTCAATTGAATTATTATTTAGTTACGACCAACACAACGCCGCACCGCGCCACACAGCTCAGCTCAGCCCGTTTCGCACCGCTTATATTGATTTAACAATTTAAGCTACGACATTCCGCACGAATCACTCACATTTTCACAAAAGCCATTTTTCACTTGGCATACCGTGTGAATTCGCACCAAAAACTTAAAGATTTCCAGCACTTCTACTTGAATCTCTTAAATAATTTCTCTTCGGATATTTTTTCTTTTCACTTTTTATGTAATTTTTCACACGAATTTCTAAATAAATGCTCGCACTTCGTTCGCCACAAGTCACCAAAGTACTACCGTAGTAAATATGTATATTTTCAGAAAGCAGAAAGTGTTATAAAAAATCTTCCTGTCTTTTCTTCTTATTTTTGTTGGTGAACGCGCCCGATTTCACCAGCAGCACCTTCACGCTACGAGTCTTCTCGGCCGATTGAAGTAGCGCTCGCCTCCGTTGGCTGCTAGGCGCTGTCGCTCTCTTGTGTTCCACATACGCACTGTGGGCACTCAGCGTCACTATTGTTAATGGCTTTGTTGTGTTCCTGCTTGCCGTTCGAGCGTTCTCTCAGCAACCACCGTATACACCAAGAAGCAGAGTCCAAGCCGATGTTTGCGCAAACTCCAGTGGGCTGTGCGCTCTCGCTCTCAGGTGTATAGTTTCCAACAGGCAATATTTACACATGAAGTTGACTGCGGTTGAACAACAGCTAAAAACCGCTATTTCTAGCCAATTCGAAACTGTTTGAATATTACTCACTTTTTAGCAGTATTTTTACTTCCGCTTGGTAAATTTAACTAAAACACATTAATGCGTTATATCACAAATGGTCTGAGTATTGGGAGAAGTACACCTCCGTTTGCTTCCTTATACAGCTTAAGTATACGGTCCATTCAATCCGTTGGTAAGAACGCGAAACCACTGACTATAGTTCTACAATGTTATATAATACCAGCGTCCACAATTGGTAATTTGTCAAATCGTTCGGGTCTTGTTTCGGAACAAAAAGTGACGATTATTAGTTCGCTAACTCTGACAGAGAGCTGATATTCAATTAACGCTTCGATTTAGGTTTCTCTCGCCAAAGGTTGGATTTGCCCAAAAATATTAATTTTATCAAATAATTTATTATTTCATAATTTTTTGTTCATTAAGTGATGTGATTGATTAGTCTGAGGAAATCAACTATTAATACATCGCTGACAATACCGGCTAATCACTTTTTAGTTCATGAAGAATATCAATCAAGGTGACAACCATTGCCAAAACAATAATTTATTATCGAGTAAAGGGTTCAAGAGGAGACAACTGGACACGTTAGTTACACTATTCAACCAATCTGAACTGCAACTGAAGTGCTAAGAGGTCTGTGGGGTATTTGAGGTGTCCTGATTACTACATTTTAGGAAATGTTTACTATCATTTTTGGTTTTAGAGACCCAAAATTAGCAAACAGCCTCTAACATCATAATCGCAAAATGACTGTAAATTAGTGTTATATGGTATGTAACTGGTGATCCAAGTAGAGGTACTACTGTGTCCAAAAACATTTGAATATAAACTGCGCGCGTCCAAGGATTTGGAGAATTATTTTTTTTTTTTAGGTTGGTAGTACTGTCAGTCACATTTATGTCAAATTTCATGTCAAAATATTCATTAGTGTTTGAGATACGTGTCGTTTTGTGAGCTGCTAAAAGTGAGTTTTTCGTTTTTTGCGATGTCGAAATTTGTTGAGCAAAGAATTTGCAATTTAAAATTTTTTTTACGGAATCAATTTTCTGCTGCGGATACGTTGAGGATGGTGCAGAAAGTCTTTGGTGCTGAGACTATGTCTAAAAAAATGTTTACAAGTGGTATAGTGAGTTCCAAGCCGGCCGTGAACGTGTCGAAGACGAAGAGCGTCCAGGCGACCATCAACCTCAACCGACGAAGCTCACGTTCAACAAATCAAAGATTTGGTGTTGAAAAACCGTCGATTAACAATTAGAGACCTTGCTGATGAAGTTGGCATATCGAAAGGCTCAGCCAATACCATTTTGAAGGATGTTTTGGGCCTCAAGCGCGTCAAATCTCGACTGGTACCGAAAACATTGAATTTTTTGGAAAAAAGGCGTCGCGTTGAAGTGTGTGAAACGATGCTTTCCGACTACCAGGGTGTCATGAAACGCATTATAACTGGCGATGAGACTTGGATCTATGCTTGCGACCCCGAAACAACCGATCAATCGAGCGAATATCGTGCCAAAAGAGAGCCGAGACCAAAAAAATCGCGCCAAAGTCGCTCAAAAATCAAGGTCATGTTGACTGTTTTCTTCGATTATCGTGGTGTTGTGCATTATGAATTCCTTCCAACCGGTCAAACAGTCAACAAGGAATATTATTTGAACGTTATGCGTCGTTTGCGTAACGCTATCCGCCTAAAAAGGCCGGAATTGAAAGACAATTTTTGGTTTTTACACCACGATAATGCACCATCCCATACTGCCCTCGTAATTCGTGATCATTTCGCCAAAAACTCAACCCATATCGTTCCGCAACCACCGTATTCACCTGATCTGGCGCCGTGCGACTTCTGGCTGTTCACCAAGCTCAAAAGACCGCTCCGGGGACACCGTTTTTATACGATAGAGGAGATTCAAGCCGCAGCGAAGACGGAACTGAAGGCCATCCCGGAAAGTGACTACAACCAGTGTTTCGAAGATTCGAAAATCCGTTGGCATAAGTGCATTGCATCGGGAGGGGATTCGTTTGAAGGGGATGAAATTGATTTTTTCAAAATAAATAAAATGTCACATTATTTTTTGGGCACGGTAGTACTTCTTTTTAATAGTTTTGTTTGGCATTTAATCATGGAAAGACTTACGCCTGAACAACTTTTACAAATCGTTCAACTTTATTAGGAAAACTCACGTTCTGTAAAGAAAGTGTTCCAAGTACTTGGGCTATTTAAAGCATGAAATTGAAGATCATGATATCGGAGATATTCGGTTTCTAAGAGACGGCGTCACTTTCCACACATCGTAGATAATTTCACGTTTTGGGCCGGTCAATTGGTGGTAATATAATACCGTTAGACTTTTTCCTATGAGGACAGAACATCACCCCCTGTCATTCGACAGTAACAGTCAAAATGCTCAAAAAAGTTAGACTCAACGGATGGACTGTCTGAATGTAGCCGCAGCAACAGTTGAAAGAATAATCTTCAAAAAGTTAAAGTTTTTGATAGAAATTCCAATTAAATTTGAAGTTTCTGTGTTTTTTTCGTTAAAAAAGTAGAGAACCTTGAAATGAATCCCCCCTTATAAGAAAAAGAAGACATTTAAAGAACATTCATTACGATCCAATTCGATATCGAACGATAGTTTCGTTGGAGTGAGGAGCATGGGTTAAACTCTCTTAAGAGTGTAGCCATTTTTTATTATATTGAAGAGGGAATATTTTTCACTCAAATGTGACGAAATTGGTGCTTGAAAGTATTTTTGGAGCCTAGGCGGCCAAATAAGTTTGAAGTTGAGGAACTGGCAACATTACACAATGAAGATTGTTCCAAAGACAAGAGGAACTCAAAGAATCTTGGAAGTCACTCAGCAGTATTTGTTTAAAATTGTTTAGAGAAACCGTGGAAACGTACGATATCAATTGAAGCCAAGGAACGTGGAAAGACGTTTATGCTTGTCAGAAACGCCGCTTTAACGGTCCAAAAAATTAGTTTTGCAGCGGATTGTGATTGCGGTAAAAAAAAGTCCACTATGACAATTTTAAACTAAAAAAATCATATATGAAATCTGGCCAATCGGACAAATCAATGGCAAAGCCAACCATCTACTCTCCGTATTTGGAGACTTCAGCAGTTTGTGATGAATTATTAGCTTCTAAAACAGGGTTAAATCATTAAGAGGGTACGCTACCGACAACTGCTCATCAATTTAGAGCGAATGGTTGTCGAAAAGCGCGCGGAAATTGCGACTAGACTCAAGGCAATAATTTCCCATAATGAGAACACTCGGTCTCATGTTGCAAGACCAGCTGAAAACTATTTGGAAAACAGCGGTTGGGAAGTTTTGTCACCTGCCTCATGACCCGGACTTTGTCCCTTCCAACCAATATTTGTTGCGGTCGATGCACTGGAATATGGTTCAGCTTTTTGGGATCCACAATTTCCAAAAAAATGAGAGATTGAAGACTTTGCCGTTTCATATATTGCAGAAACAATGTAAAATTATTAATAGTTTTATTTTAGTGTTAATATTCGCCGTTATTGAAACCTTCTTGAGGTTTTAGTGATAGTAAATTGTTATGATTGTTTCATGACATTGTTTACTGTTCAGTGCGCATGTGCACAGCGTTGCCCAGACAACATGTGAACGAAACTACTTATACACAATACATATACTGTGGTTGTTCAATATTTTGGTAAACATTAATTTATCAAACTTGGTGTGATTTCTATATTTTCATGCGCACATACGTATGTATGTACATTCATATACTTGTATATATAAAAGGACATATGTATGTATAAACTTCTATATATAAGTAATACTTGTATATAAATATGTAAGTATATACATACATAGATTCAATATATGCATAGTAAATCTACTTGCCCTTACTCATATTTATTGAGAGTCATCGATACAAAATCGAACAACTAATATACATTTGTATGTACTTATATGTATATGTACATATATAATAATTTCCTTCTTTTGATTGTATCGCTCATTCATATTTACCGTAGCTGTTTTGCCAATAAGTTTGGTGGTGGTAGCTTTATACATATGTGGTTAGAAAACAACAAAAGAGAACACCTGTTCTAAACACCACCAAACGGCAACGGACCTCAAAACTACAATACCATTATTATTATTACGCTAACCTACATCACGCCTCCAAATATTCGCTAGTAACACCGTTAGTCAGCCACTTACTTTTGGCAGCGACAGGTTCGAATGCTTTCAATTACACACCGGCAACTTCAGTACACACACATGTAAGCATAACAGAAAGACTTTCAAATCCACTTTTCGAATCCACAATGTAAAAATGTCAAAAATATTATTAATAATCACAAAAAAATTGCCATTTGCACTTGTGCTCAAACATTTTTCTAATTTGCCAGCAGTCGACACATCAAAGACTGACACTTTTTGTTTACTTAATTTAAACAAATAAACAGCGAAAATATTGACAAATTGAGTACTTTTAAATTAAGCAACCATGTCTGATGAATTGAATTCGGATGAAGACCCATACGCCAACGAGTCTTTCGAAAATGACACGGATGAGATACCGGAAATATCTGAAACGGAGAGTGAGAGTGAAATAGAACCTGAAATGGTGCCGTCTAATAGCTCGGTAAGCTCAGAACCCTAGCACTCTATAACTCTAGTATGACATTTGAATTGTTGCAGCTCTATGCTTACGCAAGAAGCCGTTTTAGTGGACGCAAGGGCTCGTTGCAAAATAAGAATTACGTGCCCTACGATAGTTCCTCCGAAGACGACCAAGATGTTGTAATCAGTGAGACTATCGCCGAAATTAACACTGAACCCATGTGCATGGACGACGCTATCCAAACACCAAAAATTTCTTTTAAGGCAGCGCTGACTCGGCGCAGCTCCTCGGCGAGAATGATTGGGAACAAACGAATGCTTGTCGAACCGCTTTCTATTGTGGAAATACCAAATACTGCTCCTACCGTCAGCGATGATGTGAGCAATGGCGAAGTCTCGGACAATGTCGATGAAAATCCGACAGCTGAAGTGGTTACGGAAAATGAGACCGAGGTACTTCACAAATTGAAAGAGTTAAGTTGTATTCAAGACGACTCAAGTCAGGAAGAGGATGATGTATTGTTGGCGTGCAATACCCCGCAACCGCATGACGTACCTCCTGACAATGGTTCACACAAAGAGATTGATTTGCACGTGAATTCGTTTGAAATATCATCAGGAGAGAAATTGAGAGAAAATATAAATAATTTTGCGGATATTGCTAGCGTTAGTGATGGTCCGCCAAAGGAAAATGATAATGAGCTTGTGGAATATGAGCCAAGTATTGATGTACATATTACTAGCGAAACACCGACTAGTTTTAATTCAGAAGAGTATGCCTTCCATTTGAACTTCTTGAAGACGTGTGGATCAAGTGATAAACTGAGGTTAGCAATAATAGATAGCACTCTAAAAGTCATTTTCCGTTTAATTATTTATGAATTGTAGAATGCGGTCCAATCCCCGCAAAAGCTGGAGCTTCTCTAACGATCGCATGCGGGAAATTGAGCGACACAACCATATTTTGCTACGAAAAATACTCTCACAGAAGCCGACATACCATTTGGCCACACCAAAACCTACTAAAGTGAGTATTATTTAGAGGAAAATAATAAATTCCTTGATTAATTGTGGAATACTTAGTTCGCCACATTACCTCCAACGACGCGTATCACCAGCGCAGCGATAAACCGAAAGAAGAAGCAACGACAAATTGATTTGGATAATCAAGGACTCAAGCGCCGTATCGAAGCTATAACTCTTCGACGTCCCACGCTGCAACATTTAAATTAATAATAAATGTTAATTTTTGATTTTTTGAACATACAAATTTCATTTATTATTTGAGACTAAATGTTGAACAGTGTATACCAATAAATATATTTTGGCCATTTAAACATTTGTAAAATCATCTTTGTACAATATTATAGAAGTCAATTGCATAAAAATTAAAAAAATTACTGAGTTATAACTGCGCAAGCGGTGTCTACGCCAATAAAAAGGATTTGAGATAACTATGAAAGTGTGTAAAATTGAGTAAAAAGTGTTAATTGTAATACTTCAAAATATATCTTAGGGGACATGCTACACTATTGTTTTAGCCTCTTGCTTTCCAGAATCGGAGAAGGCTATTTCTTCAGCCTTATTTAAAAAGGTTTCCCCCAACGCTTTAATAGCTTTGAATGCTGCTTCGCCATTTTTCTCTTTGAATTCCACTTCGTTTTTGAGCTTTATCTGTTCACGTTTCTCCAATTCACGATAAATAACTTGTCCAATCTAAATAAAGCGTAAAAAATGTTCATAGAAGAATTAATACCTAACTCGGTTTACTTACGTAGACATCGATAGCTGCATATAGAAGTTGGTTTTCATCCAGTGGAATAACATGCCATTTACTCATACGTACTTTTTTGTTTTTGTCTACAGTTTGCTCAACCTGATTGCAGAAAAAAGTAGATGTTAGTAAATACTTTTGCATGTGAGAAATTAGCCATTACTCACAACATAACTTGCCAAGCGGTCTAAGCTCCAACGTCCACCAGTTTGACACACTTGATTACACCAAACACCCAAGTCTACACACTTTTCAATAAGATGATCTGCATTTACCTCTGGGAAATCACGAGCCAGCTTGCGAAAATCACTGAATGCAAATATAATTGAAATAAGATGACGACACATTATATTCATAAAAGGTGATCTCATACTTTTTTATGTTTACACCATGTAGTCGAACTTTTGGATGCTTTAGCAGTGCTACCAGCGCGGCAGGCAGACGTTTCAAATTGGTCAATTGAAATATGTAACAGCAGTGCTCCTCGACACATAATTGTATAACGGCAGATTTGCCCGGTCCAGTTTGAAAAGAAAATGGCCATTCCATGTCAAATGCCATCGGCACTATTTCAGTATGTACTTGCTTTTCTACCCACTGACTGCAAAATATATTTTGTTACAAATGCTATAAGCAATAAATGCAGTATAAAACCCCCAATTGCTTACAATATTAGGTCTGACGCTTCAGCTATTTCATGTCCTTCTGTATGGTATTTAATAGCGCCCTTGTACTTAATAAATGGAAGTTTGCGTTTAATTTCTATTTCTTCCGGAATTGCAATGTCATCTTCAGCCATTGAGCGTGTGTTACGCGTCAAGCGTGCACTACGCCGTTTCGGTGGATTGTCATCCTGGTCAGTATTTTCTTTGTCCTTTGCTGGAAATGCCGCGTTCTGAAAGTGCAAATCCACTTGTAAATATAAGCGATGCACGTTTTGATAGCAAATAATATTTACCTCTTCTGTACTTCTTTTTCTACGCTGTCTTATCATTTTACTAAATATGCTATAAAAATTAGGTAATTCGGTTACTTAGTTCTCTCCGCTTTATTGTAAACGTGAAGCTGTTTATAAATGCTAACTTTTATATTGACAAACACAGCTGCTGATTGGATCTAAACAATTTTCGCGCGCAAATTTATGCAGTGTTAACGGATCGACATTTCTGTCAATATTTTCATCCATCTTACAACACCTTATAAATATAAATAAATATCAAAGCATTAGGCAGTTTTTAAGCAACTTGAAGTAGTTAATAGTACTAATTAGGATAATAGTTAAAATGAAATAAAATAATTAAGTGCAAATTTACAAGTTTGGCCACAACAGCAATGGGAACAGTTTTACCAAACAAAATATTTGTGTCACCCTTTGTTCAAACAGCTGATTTGCTGTCAGCGAATTAACCTCAATCAAATTAAACCGGTCTGTCTAATTTAAAGAATATTGTATTAAGAAGGGCGATTTCAATTAATTTATTCATATATAAATAACGCAATGGATACAAGAATGAATACATTTTTTGTTTCGGAAAAAATATCCAAAACACGTTGGCTTCCAGATAATTTGCAAGCAAGCGAACGTTTCTTAACCGGCAGCTGGGATATGCCTTCAAATTTTGTGCGTTTGTGGCGTTTACAGCAGAATCAATATGCCGATGACTACAATGAATTTGTGCCGCGCTGCAGTGACAAACAATCCTTCAATAGTGACATTACGGGAATCGAATTCATTACTACCGATTTAGCTGTCGTCAGTAGCTCTGATGGTAAGTATATTTATATCTTACTATATTCTTATTTCTGAATTTTGATAATAATAATAACTTTGTACTTTGCAGGTCGCATAACAATAGTGGAAATTAAGCGTGCGGTTGACGACGATATTTTGCAACAAAACGCCCAAAGTGAGGTTCTGCACAAATTTAACGTAAGTGGAGATGCGGCGCCTTGTACGGCCGTATCGGTATATAAAAGGGAGATAGCGACAGTTGGCGAAGATGGTCGATTGAATATTATCAGTGCTAATGATTTCAATCAAATACGGCGCACTCTTGAAGCTGACAGCATTGCACTAACAGCTGTTAAATATGTCAATCCGAATGAGGTGCTTACTGCAAATCGTATGGGTGTCATACGCATGTTCGACACCAGGGCAACTGATGATGAGGTAGCTGTTACGGCTTTCATGACATCGTGTGAAGATGAGAGACGGCCGAACTATGTATCTGCACTCACCTCGCATCCCACCCAACCGCATATCGTACTAGCCGGATCGGAGGAGGGCTCCATAACCGTATGGGATCTTCGTCAACCGGGCTATCCGGCATCCTACTTGAGTGCACACAAGAGCGCCATAACAGAAATCGGGTTTCATCATAGAGAACCTTCGAAACTGTTCACAGCCTCAGAGTGTGGCGAATTATGGTTGTGGCAACAGCAATCTAACATGAGCATTACCAATATGGAAAAACCGGTAGCTGAAAATGTTAATCCTTGGCTAAATGGCGAGCGCGCAAAGAATCGTATTAATGTTACATGTTTAATTTCCAATTTGCGCAAATCTATCAATACATTTGACGCAAGCGGCTCGAAGTTGATCTGCGGCAGTGATAGTGAAGCAATTTATTTAATTGATAATATATACTAAGTGTAGTCTTAGAGCTAGTGTACGTTATTAAAATTGGTTATTTTTTTAAATTTCTGAATTTCTATTATAAAATCATTGTGCAGATTTATACGAATTATTCTATATGTGTGTGGAAGCGTCTAAAAGTTTGGTTGTTGACTTCGCTTATTGCAGACTTCTACCATAACATTTTCGCTGCAAACGGAAGCAATTTATAAGCGTGAAGCGAAAATTTAGTTACAGTGAAAAATAATGAAAAGCTTTTCTGTGGCAGATGTGGTTTAGAATTTAGAATGAATGTTTTTTTTTAATGTATCGTGCTGCATGTTTGTTATTATTATTTATTTTACGGCTTACGAACATCCTGGTAATTAAAACAATGTGTTTTAGCTGAAAAATCATCTAACAGAAGTTTAAGGAAACGGACTTTTGTTCGGGGGAGTTATTCTCTTGTAAAATCTGGTTAGTATCTTCTAAAAACTCCTTGCCTGCAGGTCCTACTTTGCATGTTGGAATAGGATCTGAAACCAATTCTAGGGCAGCGCGTCATTGTATGGCGCTGTGGTCAGTTTGGTCAATGGCCAACAAATTAAATTAGTACATTACGTGTGTGTGATGTATATGTAAGAATGTGTAATTAAATTAGCTGTCACATTAACGCAGCGTCATAAGCCGTGATAATTCGTTTGTTTGTTTACATTTTTTTTTTCATTTTATGAAAGGTTACATAAAAATAACATTATTTCATTGCATTTGTGGGAAATGCTATCCTCAATGTGCTTATACATACATACAATTTGTAAGAATTAATGATATCTTAATCATGATTATTTGAGCCAACCGCAGCCCACTGAAAATGAAATGTGGCTCATCATTCTTACGTCAAAATTTTTGTTTTGTTTGTTTTTTTTGACTCTGTTATTTTATCTATTCTATTATGACTTTTTTAATTTCAGTAATTATCGACTCCAGTCATTGTGGTGTATTAGGCTTGGCATAACCGATAGAAGACCACTTAAAAGAAATGCAACTTGTAAGTTTATATAAAAAGTGATTTTCATTAATTAAGTGTATACAAAATATTTACAAATATACATAAATATATTCACAGCGACTAAAAATAGAAAATAAATATGGAAACTTTTAAGTTCTATACTATTGTGGAGTATGGTTTGGAGATTGCATCGTCCTTATGCAACAGGCAGGGCCGGGTGAATGGCTGCGTTATGGCGTTGATCCAGACATTGGCGACTAAAAAATGAAATTCAAATTATTGCTTTGTAAAATATTAAAATACGGGTGTTATATGCTCATACTCACTCCACTTAGAGCCCTTCAGCACCGGACAGGCTGCGTGCCTCGTGCGATAATCGCCCTCCAATGAGCGGTGTAAATTGTACCAGAACAGCACATTGCCCTTCTTGGGCTTAATGGCGAAATTCAAATTCGGAAAGGCCGTAGCGCCACCTTGTTCGACTTCAGAGAGCTGGAGTTTAGTAAAAATAGTTTTAGTAATGAATTTACAGGAAAACATTGAACACACACTTACATAAAATATGGCGGTGGCAATGCGATTACCTAGTCCCTCGGGCAGACGTTCGCTGTCCTGAAAGTGCAGCGAAAATAAATAAAAAAAAACCATAAGTGTGTTGACTAAATTGCTGCCGTCGCGCCACAACTCAATATGTGCATGTGTGTGTGTGCTTACCAAATAAAAGTCCCAGTGCGGCTCATAGTGGCCGCCCAGTCCGTAGTTGGCGACCTGTAATTTCTCGCAGCGCGTCACATCGAGGCCAGTGATGTCGTGCAAATCACGCAACATATCCTGCATGTAAGTGTGCTCCTGATAGGCCAGCCAAGCGTTCTTGCTGATGCGGAAGTCGGTTGCTTTGGATAGAGTGACCACATCGCGTACGGTGGAGCGTTGCATGTGGGGCGTGGCCAAGTATTTGATGGTTTCAATCTTGGTGTCGTCGATAAAATCGTGAAATGTCAACACCAACGGATCCAGGCTGTGCTCCTCCACTTTAAAGGGGGCGATAAGGCGATAAGGATGATTATTGCTTTCGTAACGGCAGCGCAGCGGACGCAATTGCGTGGGCGATGCAGTGATTTCGCCGCGACATACTTTCTTATACGTTTCAAATTCCTCGGTTTGCTAAGTGTAGGAAAGCGGAGTGGAGTTTGTGTGTTAAGCTGTAATCTATTAAATTGCGTTAGTGTTGGTTGACTTACGTGGTAGAAAGAGGGACTTGTGGTTAGCGTTGGTTTCCGCTCGCCAACCGGACTGAGTATTGTGTTTCTCACATATGAAGCGGTTGCGCGTGTGGGATCAAGGCTCAACACGTCATCCGAGAGCTTGAGCGCGGTTTCCAAATCGCCTGCGAGGTGACAAAATGGAGTGAAAATGCTTTTCAGAAATGGAAGAGTATGGTGGAAATAGCTTACCTAAATTGAGTAAACTCTTTGCGACATCCTCCACATACTCGAGTGTGTGTGGGTCTTTGTAATATGGTTCGCGGCTCAGTCGTTGCATGGACTCCTTCAACCATAATTTCGTATGATTGTATTCCTCCAAATGGAACAGTTGCTTACCCAGAACGAAACAGTCCTGCCAGGTCATGCTTGTTCTGGAAAAAGTAATAATAGACGGAACCGAAATAAATAAGGATTTTGGAAAACTCCTTCGGAAAGTATATAAGGCAGTTTGTTACAGTAATAAATACTCTAAGATCAAAAACCCTACCAACACTCACCCGTATTTGACGCCATTTAAGAAACCACCTGCTATTTGCGCCGTATCTAGGTGATATGTCTCCTGCAGACGCGCCAAAGCAGCCGCGGATGCTTTGAAGTCTTCTCCACTTGGGAAACTGAGAGTTTCGCGAAACTCAACCATTTGGCGCAGGAAAGCTGGTGAACGAAAGTATTATTTTGAGATCAAGTTACACATTTTGGAATATTATGGACCACATTTAATTTACTTACTGTTTGCAGCCTCATCTGACTGCACGCGCTCCTCATAAATCGTCCAATCGGTGGTTAGGCGCTTCATTAAGCGGTAAACATTGACGGGATTGGTTAAATAATTTTCGGTATTACGGGCCGCCTGCGCATATTCCATTTCGATGCGATGCAGTTCACTGAAATGATAATCAAGTTATCAAAACTTTTGTAAGTTACCGAGACCTTAAACCTTTGTTGTGAAAAAAGTGAAAAAACTAAGTGAAATTTGCTGCCAGCTCTCTCTTTCTCTCTCTCGCCTGGCTACCGTTCCCACGACAGTCGAGTCTACGCAATCGGAACGAAGCCGGATTTTCTCCGACCAGAGAGTGTCAACTCGGTATAATTATTCCGCTTCAACAACCACAGCGCCATTAAACCATCTCTCCGCTTAGGGGATGGACAGAAAAGGGCGCTTAAGTTGGGCTTCAATACTTTTAAAAAGGTTTGAAAGTTTTTTTTAAAGATGCTACTAAACTACTGCCCAAACCATGATGATGGAGCTGACGTTTCATTTCCCGACCAAGAAGAAGTGCGAATAGTAATCATCCGTCTGAACACAAAGCCGGTCGAGCTATTCAAACACGGTGGCGAAGTATAGATGAGGAGCATGCATCAGCTTCTTTGTAGAATATGGTCGGACGAAAGCATCCCCGACTATTGGAATTTAAGTGTGCTCAAAACAATCTACGAAAAGGGAGACCCCACAATCCGTACCAACTACTGTGGAAATAGCCTCCTCAACATCGCATATAAGGTTCTATCGAGCAAACTGTCTGAAAGTAAACAAACTGATCGGACCTTTTCAGTGTGGCTTTATACTTGGAAAATATATGATCAACCAGATTTCCACCATGCGTCAAATCTTGGAAAAGACCCGGGAAAAGAGTATCGACACGCACCACCTCTTTGTCGATTTTAAAGCCGCCACAAAGGAACTCTCCTTATGCTGCTATGTCTGAAGTTGGTATCCCCGCAAAGCTAATACTGCTGTGTAAACTGACGTTGAGCAACACCAAAGGCTCCGTCAGGATCGGGAAGAATCTCTCCGAGCCGTTCGATACCAAATGAGGTTTCAGACAAAGCGACTCCCTATCGTGCGACTTCTTCAATCTGCTTTTGGAGAAAATAATTCGAGCTGGAGAACTAAGTAGGGAAGATAATATCTTCTACAAGAGTGTAAAGTCAACAACTGCGCATTTAGTTCTGCTTTCTCCCTACTGGATAAGGATGCGAACGAGGGCAATACGAAATATTTCCTGTTATCAAACAATCAGTCGGCGCACTCGTAACTAGGCTCCCACGCCACTGTTGACAGTCGTAACTTCGAAGGCGTAGATAATTTCGTATATATTGGAACACCAACAACAATGTCAGCCTCAAAATCCAAAGCAGAATAATTATTGCCAACAGGTGCTACTTGGAACTGAGTTGGCAATTGAGAAGTAAAGTTCTCTCTCGCCGAACAAAGACCAAATTCTACAAGTCACTCATCATCCCCGTTCTGTTATTTGGTGCAGAGGCATGGACAATGACAACATAAGATAATATCACAAAGAGAGGCAGCGGAGAGTTGTCCATGGTAACGGAAACAGTCCCAACGAATAAAAGGGAAAAACACGAATGCAACAAGTAATCGAAGTAAGCTATGACAAAAAATCAAAGGTAACAATTTTTTTTTTGCAATTGTAACACCGTTTGAAAAAAAAAAACTGTAGATAGAATTGTCGACAGCTTGTATTCAATTTTTGCGCTTCATTCAGAAAATCATCAGGTTTTGGAAATGGGCGGTAAAATGTCTCCTATGCAAAAGCAAATGGACGAGATGCGTGATATGATTTGGGGACTTGCCAAGTCTGTGAGTGATCTTGTGACAGTTCAGGTGAGGCGTGCAACAACTGTTTCGGCCAATGTAAGTGGTTATAACATTCCATTAAATGACACGATCGTTGGTCAGGCGGCAATTTGTGCGACTCCACAACATGAAACTAATAATACAGCGTCCACAATAGAGTTACCACCATTGGGAACAACGAAAATCAACGACGTTACGACATTGACGAAACATTAAATGATGACGATAAAGCCAACGTAGATATTGACATTAAACGGGAAAAAGCAGCGAGTGACAAGAGGGCGGAGAGCACCAAATGGAAAAACCGTTATGACAAACGATATCAGTCACCTTGAAAATATGATATCGGGGACTTAGTGGAAGACCTTCACTCGGTTGGAAAGACCAAGTGGAGAAGGATCTGGCTACACTTGAAAACTTCAATTGGCGCCAAACAACGAAAAGGAAGAATGACTGGTGCGCTATTGTAAGCTCGGCTATAACCGCGTAAGCGGTGTCCACGCCAATAAAGAAGAAGTCTAAATCAAAAATTTGCCAAGAGCATTACATTGGCGTTTACATTCACTAACTTCCGTCCGTATATGTGAACTTAATGCCCTTATAATAATAAATAAATCAAGCGCAGATTGTATTATATTATAGGTTTTCAGAAGAAGCTTTCCATAATCATTCAGTCATTGAATTAAACAAACATTTCCAGCGCTATTCAAACTGCCTATGATTCTCATAGCAAAGCGGCTCTCTCTCCTCACGCTGTAAACTTGAACTCTGGTATTGTCGGCTTCACTTGTGTTATTATCGATTAGCATCAACTTGACTATCAGTGGCTTCGGTATCAGTCGTCTTACGAAGTGCCCGCCGTGTAGGTAGGTGTGTTAATGAGATAGGCTTTTAAGGCATTCACAAATGTGTCGACGGCCGACGGCCAGTGTCTAACTGATTAAACATTCAAATTTTATTATTCAACGTAATAATTTGATGTTTAACGTCAGTGTTACCGGTTTGAAGAAATCTTTGAAATTCAAACATTTTTCTGTTCGCCGTTTCATCTTTGTTTAATTTCAGCTAGTTAGTTTCGCATTTGTATTATTATGCAGATGCGCAGTCAGTTCATCGCTTGTTCATGATCATTGCGAATTTCGTCTCTGTTCATAGTACAAGGCCGTGTGTGAGTAGAGGGGTACGTGATCGTTAGCTGTTTGGAGCATTGCTCCTCAAATTAACGAATTTGCTTAGTAGAAACTAATCTCCTTTTCGTATATTCCAATAATGGTATTTTTGAGAGCCTCTTGACGTTTTGCGAAACTTCCGCACATAAAGTTTTAGTTTTTTTTTTTAATTAGACGGAACTGTATGTAACGGGTGGGCCATCTAACGTTTTAAATTTGAATTATCCATATTTCGACATTGGAAACGTCAAATACCATTCGGAAAGTGACAGATATTCAGTAAAAAGTCTAAAATTTACGAAATGGGTCGCTATTAACTAGAAGAAAACTGGGAAATATTAAAAAAAAAAAACCGAGGATGGTAAGTTTTACCGAAAAATCATCTTTTCGGACGAGGCTCATTTTCACCTCGATGGTTACGTTAACAAGCAGAATTGTCGCATTTGGAGCACAGGACGGCGCTACGTGCCATACGCTAACGCTACACTCAATCTTTTACACCCTATCTTCGAAAATCGCATAATCAGCAAAAGAAGTGATGTGAATTGGCCTCCCAGAAGCTGAGATTTAACTCCGTTGAACTATTTTCTGTAGGGAGTTGTTAAAGATAAATGTTACGCCAACCATCCAGAAACAATTCAAGATCTAAAGTACGAGATTCAAGCTGCTGTAGCTGCCATAAGACCTGAAACCATCGAGAAAGTACTCCAAAATTAGGTGGATCGGATAAGCTACTGTAAACTCAGCCGTGGTGGTAATTTTTCCGAAATTGTTTTCCACAAATAAATTTCATGAAACAACCTTTTAAATAAATGTTAGACCTTTGAAAAATATCAAGCCGTTTTTTTATTGACTTTTTAAATTTAAAATTTTATATGGCCCACCCTTTACAAACATGATCGAAATATTTAGTATTTCTGATTTGACAAACAGGCTTAATCCCCAGTAAATAAGAGTTACAATAAAACTTTGTATTATGAAAGCGGCATTCACAATATTAGGAAAAAATTTACCCTGATATTTGAGTAGCCTCCATTTTATAAAAAAATAGATTTTGCTGGTTCTTTAGATAGCGACTTTTGTACTAATCAGAAGTCTTATATTGTATTATTTTTGAAATGACCACAAGGGTAGATATCCTGGCGACGAGGACACGGCCTTTTTCCCCCTCTACTTCACGTACGCATAACTCAATGATTTTCTTTAGATTTTTTCTAATTAATTTTCTATAGTTAAAGAAATGATAAAGAAATGCATAGTGAAAATATGAAATATTTTTTATCAGTTGCTTAATAGGGCGGCTTGAGAACCGCTTCACTAATTACCTACTATACAATTTAAATACGCTAGAAACTTTCAATCATACAGACATTAAAAAAATATATATATATCGATTTTGACAAGCTTTTGTGCAGAAGATGGTTATATTTTTGATAGGAGATATGCAAATATTTTCAGTAAAGTGAACTCACTTCCATCAGCACTGTATAATATTTCCAGCACGAAGCTTTAGATCTTGTTGAACCCTCTATTTGTCGAATAAATCGGGATGGTATTAACGTAGACAAAAAATAGTCGAAATATTGGGTAGTCGAAAAAATCGTTTCGTATTTTCTCAATAGCCGTTACAGTCGTATATTTCTAGTACTGCCAATCATATTGTGACATAACATATAGTGTTGGAAAGGTGAGATTTCAATTTTCAATTAGAAAAAAAGTGAGTGAAAATAATAAAGAAACTCGCTTCATTTTGAAATTTTTGCATAAAAAAGAGAAGAGTGCCACGCAAGCCACCAATAAAAATTCTTAAGTTTACGGAGACGATGCAGCATCAGTTTGTGTGGCACAACTTCGCTGGCTTCCATTCTGGAAATTCTATGTGAATAATGCACTTCGCTCTTGTCGATCTATCGTTGAAAAAGTCGATGAAATTATGGAAAAGATTGACCAGGATTGCCTCAAAAGCAGCCATGACATTGCTAATAACTTCATCATTAAATGGTTTTGAACCTAAATGGCTACAAAAAGAAGCTCGATGTTTGGGTACCACATGAATTGTCTGTGAAAGGTTTAATGGACCGAATTAACATCTGTGATTCTTTGCTGAAGCGAAATGAAATCGAACCATTTCTGAAGCGAATGGTAACAGGAGACGAAAAGTGGGTCAAACGCGAAAATAATATTCCTGTCCAAGCGTGGTGAAGCTCAACAAATGATCGCAATGTCAGTATTGGCGCCTCGAAAGGTTATGCTGAGTGTTTGGAATCATTCACTATGAGCTGCTCCAGTCTGGTTGAACGATTGATTCTACATTTCACTGATGAGATTGGAGCAAGCAATCGAAAAACAAAACGGCCAGAACTGATCAACAGAAAAATGGCAAAAAGTAGTCGACCAAAGTGTTACATATGTATTAGGTTTAATAAAGTTCATTATAAATATAAAAAAAAATAATTTGAAGTTTGATTAGAAATACGAAAAGACGTTTTCGACTACTCAACATTTTTTTCGAGGCTGGTATGTCCGTCAGTGACATCTGTGCCAAATGTCGCATCAAAATAAACATTAGTGGTAATCATTCGATTTTGATGATGAGTGAAATTATTCAACAAAAAAATTTGATCATTTCGGGTTAGGAAAAGTAAAAACACGGCTAGTCCCAAATCCTTTATGCGAAAAATATTGTTGCTTTAACGTCTGTGATACAATGCTTTCCGACTACAAGAATGTAACTTGGATCTATACTTACGACCCGAAAAAAATGATCAATCGGCCATATATCGCGGCAAAGGTGAGCCGAAGCTGAAAAGCCCACGTCAAAGCTGGTCAAACTTGATGACAGTATTCTTCGATTATCGAAGTGTGGGCACTCCAAATTCCTTCCGACCGGCCAAACTGTCCACAAAGAAAGGCGTCGTTTACATGAAGCTATTCGTAAAACGAGGCTGAAGCCATGAGTCGACAATTATTGGGTTTTGCACCACGATAATGCACGGTCACATACTGCATTGATTTTTCGTGAATTTTAGGCCAAAAATTTGCAACCATTATCATGCCGCAACCACCGTATTCGCCTGGTTTATCTCCGTTTGAATTATGGCTAGCGGTTTATCTCGTTTATCTCCGTTTGACTTAACTCAAACGACGGCTCCGGCGACACCGTTTTGAATAAATTGAAGACATTGAATGTGAGTCGCTACAGGCATTGGAGGCTGTTCCCGAAATTGATTTTAACAACTGTTTCTAGGAATTGAAAAAACATTGGTACAAGTGCATTGGAGCTAAGGGGGACTAAATAGAGTTTGAAGAATAAACTAAGAATTTTAGCATTATGAACAAAGTCTTACTATTTTTTTTGCTCATAGTAGTATATTATAAATAATATTATAAACATATTTTAGTATGTGGAAACCCCTCTGCACGAAATCACCTTATTCCCACTGGGCTGCTGATTATTTTCGTAGCTCAAACTTTCGATGCGTTTGAAAACCAGAAAAACACGCATAAAATTAAAAGCAAATTTAATAGTAAGAGAAATAATAAACATGGGACAAATAGATATTAGCACATCTCGAAATCTGCTTTGCTGTCTTCGTACAGTCGGTTCGGTTTTTGCGAGTGTTGGTCAGAACTCACTATTGCGTGAACACTTAACGAACTTGTCAAACTCGATGTTATACATACTTTATTGTCCATATTTCATAAAACATGATAAATCAGGATAATAAATTAGCGCTTATTTATTAGCAAGACTCAAGCGTCGACGCTTGCATAGACATACTCTAGCACGAATACACACACTCACATGTGGACACCGTGGCAGAAACACTAGTTATTGCTTTTTAGCAATATGCTAATGCTAGAATTTTGCACGCCCAGCCCAAAGCTGCTTACCTCTCAAGTGTCTGCAGTTGATGCTTGCTGGCGCGCACATATTCTCGGAAGCTCTGCAGCAGATACTCCTCGGTGCGGAGCAAATTCTCTAAGCCGGAAATGGATGAGAAATAATCAATTTGAGCGCTGCAAGTGGACAGCATGCTGACAACGACGAGCAGGAGCGTTGCACCTTTCCAACGCATTTTGGACATTTTGTGCTGCTTTAATGCTTGAGGTTTTTGATTAAAATATTTAAATGTTTTTATACCTTTTTCCAAATAATTTTGAGTTTACTTTATGTATTTTTTTATTTTTTTTTTTAATTTTGTAATTTTAAATTTGAAAAATCGCACTTTTCTGTTTATTTTTTTGCGCTCCTCAGCACTTCTTCTGGATTCACCGGAATGCTGAGCAGCTCATTCGAACATTCGCAGAATTTGCAATTTAGCACTTTTTGTTCACAGAGTTGATCTTGTCACTTGCACCGTTACTCGTGCGCACCGATAGCTGGGCGTGTACGTTGGCAGTTCGGGCGCGTCGCAGAATTCGCTATTTGAGCTGCGCGATTTGTGTGAACTTGACGGCGTCGCGTTAGAAACACAACTAGTCCATTGTTGGCGAGATTTCAGCAAGGCTTTTGACGCGTTTCCACTGCCGCCGTGAGTAGCTCAACATCTTCATTTCAGTTGTGTATTTTGCATTTAATTATTTCGTTTTTGTTTCATTTTTTATGCTAATTCTTTTTTGCTAAAAGGCAATCGCGTTCAGCTGTCCAGCAGCAGCACTTATGATACAAATTAAATTATTCTGTTATATGCGCGTCGCTTAACCCGCCTGTGAGTCGTACAGCACACAGTCACTCGTTTATATAATTAAATAGTATAAATCCAACGGTACTTCTTATGCTGCGTCGGGCGACCGAAAGCAGTGAACTAATTAAGCAAGCTCATGATAACTCGCTGGCTCCCGTTTGTGTGCACCAAGAGCTAAACTAAGCGCAGAACTCGACTAGGTCAATGTCGCAACTCGATACGAGCGCTCTGGTTTGCGGTCCATCAGCGCGGGCTTCCGCGTCGCTTTGTAGTGGTTTATTTCTAGAGTTGAATACTATTGTAATTCTATTTTTAAAGGCATTTTTATACCCGATACAATACTCGACTGGATATTTTGTGCTTTAAGAGCGGATAAATACACAAAAGTTGAAATACAAGCAGAAAGTGAAGCGAAAATATACAAAAGAACGGATCACTGTATACGAAATGTTCCCAAATTGATGAGTCTCGAAAACGGCGAAAGGAAGGACCGATATCTGAAATAGGAGGATGATTTGAGCTTCCATTTTGGTCTCTATATCGCACTCATTTGTTGGTGTTGTAGGGGCAAAATTTGGGCGAGTTGACAGCCCTTGACTGGTCCGGGTCCGTTCCGGTTACGTAGATCCGACTGTCGTCGGAAGGGTAGCGCACTTAGAAACTAATTCATACTTTGAATCTGTAAACCCTGAAGGTGGTTTTTAGCTGCTGTCGAAAGTTTTGGACATCTTTGTATAGGGTGGGTCATCTAACATTTTAAATTTGAATTATCTATATTTCGGAAACGTCAAATACCATTCGGAAAGTGGCAGATATTCAGTAAAAAGTCTACAATTTACGAAATGGGTCGCTATTCACTAGAAGAAAACTGGGAAAAATTGAAAACTTTTTTCCAAAGTGGTGAATCAAGTGGATGGTCAATTTTACCGAAAAATCATCTTTTCGGACGAGGCTCATTTCCACCTCGATGGTTACGTTAACAAGCAGAATTGTCGCATTTGGGGCACAGAAAACCCGCACGTAATCGTTTAGAAGCCAATGCATCCAGCACGAATCACTGTATGGTGCGGATTTTGGTCTGGTGGAATCATTGGCCCATTTTTCTTCGAAAATGAAGAAGGAACCGCCGTAACCATCAATGAGCGATATCGCGCAATGTTAACCCAATTTTTCTTCAAGAAAATTGAAGAGAAAGACCTGGACACCATTTGGTTCCAGCAGGACGGCGCTACGTGCCATACAGCAAACGCGACACTCAATCTTTTACGCCCTATCTTCGAATTTAAAATTGTATATGGCCCCCCCGTTATTTTGACAACGACAACTTCGGCAGTCAGCATCTCTCAAAAGCGTGTTGGGTGTTGTAAGTTATCTTCGCTCGCTTTTAGGCCCTTCCGATCTGCTTAGTTCGTTTGCATGCAGTGAAATTCGTGTGAGCCCTAACGATCTCAATTATATTCCGATGCATTCTACATGGCGACACGTAAGTTGTGTGTGTGTGTGTGTACGTCGGCATATTGATAAGCGTGTTTTACAATAGGGGAAATCAAGAATGTGCTGAGATATTTATATTATGAATATATGAGCTTTTAATTAAATGTCAACTACAATGGGAATGTCAGCAAGGCATTGAAACGCAAAAGCAATGGGCAAAGCGCTGCAAGGAGGGGTGTCAGTTGCAATTTGCACGCGCACACGTGGCCATGTTTGTAAGTACATATGTTTGTAGAGATATTTATACATACAGTATGTAGTAAAAATTATGTATGTACATATGTATGTACACACTGATTTGAAAATGCATTCGAACAGAAATGCGCTGATATTTATTGTGATGTTTCTTATTGATTTTAATTGTTCGCTGCCTTTAAATAAAGTCATGCCTTACAATACATTATTTTTATCAAGGTTCATTGATGTTACGTTTGCCATTAAACCACACATTTTTGAAACGAACTATATACAGCTCCATTAAGCCTTCGAAGTTTGGACGATTCATACACTTCCTCATAGTTATGCCATAAATATACCTTTGTATACAGCACCATTGTACCCTGCTAAGGCGGGTTAGGTCTTTCTATTAATATTTTATACTTTCTGAAGTTTGCAACTACCTTCCCCTTTCCATTCATCCAGTTCTTAAAACGACGTTGCTTGATATAAACAACCTGTGAATTGAATTAATGAAACTTAGTAAGGAAAGGAGATATTTTATAAAGATCTTTATCTTCATTTTGATCGGTCAGTTTGAATGACAGTTATTATTTATTTCCATGCAAGCACTTGAGTTTGACCAATCAGTTTGTAAGGTGGTGAACCGATATTGATGGTTCCGGGGAATAAACAACTTTTTGGAGAATGAAGTATGTAAAGTTTCAGATCGATATCTCTAAAAGTACTGACTTATAACAACACCTGATGAGTCGGCATTACGAGTTTTTGAGAGAAAGGTTTTGCGGAAGATTTATGTTCCTTTTCGCTTTGACAACGGCGAGTACAGTATGCAGTCGATGGAATGATGAGCTGTACGAGATATGGGTTACGCTGGCTAGGTTATGTCGTCCGAATGGACGAAAACACTCCAGCTCCAAAAGAATTCGACTCAGTACCCGCTGACCAGATGGAGAAGGGTCTGACTACACTTCGAAAAACGAAGAAGAAGTGCACGTATATACATACATACAGACTGACAGACAGACATCTCTAAAGCAACTCAGCTTGTCATGTTCAGGAAATTTATAAATATATGTATGTACTGTTTAGTGTCTCCAGCGTGTTTGGGTGTAACTTCGTGGCAAACTTAGTATATTCTGTTCAGGGTATAAATTATTAATAACAAGAAAAAATCAGTTATGATATATCTCTCTATGGTTTGTTGTATTCTTATCATAAAATATATATTTACATATAATTCACCAAAATCAGTGTAGGGTTGAAATAAAGCATTAATTTAATTAATAAAAAATAATTTTTAAATTAAATTTTTATTTAATTATAACAACAACACTCACCAAAGGCGCAAAGTTTATTTCATTTGATAACATTTCTTCCGACACTCTTTGGCCTGCGTCACCACCGGAGGGTTAAGTCGTCTATTCAAGTTTCATTGAGCGTCAGTCAGTCTAATGAGTATGCGAAAGCGTCGACTTGGTGATAGTTAATGTATATCTATTGTTTACTTCGCTTTTGGCGGCAGTTTCTTAGGTTTAAAATAACACACGGTTATCAAACAGGTGCCGGTTACGATCAGCTGTGTGTTTGTGCGCCATAT
The DNA here is from genome assembly GCA_027475135.1 of Bactrocera correcta. Taxonomy (NCBI): domain Eukaryota; kingdom Metazoa; phylum Arthropoda; class Insecta; order Diptera; family Tephritidae; genus Bactrocera; species Bactrocera correcta. The sequence goes on from CM050327.1 coordinate 62,196,408, forward strand.
TCGAATGAGGTTTCAAAAATTCAGCTAATATTCGAAGTCACAAATCTCATATAATGACAGAAAGTAGAGAGAGGCCGCACAAGGTGACATGAAGGCGATTGATTGGCCATTAAAAGCTGTGTTTTATTAACCTAAGCTAATTAATTAAAGCATAAATTAAAGTAAGGAGCTCAGAGTGATGCTTATATGGGAGAAGCTAACGGTAATGCGTTGATAACCTAAAAAACGCTCGTAAAGTGGCGTTATGAGGCGAGTAAAACCTAGCTAATCAGATGAAGCACAAACATACATACAAATACACATATGTGCCTTGCCTTTAGTCGCGCTTGTAGTGCTAATGTAGTGCTTAGTTCTTGAATTGAAAACAGTTATGCAGATGAGGCGTTAGCGCGTGTGCTCGAGTTTGAAGTTTGTCCAAACTTGTTTCGTAGACAACATAAGTTATGAAAGCTTTTTGCGAAAAACAAATCTTAATTATGGAAATATTGAAGATATAAATATAACTAAGTATATACTATATATATTTATATACATATATCTTTGAGTATATATATATATATGAAGTTGTTTGTATATATGCATATAATTTGAAGGTAGCCGCATTCTACAATGTTGCACTTCTGCTACCATAATAGTAGAATGCAGTTAGAGGTTGATACCATAAATAACGGTACAAAGTTAACTGCAGAAAGCAATCGCGATTTTGACATCAACCAAATCCACAGATAAATATTAAAGTGCACAAAAATTAGAGCATGACGGCATTATTTTGAAATCAAATAAAGTTGTTTGCATTAATGTTTTTAATTGGCCGATTAGCACGATCAATTGAGTCGAGAGTCGAAATCTAGCCGAGCGCTTTTTTGGTTAACGAGTTAACGAGGATTATATGTGAGCTGCTTTGATCCATTTCGAGTTTTCCTTTTTTTTTTTAAAGAAGAAAGACCAATGGGGAATGTTTATTATCATCCGAAAGATCATTTTTTGACATTTATTTCTTGACGATTAACTCTTTCAAATATTGCCGTAGTTACGTCTCAGATGGTCCATCAGTTGAATCCAATTTTCGATGACTCGTTTAGACATTTCGTCTGGTAACTGGCGAATGACACGCGAGATGTTTTGGTTAAAGGCCTAAATCGAGCCGGAATTGTTCGTATAGACTTTAGATTTTACACATTCCCACTGAAAAATATCTAACGGTGTGATATCATACGTTCTTGGTGGCTAATCGACCGACCCAAAAGGTGAAATTGTCTGCTCACCGAAGTGTTCTATCAATAAGTCCATAGATTCATTCGATGTGTGAGAATGATGTGCATATGATTTTTAGAGTGGAAGTTAGACTAGGCACTTGGCCAAGTGATTAAATATTCGTTAACTCCTTCCTTTTCCTTCTTCCTTTTCGCTGTTTGGCGCTAATTGGAGATTCAAGTGTAGCCTGGTCCTACTCCACATAGTCTTTCCAGAGAATGAAAAGTCTTCTTCTTCCTTTGCTTCGTCGTTGTTGTTAATGTTTGCTTCACGAAGACAACCAGACCCCTACGCTTCGCTTCCTTATCTAGCAGAACTAACGGCACGGTTGTTGAGGCCAAATGGTATCAACATCATCGGCATAGAGGATTGTACCTTCTCAATTCAGCTCGGCAACTCGGTTTATTTTCTCCAGCAGCAGATTGAAGAAGTCGCAAGATAGGGAGTCGCCTTGTCTGAAACCTCGTTTGGTATCGAACGGCTCGGAGAGGTTCTTCCCGATCTTGATGGAGCTTTTGTATTGCTCAACGTCAATTTACCCAGCCGTATTAGTTTTGCGGGGATACCAAATTCAGATATCGCAGCATAAAAGCAGCTCCTTTTCGTGCTGTCGAAGCCGGCTTTAAAATTGACAAAGAGGAGGTGTGTGTCGATCTTCCTTTCACGGGACTTTTCATAGATTTGGGGCATGATGGATCTGGTCGATAGTAGATTTTTCAAGTCTGAAGCCGCACTGATAAGGTCCAATTAGTTTTTTGACGATATGCTTCAGTCTTTCAGTCAGATTGTGGATGGACAGTTCTGCTTTAACCAGCTGAGGATTCGTTGATTGTGAGCTGACGGGGATATTATGTAATGTAAAAAACGAAAGAAAATTAAGTGACTGAGCAATTCCAAATATTGTTTTATGGGAAATCTATGCATACAATTTATTAAATTTTTTTATAACAAAAACAAACGATTAAGAAGAAACAAAAAATTAAACGCTTATAATTGAATCACAACAAAAGAAACGTGTCTTAAAAGAACACCACGTCCTTTTTAACCTCATTTAAACAACGAAAGTCTAAAATTTTTCAATCAAATATTCAATTTTGTTTTATTATCGATCATAAGGTTGCAAACATGCCGCTTATCAGCGACTTAACTGATAATCCGAGCAAAACACTTCCGAAATGTTGAAAAACCAGTGTGTGCCGCAGCGGCCGTAACTAATAAGTTGTTAAATTTCGCATTATGCCGTTTTTATGGCGCCAATTAGCGAGCTCAACTAAACGTCGCGATGCTCACAGTCAAATGCATACATATTTATGTGTCGAAACAAGAGCGAATAGCAATAAAAATACGGTGCAAGAATGAAGCAAAAATTCGCCCACGCAAAGCGGAAGCGAAGTTCTGACTTTGTTTGAATACATCGCCATTCAACAGCTGTCACCGCACGGCTGCTTTATTCCAACAAAATGTCGTTTCTGTCAACATTTCTCGCCGCTTATAATTAAGCGCAAATGCAATTAATTTTTCCACATTCACACTTCGCGCTTCCCAGGTGGCACGGCATGTGCGGGCTTTAAATTTGCTTCAATCACTTAAAAGTCTCGATGTGGCTTTAATAGCGATAATTATTGAGCAAAAGTAAGAGTTCGAGCATTTAGTTATGATTTGTGTTATAAATATTTTTTTTTTTGTTTTTTGTATTGTGTGTTTTTGATTTGCTAAACGATTTATTTATAACAAAAGCAGCAACAGAGATATTAAAAATGCGTTAAAATTTAAACCGGAAATTATGCAAATAACACATGTTTCTAGATACTTATTGATTCTTCTCGAATCGAATTTCACTAGAAGCGCTGCGATTCAAAAACCGATAAGTAGAAACGAATGAAAAACAAGTTCGTTGATGATGTGTAGTAAGTTCAGTTTCTAACACACAAACATATTTAATTATAAAATAGGAATTTTAATCTCAAATACTGTTTAAGGGAGGGAATTTGTATATATTTTTCACCCCTTGTAATAATAATAAATTTCTTAAAACAACTTCAAAAAATAGTCCTCCGAAGCTAAAACGCCATTCACGATTAAAAAATATGAGTTACAAGAACTTGCTTCCGATCGTTCAGTTTGCAGAGCAGCTGTATGCTATAGTTATTCAATCTGTGACGTCGCTGCACTAAATGGGTTCTTGAAAAGTTCCAAGAAGATCGGACGTTTTCGAGCCAAATTTTGTTCAGCGGTTAGGCTCATTTATGATTCAATGGGTTTGTAAAACAGCAAAATTCCCGCGTTTGGAACGATGAGCATCGAGAATATGTTCTATACCCACCTTTTCATCCAGAAAAAACAAAAAAAAAAAAAAAAAATATGGTCTCTTGAGGTGTGTGGGCCGGTGGAATCATCGGTCATACATCACATCAAACAATATTTTATTGAGAGAACACTTCGGTGAGCACATAATTTCACGTTTTGGTTCTGCCAATTGGCCACTAAAATCGTGTGATATCATACCGGACTGTTTTTGTAAGAATATCTTAAGCCTAAAGTCTATGCGAACAATATCGCTTTGATTCAGGCCCTGGAGCAAAACATCACGAGTGTCATACGCCAGTTACTAGTCGAAATTTCCGAACGAGTCAGCGAATTGAACTCAACGGATGGACCATCTGAGACGTAGCCGCGGCAATATTTGAAAGAGTTTCGAATAATAATAAATATTCCCCATTAAATTTGAAGTTTCTGTGTTTTTCTTTAAAAAGGTAGAGAGCCTCGTGGCAAACTTAATATACCCTGTTCATGGCGTAAAAGTCGAATACCTTAATACCCGCATTGAGTGCTGCCGTTTCTATTTAATCTTTTATGGCATAAAGCCAACCTTAAGGGTCTGAACTTACCACACATATAGCCGTTGACAGCTAATTAGAAACGCGACTTATTTTGAAGTAAATGAAATTATTTTCACTTATTTTTACTCTTTTTTTACTCATTTTATTGAAGCTTAAGGTAAACTTAAATTCTAATAGTAAAAGTTTTAATTAAAAATCCTTTTTTTTTTGAAGATTTTAATGAAAATGTGTGAAATCAACGATTTGAGTGCCACAACTAATTATAAAAGAAAATATTTTACCAGCAAAAAATACTGCTATTTAAAATATTGCTTACTTTCAGTTAGTATTTTAATGCTTACCCCTTTCACTTTACTACAACTCCACATCCACTGCGAATTGTCTTTATAAGACAATGACAGCACATCACTAGTGGTGCTTGCCATGTCGTCCTAATCTCATCAAAAAGGACATCCATATTTATGATATTTTCTAAACCTACAGCTTTTTTGTCATCAATCCAGATGTTCTCTTCAGGCCACTCCAAAATATTCATGAAATTTTCAACAAAAAACTTTTGTGCTGCTTTGCCGTGAGCTTTGGATTGTTATTTTCTTCGAATTTCAATATAACAGGAAAATTGTACTTAATCCATGACAGAATGGCATTTTTTGGCATTTCGATGTATTTCTCCTTATTTAAAATTCCATCAATCATATGGGGTTTTGTACATAGGAAGAAAATTCCGACACCATAATTGAACCTCCACCATGCCTCACCACGCGTTGAACATAGCGAGCATCAAATTCTTGTTAGATTGGTCGGCAATAATATCTTCGACCATCAGGATCTACGCGATTTATTTTGGTTACATCGCTCCAAACAACATACTTTCATTTATTTGTTGTCCAAGATCAATAAGCGTTGGAAAAGTCTACACATTCTTTCCTTTGAATTTTAGTTAGAAGTGGTTTCATGCGTCCTATTTTGCCGTGAAATCCAAATTCGCTTAAACGCCGGGCAATTGTTTTCTTGGATATTTGGAGATTATATTCGTCTTGAATTTTATGTAGAATGTTAGTGGAACTCTATTTTTGGTTCTCCTCGGGAAATGGTAGTAACTCTGCGGTATATTTCTGTTGAAGTTTTTTGAGTTTTTTCTTCGCGTGCAACGTTGGAAATAGCGATTATAGCCGAGTCAACAACAGCGCGCCAGTCGTTTCTTCTCTTCGCTACTTGGTGCCAATTGGATATTCCAAGCGAGGCCAGGTCCTTCTCCACTTGGTCCTTCCAACGGAGTGGAGGTCTTCCTTTTCCTCTGCTTCCCGCGGCGGGTACTGCGTCGAATACTTTCAGAGCTGGAGTGTTTTCATCCAACCGGACAACATGACCTAGCCAGCGTAGCCGCTGTCTTTTAATGCGCTGAACTTATCAATGTCGTCGTATATCTCGTACAGCTCATCGTTCCATCGAAAGCGATATTCGCCGTGGCCAACGCGCAAAGGACCATGAATCTTTCGCAGAACCTTTCTCTCGAAAACTCGCAACGTCGACTCATCCGTTGTTGACATCGTCCAAGCCTCTGCACCATATAGCAGGACGGGAATTATGAGTGACTTATAGAGTTTGGTTTTTGTTTGTCGAGAGAGGACTTTGCTTCTCAATTGCCTACTTAGTCCGAAGTAGCACCTGTTGGCAAGAGTAATCCTGCGTTGGATTTCTAGGCTGACATTGTTGGTGGTGTTTACGCTGGTTCCAAGATAGACGAAATTATCTACAACTACAAAGTTATGACTGTCAACAGTGACGGCAGTGCCAAGTCGCGAGTGCGACGACTGTTTGTTTGATGACAGGAGATATTTCGTCTTGCCCTCGTTCACTGCCAGACCCATTTCTTTTGCTTCCTTGTCCAGTCTGGAGAAAGCAGAACTATCGGCGCGGGTGTTGAGGCCGATGATATCAATATCATCGGCATACGCCAGCAGTTGTACACTCTTATAGAACGGGGAACTTTTACTCATTAAAAAACTTGAATAATACATTTTAATATAAATAATATATTTTAAACGACAACTTTGAAACACATCCTTACCAGAAATCAATAATATTATAAATAAAAATTAACACCTTGACGAATTTTAATTCTTTCAACAACGGTTTCTAATTAGCTGTCAACGGCTGTATCTATACAGGGTTTAGGAAGTGGTACTTGTATATATAAAAATCACCATTTTTTGGCACAAAACTGTAGGTATTTCATATTTAGCTTACAGATAAAAAATTCTATATGCCAGGAGAACTTATAGACCTCTTTTGGATTATTAAATTAAAAAAAAAAAAAAACATTGTGTAAATCGTGTATCGAATGTATTTCCTTCAATTATTGATACTTCTACTATACTTCTACTGTGTGCGCATACCCCACAGAGAAATCAGCTACTTACAAATAGCCGTAAAATTAGCAATCAAACGAGTCAGCCGATTATACGTATTTACTACGAAAAGGGAGTTTTCCACAATATGTCAATTGTCAGACTTCGGTTAGTAATATTTCGTCACTATATATAATATTCGAATTTCAAACTATAGTGGTACTCTCAGCCTAAATGTATGCAACTATTGTATTTACATTATGAATGTCTGTAAATTGATTGAAATAGTGAGTGTACTATTCAATAAGACACACAAAAAGTTTTTTTGGCGTATTAAAAAAAAATTTACTTCAAAATCGCATGCAATAAAATTGATGCCCATCTAAGTATAAATGACTTTTCACAGTAAACAAACAAACCTTATACAGGGTGCGCCACGTTTTAAGTCAGTGTGTAAATTTTGAGCAATAATGAAGCACCGGTTTATATGTGCGCTATAATTTAATTTGGCCGCTTGCAATATACATACAAATATATGTATGTATATGGGAATATAACATCTACCAAGACTCCGTCTTTATGGGTCACAGAAATATAAAAAATACTGTTGAAAGGTTTACATACCTTTTTCATGCTTCTTGTGCTCGTCTATCAATAGTATATTTTTTTATATTGTTTTTGTATATTTTTCCCTTCATTTGAAAATTTTAAGAGTCTTCAAATAACCCAAATTTGCATCTCTTCTTGAGTCAGACATGCATTAAATTTTCATTGCAAAACCTGTTCGAGTGACGCCTTTCTGATTCAACATTCAATATCGATTCTCACTAACTGTTCCGATTATTAATGGGTTTAGCATAAACGACGGTCAAAACGCTCACTTTTTGTTTAGATAGTGACGTTTCATGGATCTGTAATGACCTTTATTCTCTCCAAATTCCGTAAATTTCGGTAGGTAGCTTGTAATTGGCATCTGAGATATTTAGGTAGATTTAATAGAAGGTGATCTATTTCGAGGTTTTCTACTTTTTTAATTAAAAATCACAGAAACCTTCAAATGTTGGCTGCGTTTACCTCAGATGGTTCATGCGTTGAGTTCAATTTTCGATGGCTGGTGAATAACACGCGTGATGTTTTGCTCCAAGATCTGAATCGAAGCGGCACTGTTCCCATAGACTTTAGACTTTACATATTTACACAGGAAAAAATCTACGGACCCAAAACGTGAACCGAAGAAATAAGTACCTCTACATGGATCACCCGTTATAACCGAATGGCTTTATGAAATGAATAGCGTAACTATTTCGTCCATTTGTTTCGATGAGGAGCGACCACGGCTAGAATTGTAGAAGTCGAAGTTATACAGCGTCAACCTACCGACCAAAAAGTTGACACACCCTGTATAAGTACACAAAATATAAATAACCGAGTGGTGACAGTAATTGCTCCGCTTTTTGCCATGCAGAGTATACAATTAAAATACAGTTAGTGTGAAATGAAATAAAATCAAGCTAACCAGGTTTAAAAACCAGTTGATAGCCATACTTTGCGGGCGCAGATCATAAATTAAACTAAAGTGAGTAATTGAAGTGCATTCACTTTGGAAAAAATAATAAATAAAAATAAATTAAAAATAATAATAAATAAAAAAATAACGCTGGCAATGATTTCTCTCACAATTCTCAGTATACTGATGGCGGTCACATGCACACCCTGCAAGAATGCCCGAGCAGCTCCAGTACAAGTTTATAGTTAACGACAATTTCGGAGATTTCCGATTCGCAGTTTCTGAATAAAAGGACTTGGTGAATGAACCATAATCACTTGTGGTCTTGGAATATTAGAAAATAAATTATATAATTCCGATATTTTCAATAACAAACTATTCTATAATATATTATATAACTTTATATTCTATAATCTACATACGCCTATTTATAAAGAGTAGACAAAATAATGTTGAACATATTCAAATTAACCAAAATGGCTACCACTTATCATTAAAGTATCCTCTACAAAGTCTGACTTTATACAGAGGTACAGTTATTTTAAAAATGAGTATTCAGAATAATAAATAATTCTAATCATTTAAGTATATATTCGGTCTTGTCCTTGCCTTCCTTCCCTTTCATAAAGTTTCCATATGCAAATTGAACTAGAACGGGATCAGTGCGGCACTATTGTGATTTGCTGCGGGGCACAAACGAATGCAAGTAACGGGTGATTTTTTAAGAGCTTGATAACTTTTTAAAAAAAAAAAACGCATAAAATTTGCAAAATCTCATCGGTTCTTTATTTGAAACGTTAGATTGGTTCATGACATTTACTTTTTGAAGATAATTTCATTTAAATGTTGACCGCGGCTGCGTCTTAGGTGGTCCATTCGGAAAGTCCAATTTTGGGCAACTTTTTCGAGCATTTCGGCCGGAATAGCCCGAATTTCTTCGGAAATGTTGTCTTCCAAAGCTGGAATAGTTGCTGGCTTATTTCTGTAGACTTTAGACTTGACGTAGCCCCACAAAAAATAGTCTAAAGGCGTTAAATCGCATGATCTTGGTGGCCAACTTACGGGTCCATTTCTTGAGATGAATTGTTGTCCGAAGTTTTCCCTCAAAATGGCCATAGAATCGCGAGCTGTGTGGCATGTAGCGCCATCTTGTTGAAACCACATGTCAACCAAGTTCAGTTCTTCCATTTTTGGCAACAAAAAGTTTGTTAGCATCGAACGATAGCGATCGCCATTCACCGTAACGTTGCGTCCAACAGCATCTTTGAAAAAATACGGTCCAATGATTCCACCAGCGTACAAACCACACCAAACAGTGCATTTTTCGGGATGCATGGGCAGTTCTTGAACGGCTTCTGGTTGCTCTTCACCCCAAATGCGGCAATTTTGCTTATTTACGTAGCCATTCAACCAGAAATGAGCCTCATCGCTCATCGGACACGGACGCGAAACACATTTCGAACCGAACACTGATTTTGGTAATAAAATTCAATGATTTGCAAGCGTTGCTCGTTAGTAAGTCTATTCATGATGAAATGTCAAAGCATACTGAGCATCTTTCTCTTTGACACCATGTCTGACATCCCACGTGATCTGTCAAATACTACTGCATGAAAATCCTAACCTCAAAAAAATCACCCGTTACATACGGGTGTTTGACTCAGGCTTGGATGCTGGTATACGCCGCTGCAATACAAATGGACAAACACAATCGTACAAACATAAAAGTTCAAGTGCTGCGGTATTTGGAATTCACTTACTGAGTTGTGTGCCGACAATCACCGGACAGACATGCTGCTTGCTGCGATAATCGTATTCATCGTACTCATTCAGCTGCGTCCAATAAAGCAAGGCATTCGTCGGCAGCGTGATGCCCAATTCCAACTGCGAAAAGACAATAGCGCCCCCCAACTTGGCTGTTTGCAGCTGCAAATGAGAAATGTAGAGCATAATTGATTTAGCCACATTTGATTCCCGCCCATCCATATCTCACTCACATTGAACAGCACATTCGCCATGATTTCGTTTGTCGCTGGCAGCAGCGCATCTGTGTGTACGTCATCTTCGAATGTCCAACGCTCCATTTGCCAAGCGCCCCACTTGCGCCCCGCATGCCCTGTAACCAAATGCAAGCGCTCGGTGGTGCTCTTGCGCTTTAGTAGCTTTGCTACAGCTGCCTCATCGCCGTCATCCGCATCGGCGATAATCTGTTGCAAGTCGCTGATTTCCTGAGCGCTCAACACGTTGTGATATATGGCGATGTATGGATCCAAGCTTAGGAGCTCCACTTGGAGTGGCTGCAGCAGCAGCTCAGGCAGATTACCGTAAATCAGGCGACAATCTGCGCCGCTGCTGCTGGCGTCGTCGATGTTTGTTGCCGCACGGCAAAGCTCTCCAATCAGCAATTCTTCAACAGATTTGTCACTTTGCTTCAATGGAGAAAGGAAAATATGTTCAAATTCTATATATTATTCGTTGGCGGGAGATTTATTTGGAGTATTGAATGGTGAGTGGGAATAGAAGCGCTATTAGTACTTTCAAGTGGAAGAAAACGCTTAAATTTGTTTTTTGAGCTGAAGTACTTCTCTGAATGTAAGTGTGAATAAATGTTAAGGTGGTTTCGATTTTATGAAAAAGTGAGGTTAAGGAATTTCTTTAAACGACAACGGAGAAAAATGGTTATTGATTTGGATTTATCTATTAGCCCAGAAATCTATCGATGGTTTTACAAGGAGCTGAGTTTCTTTCGCCTAAAACCTGAATTCGAAAAGTTTCTCTGCACTTACCGCTTTATTTCCTTTGCTCTGCTTTAAAACTTTTTTGGAATTTTTCGTGGGTTTTCTAAATTTTTTTTCCACTCGTGTCTTGGTTTTAAGCAAATTTTTATTTTTGGGATGTTTCTTCAGTAGTGTGTTAATGATGTTGAGTGCGCTATCTAGGTTACCTAAATTGAGAGAAAGAAGCTTTAAACACTTATTTGCATACTATTTTATAGAACTGTAAAATCCAACTCATCAAATTAGGATTCAATTTATCTACTGTAGTTCCAATAATAAATATACACACACACAAGTTGAAACCCAAATTTTGAATACGAAAGACATAAAAAATCATTGAGACGACAACCTATTGCTTTACACACTTTTACCAGCATCTACTCACCCATATTGGACTCGATTATAGCCAGCGCTTCCATAATCTGCAAGCGCGCATTCTCCACCTCCGCACTGCGCCCCTCGTTTGAGGACATGCCTTCTGTGGCATTTGCCGCCACCATTGACGCGCCAGCCTCAGCAGGCAGCTTTCCCAACGCCACTTCTATCCAAAATTTCGCAATCACAAAGTCGCCATTTTTCACTGATTTACGACCGATTTCCAGACAATCGCTCCAGGACATGGCTGAGCTGCGGAGTAGCAGAAATGGGCTACAAATACTTGTCTACTAATAACAGCAATCATATTCAAAGAAATGCCGAAAGCGAATTTCGATAATTTATTGGTGTTGTTGTTACACGCACCAACGACTTGTAGGCGACGACTTACCCCAACTTTATGCCGTTCACCTCACCCACAGCCAAACGCTCTGGCTCCAGTTGGTAGACGTCCTGAATGCGCAGCAGGTTGAGGGCTGCCTCATCGAAATCACTTTCGCTCGGGAATTTCAATGACTTCCTGGTAATTGTCAGATTTTTAACGATTTCTGTTGGCATTAAGCGGAGGAAAACAACAACATTTTTAGAATATTTGCAATAGCTGTGTGTATTTGTGTATGTGCGAGTTAGTCATACTCGCACAGATACTCGCAGAAACTGCGTTGATGGTGACAATGACAGTGGAATCTCCGTTCTGCATTAACATTGATTGACAATTGAAGTTCGTTCGAATTGTCGACATGTCGGAATGCCAAACGGACAACGCAAGTGGAAGGACTCACCTGTTGTGCTGTCAATATTGTGAGCATATTGCCGTAGCATCTGCCAGTCGGATGTGAAGCGCTTCAGAATGGTCAACGCATTCAGGGGATTACTCACATATTTGTGCATGTCAGCGGCGGCCACATCGTTGATGGCTCTGATTTCATTTGTTTTGCTAAGCGAAAATTGAAAACATGAGAATAAGTGTGGGTGTGAGTAAAAGTGAGTTAGAAAAAGTCTTTGGGCATGGAAATTAATAGTAATTTTTATGAGTTAAATATATAAAGTTCTTATTGTAGAATGTTTATTTATTTTATAAATTTTTTCAAACTTGATATCAAACAGTTGGCAAAGTTCAGCACGAGCAATAGAATCTGGCGCATCCGATCGTTGTTACCCAAAGAATTTTTCATAAAAACATGATCATCGTACTATCAGTAGCCAATAAGTATAAAGTGCTTAGAGTATTCTCAATAATTTACAAGTTTTATCTCATAAAATGAACCGGTTCCCCCACTCACCTCTTTATAAAACCGATTTTCCGCTGCAGCGCTTCGATATACCGTCGGAGTGTGTTCGTTAATACCGCCTGCGTATTCAAATACTCTACCATTAAACATTGATCGCTCATCGTTGCTGTAGCGGTTTGCGCCGCCGCTGAACCGAAAGCGAAGATCAATAATGTTGTTAGCAAGAAAAGAAACAACGCAAACGAAGAGGTTCGACTGACTGCTGTTGCTTTGAGTCGGACTGATTTCTGTGTTGGTGTGTTTGAGCGTTTGCTAACGGTCAATGACATCGCTGCAAGTTGCCGGTTTTTCAATGTTGTAACAAAGTTGTAAAGGCGGCGCAAGGTCAGTTGGTTGGTAGTCGTTGATAGTCAATATGGCACTGTAGCTGATTGGCTAAAGGTTACATAAACAAATGTGCTCGGCCAACTTTGTATAAAAACGAGACTTGGTTTGCTTTGCTCTCCTCGCACACACTTTACAGATGATGGTCGTTTGAAGACTTCTTACAAACTGAGCTGTAAATGCTTAAGAATGCTAGTTTAACTAAGATCCGTTGCGGCTTTAAAGCTCTCGGAAGGCAATAGTGATGAGCGTTTTCTATTTTCTTTAAACACGGTTCATTTCAGGTCAGCATAAAATGAAATATTTGTTTGTTGATGGTGCAGGCGATTGAAGCGATGCCGTGACGAAGCAGGCATATTCTTTGGTTCTTACACTTTCACATGTTTTACCAATCTTCTCTGCTAAAAACGGAGACTGCAGAGCAAATATATTCGAAGGTTTGGCTATAGATCTTAGTAAGCGATTGTTGTCGGATTTTGAAATTTGTTTTAATTCAAATGAGTTCGTGAGATAAAAAACTAACTGAGAAGTAATGCCAGCATTCGTGAACAGTTAGAAAAATTACATACTTTTGAACGTGTCTTGGTGGAGAGATTTTCGCCAATTAGAAAATTTATTGAGTCGGACAATTCAAACAGGAAGTTTCAGACTCAAATTTACCAATACGAATGTACTTGCTGCTTATACTATCTAAAAGTTTTTGAGACAGCTGAAAAAATCATTCCAAAATTATTTGACTAAGGCCTCACTACATACATATAGTATATGTACTAGTATATAGAACCAAGTTTTTTGAATTTGGCTAATAACCAAATATAAATAAGAGCTAACCGAACAGAACATCCGTTGCTGTCGTATCTTTATTGATACGTTCTATATATGTATACCTAAGTGTATGTATGTATGCATCCAAAATATTGCGAGGAAGTAATTTTTCGTTGTTTTCCGAAAATAATTTGGTGTACATTTCAACAGCAAAAGTGAAAAAATGCAATTTAACGATAACGAAGAGGAGCTAAATTGTAGTGTCTATTAATTTGGATCTGCATACACTAAGCTACAACGAAAAGTTTACATTTACTTCGGGTGCAGAATTTGCAACATAACATTGCACAACTACTACATATGCACGGAGCTTGGCATGAGCATGTTTTATGTCAAATAATTCCCATAAAATAATATTACAATGCGAATGTGACACCTTTCTGGTGTACCCGCTGCTGAGTTGTATGTGCGTGATGGTATCAGCTGATTACTTATTCGGCAACAGCAGTGCGAAATGCAAAAAATCGTTCTATTTTCTTAATGTAGATATATGTATCTAAGAATATATTCAGAAAATCATATCAAATTTTATATCATTCCGGGAAATATTTTCGAAGTTACATGCAAATTTGAAAAGGCGTTTCAGAGTGCTTGGAAATACGAGGCCACACTTTAAACACGTTTTTCTCAAAATGGTGTTTTCAAAATCGGTGGCTAAGATTGCTCGAAAACGGCTAAGCCAATTATTGTCAAATTTCAACAAGAGCTTCTTAAATATATTTTTTACCAACTTAATGAAGTTTTTTTCACTGAAACATATTTTTTATAAACAATTTAATGCCGAAATTTTGGTCAAAAATCGATTTATTTTTTGAGAAACCGCCATTTTGTCGAAAAAAAATTTATTTTGCTCATGCCTTCAATTTGCTATACTGAATTTAACATTACCTTAATGAAATCTGTTTGGATTTTTTAATTTCAGAGGATCTAGTTGAGACATAGTGGTCACGGCAAAACGTCTTTTTTGAGAGGAGCTCCCGGAGATCAGCTGTAGTTTCTTTTCATATAAATATTTTTACTAATACTTCTTCTTAAAGTATGGTTAAAAGAAGAAGAAATTTAAAAGTTTTCTCGAAAAAAATTCTGGGAAATTGAACTTTTTTCGGCCTTCTAACTGTATATAACTCCTTAATTTTTTTATTTACACATTTTTATGAGCTAAATTTATTTCTTAAAACTTTAAAAACATTTTAAACTTATCTTTGGAGCCTTTCTATTTTTTATGCTTATTTTTTTTCTTTATCATTAACTCACTTGTCAGAAATACTTTAGGCTGAAAACTTTCATTTGTCGGCTAGTGTGCTGTAGAGCTGCGTGTTCATTTCGACATGCTTGTAGACAAGCATATTGCTTTTCAACTGTGCTGCGGTCGGTAAAAAAAAAATCGAATGTGGTTCTGCTCATTTACTATTTGTCTACGTGACTAGGAGTAGATAATTCTTATTATTTAATTTTTTTTTTTCGGTGTTGTTTATAGTTGTTTAAATATTTCAAATACTTTGAATCTACGCTGGAGCTGCAGCGTCCATACACACACATACAAAATTCGGGAATATTGAGATGCGCTTGCTTTTATTATATAACAAAAAAATCGGTATTTCTTTAGGTGACTTGCGGTTGAATGTCAGCTTTTGAAAACAGCTGTCAAATGCATTGGGTTCAAAAGGCAAAGAGCCGGAAAAAGAGCGTACATATGTATGTACAAAACTGTGTATATAAACAATGCAACTGTGTAAATATTTTATAAAATACCTGCATTTATATACATATGTATAAATAGCATAATGGAATACATTCAATGTTTCTTGGTAGAAGTGTATTGTCACCTAAATGCAAAAGAACGTATCATCAAAAAAAAATCGAAATTCTGACGTTTTATTGCTTACGATGCACTACTTCATATTACATATACTCGTATGTATGTAGCATAAAATTTTCTGCTTCCACTGTCAGATATAACCAATATGTATCCTATATATAACCGTTTTATAATCAAAACTCAAATTTTGCTTCAATATGAGTGGCTTCTCCTATAACGTTTTTCCTTCGCCTGAAATATTATCAAAAGTGATATTACGTTATTTTGCATTTAAGGTGACGGCATGTTAAAATAAAAAAAAATTAATTTCAAACAACTTGTAAAATTATTTTTTATAATTTTACAAAAAACATACACACCATTTTTCGTTACAAATATTTTATTGTTTTGAAATAAATCACTTAAATTATGCAATGCTCAGCTCTTCGTTTCTGTACAAATCCTTCCATTGTATCGATTTATGGCCATCCCTCTTTTTACCGCAAGGCCGGAGGAATTCCTGTCCAGTTGCGTGGAACCACTCGTTGCAGACTAGTGAAATAAGAAAACAATAAATTTAATTATAGGCTTTCTATATCTCCAGTTCCAGTCCCGTTAGTTGGACATAATTATTTCGAAGGACATAATCATTTACGATAGCTTTGAAGACAATGGAGTTACTTTTATGGTACACGGATACAATGCGACGAAAAAACTAAAAGAAATCAATTTATAGAATATGTATGATGTGCTTTTTTCTATCTGGCATCGCAGGTTAATATTTTACAGGCTCCAAAATGCTTTAAAATCACCAAAACAAACAAATTCAACTACTTTCCTTCCTTCTGAACTTATAGGCCTCGACTTCTTGTATCATGCCAACTTGAAATTATTACGTTTCTTTTTGCAAAAAAGAGAATAAAATTATTAGTACTTACTCCACTTTGAGCCCACCAACACCGGACAACCGCCATGTTTCGTGCGATAATCCAGTTCCAGTGACTTGTGTAAATTGTACCAAACGATCATGCTGCCCCTAATGGGGGGCGCAGTCAAGTGCAGATAGGGGAAGGCAGTAGCACCACCGAGTTCCACCTCGTTGATCTATATAGTATAAGCACACAGAAAATAATTTTTAATGCTAAGCACATAATAATAATTCTTCGGAAATCAAAACTTACATAAAATAATGCGGTTGCTATGCGATTGCCTTGACCCCCGTACTCATCTGTTTCTAACATCTAACAAGACAATTGTTCAGCATGAAAAAGATATGAATGCTAATAAATGGTATAATAATCACCTCCGAGAAGTCATAGTGAGCGCCGTAATGACCTCCTATGCCATAATTGGCTACTTGTAAATGCTCGCCGGATTCCAAAGACAGACCCGTTGCATCCTTTAAGCGTTGCGCGATGTTATTCAAAAATGGGTGTACCTTAAAATCGAGCCAAGCATTTTGACTTGTGCGTACGTCCGAGTAAGTTGAATTTTCTAGATCGCCGACCATCGACCGCTCCACATAGTCTTCGGTTGCATTTAATATTTGTTCGATTTCTTTATCAAATATACTTTCATGGTAGTATGCGATTGATGGATCGAGGTTCAGCTCTTCCTTCTTGAAGGGCGCTATAAAACGGAAGGGCACATTGTTGTGCACATAACGGCAACGCAGACGACGCTTTTCGCGCGGTGTTTGTTGCAGCTCACCATTGCATGTCTTGTCGAAGAGTACGTCGAGTTCGGTGCGCTGCGAGTGAGAGTCAGTTGAGAGAAAAAACAAAAATTCCAAAAACAAAATAAATATACCCGCAGATATTTTTTAGACTCGTCCTCATTTGAAATGGCATATCGCTCCTCAAGCGCCTTATTAGAGTAGATCGACCTATTGCGCAAGCCATGCACATTGTTGGGATCTTGGGCCAAGAGTTCTTCATTGAAAAGCAGAGCCAACTTGCTCTTACCTGCAAATATTCAAAGGCAAAGCGCCAGCTTTCTACTTAAATAAATTTTTCTGTGCTGCACAACAATTCACCTAAGTAAAACATGGTAATCGATAGCTGCTCCAGTATCTGCACGTCGCTGATCTGTCCTATAAACTCTTTCGGTTCATAAGATTCCTGCATTTCCTCGGCCAAACGTACGCGCGCCTGTATAAGCCACTCGGCTGCGTACTTTAGCTCTCCTGCTGAATACAAGTTGCGGCCTAGCCAAAAGCACTCGCTCGCCGTAAAATTAGAAGACAAGTTCATTTCCATTAGATCGCCCGCAGCCACATCAACGGTTTCTTGCCGATAGGTGCGCTGTAAACGCGCCAAACCTTTGCTGGCGCCCAACAAATCTTCATCGGTGGGGAGCTTAAAACCGTCCCTCTTTTCCAGCGCGGTGAGATTTGCAATATATTCTGTTGTCAAAAGGTACAAAGCTTATTGCTGATCTTCGCGTTGTGTAAAGCGTTGACTCACCTTGTGCAGGCTGGTCCGCAAGCACAGTCTTGTTTAAGTTCTGCCAATCGATCACAAAGCGCCTAATAATCTTATACGCATTCAATGGATTAGAATAGTGTTCGTAGAAGTCACCTTCGGCCTCTTGAGAAACCTGCTCCAACTCGTTGAGTGTTCTGTGAGTAATGAAGGCACTTTACACGATCCATTGCCACGTTTTTGAATTTTCTTTATTTGCAACTTACTCATTGACTTGCCGACTAATCGCCTCCATTTTCTCCATATATGCTTCCAGATATGTAACCGCCTTCATCTCTAACTCTAGCAGATCGAATAAACTTATGATGGATGTGTAGTAATCACCACTCACATTGCGGCTTAGAAAAGTCAGCAAAGCTAAAACTATGAACAGTTGGGGCTTCATTTTCGGAGACCAATTCTCAGCTACTGCCTCGTTGGCTTTAAAATTATAACTAAAATTGTATTCAACAAATTGACTGCATTTCAGTTTTCGTGGCCGAAAGTAGTTCGAAACACGGAAAGTCATTGTTTACACAAGTGTTAAAAACTGCCGGCCCAGCGAGTACGGAAGTGTAATGTATATTTTAAGGTGCATAGGGAAAACAAGAAAACGCTCTTCAATAATATTTACTTAATTTTGACTTTATTTATTAGTATCTTTTATGACTCGTTGCAATGCAAAGAATTCCAGGTTATTACTGAAGATTGTGTCTAATTATTTAAAGAAGGTATCGACTCGGCATTTCTATTTTTGAAGCAATAACTTTGCTCTGTAGATGGCGCCGTATATCAAAATGTTGAGAAATTCTCAATTCAATAGCTGAGTAGCGGGGAAGAGCTTCTTCATTTATTGCTGGGTGGATATTCTTCTGCTGTTGTGGAGCCTTCGTAGCCGCTGAAAATTGAGTTATTCGTCAGTGCGATATGATTTCGAGAAAGTGCATGTGAAATTCGAGTTCAAATTTATATAAATTGTGAAGCCTGGGACACTTGTGATAGCTTGTGTTAACCGTGTTTGTATTCGGACTAGTGACATTGTAATGAAGTAGTGTTACTTGAGATTTCAAAAAGTGCAATTACCGAATGCGTTTAAATGAGGCAATGTGTGGCTTTAAGATTATATTGACAGTTGTGGATGACCACCGTTTTCCTATATACAGTCAAATAAGTGATCGAATGTTTGTGGTGTGTTAACTTATTCAAAGATAAAAGAAAAAATAAAACCAAAATCAAATCGACAAATTTTTTATTAACAACCGGGGCGGTTAACATTTTCAAAAATCAAAGCATATTTCATTCAAAAAGTGAAACAAAACAAAGATAAATCCATCCGATCATTAATTTGAGTTTGACCTACATACGAGGGCTGTCTGATAAATAACCGACCTCAACGTGAAGCTAGCGGCACCTCTGAAAAAAAGTTTCTACTTCAAATTGTGCATATTATAATAGCTACTCGCCCCAAAAAAACCTAAAGCTGTGTATTCGGCTGGGAAAGTGATGGCGAGTGTTTTTTGGGACAGCCATGGAATTATTTCGTATTTCGTATAGCTTGCAGAACGGTTCTTATTCTGCGTGCCAAAGTTCGACAAGATTTCGGGGAACTGAATCACTACTTGCCAATGACCTTTTGAGTTCTCCCCGAAGGTGTTCTATTGGGCTGAAGTCCGGTGACTGCGTGGGCCAATCGATAACTTTAATTTGTTTATTTTTGAACCAACTTTTTGTTATTCTTGCGGTATGCTTGGGATCAATATTCTGCTGAAAAGTTGAATTTTTAATAGTGACTCTAGGAGGCTTGGAAGGCTTGAGTGAGAGGTTTTGATCCAAAATATGAATTAATCGGATGCGGTACGGGGGAGGTTAACGACCCTTGAAGCAATTTTCGCGTAATACGTTTCGAATTGTTTCATCAAAAACGTTTAGGTGGTCATTTTTCCGAAGCGGCTTATCGATTTCTACCGCATTAACACATGAACCTGTCCTGATTTCCCTAATTACTTTGCGTTTCAGTGACTGAGACAAAAGATATTTTCGTTCTGGCGACCGCTTTTTTGGAAAATTTTCCATTTTGTTTCGTTTTATGGGGCCAGTAGGGTAATGGCCTGTTTTTTGACATTTTTTTTCATAGAAGTTTTTATTCTACAATAGAACCTTTTCACATATCATGAGGTATATCGTGGAGTGTCTAAACAAATATTTTCGGAATTTTTTGATGCCATCTGTCTGAGAAATGGCTGGGTGAATGAGATGCGTTTTTTCTTCACTGGCGGAAACGATTTCTCATGTTTGGATCATCTGAAACACAAAAACCCAATTTATTCCTAAAAAGTACGTGATTGGTTATCGTCTCTACTAGAATCATGAAAAAATTTTGATAAATAAAAAAAGGAATTAAGATTTGCTTTTTTTTTAATTTTTCCCATGTTTTTTTACATAAATTTTGTCATTACATTGTCAATAAATTATAACAATTTAAAAAAAAATGTGTTTTGAGAAAAACGCATTTTAAGTGCCAGATGTGCACTCCGAGCGCTTAGAACGTCGAACGGTATTATTATTTTCAGGCCCTTTTCGAAACCTTTCAATGATAAAGTGGGTTTCTACATTAATTCTAAGGGTAGAAAAGAACAGAAAATATCAAAAACAACAAAAAAAAAAAATTTGAAAGAAGATTTCCTTACTGACCTCTCATGCTAATGGTGAGTGTGAACCCTGTGTGCTACTTCACGGTGGGAATATCCTTCGCCTTGTTTCTACCAGCAAAATAGAAAACCTTACAGTAGTCAGTACAGAGCTACAAACAACTAGATAAATTTTAAAGATTGAATGAAAGAATAAATTTTGGCCTATTCCCTTGCAAAAACTGCGAAGAAAAGTTTGTAGTATTACTATGCTCCTGTGAAGCTAGATTTTCACAATTTGGTTATTTCAACTTTAGAGTACAACTGTAATTAAGAGTTCAAAATCCGCACAAGAACTCATTATTTATTTATTATTTCAAAGTAGAAATGATAAAAAAAATCTGCTTATGGGCCGAAATCTGGACTCGACGTGGTTAATTAAAAGCAACGATTTATTTCTTATTTGTTATCAGCAAAATATAAACACTTATTCCATACACCCATCTAGCACTATAAATGTAGAGAGGAGAAAAATAATCGGGCCATACGCCTCTTATGCAGCAATTCTTCAAAAGCTATGCCATAGGAGGCTAATCAATATGCATTTTTGCACGCACCGGCACTACTTCGTACTATTTGAACAAGCGGCACAACAACAAAAAATAACAAAATGATATTAAAGAGCAACACTACGCGGCTGATAAGCGAGCTTTTATCAACACATAACCTCACTTGCACCTGCAGCCGCGGCGTTGAGGCAGAGACGTTTCAAGAGATAAAATGACGAGTTAACATATTTGGGTGCTACACCCATTTTGTCATATCAGCAAATACTGTTTGCTAGACAAACGCAATTCAATACCGGATGGCAGCAACGAGCAAGCGCCCACTCGGCACTCTGCTGAACCGTCAATGTGATCTTCCTCAACTTTAATTATTTTGATTTGTCTGAGCAACATTTTGGTGATAACCAAACTGAAAAAGGGCACATTCAAGACGTACATAGATAGAAGGGGGAAGTCAATTCAGCTATCTAAAATTGATATGAACCGCAGAAATATGGCTAATTATCACTTTGTGCAACAGTCTACGTACTATTTAACCATTGCTAAAAGACTTTGGCTAACTGTCGTTTTCATTTAGTTGCCAACAATCGGGTGAATCATAGCGCTTACAGCCAGTGGCTGCTTAACGGAAATATGTTCTTTGTCGGTTTTTTGCTTCTGCTCCTCGGCGCTGACTTTGGCACGTCACAAAACGCTCAAAACTTGGACAGTCTCACGACGTCCATAGCCGGTCTGGAACAACTGATCGAGACGGAGGCTTTTTTGATACAAAATCTGGAAAACTACGCGAAAGAACTGGAAGAAAAGTTACTCATTATTCGCAGGTGAAGTGTTGTTGTGATTTGTGTTGCTGCAAATAGTGTTGTAGAGAATTATCTCACCGATTTTTTCTCAAAATAATGCATTTGATGTTTGTACTTTAACAAATTCGTTCGATGGCTTGAAAATGTAGTTCCAACTTATAATTGTAACTATGGTAACGGTCCAACAGCTATGGTGATAATAAAAAATTTTGTTCTCAGAAAGTATTTTGGATTATTCGAGAAGCTTTAACGGTGAAGGACGGAGGTTTACACTATCAGACCCGTCAGCACTGCTGCGAAGTACAAAGCTATTTATTACAAACTCTAATTTCTAGATAAACAAATATCTATGACGATTTGAATGCCGTAAAATTTTCAAAGCAATTGCATAAAGCTGTATAAATATGACCTGAAAAAGAGGAAACCCCGTAACTTCGGCTGCTATGAAGCCATAATACATTTCTCAAATAATTTTCCATGCAAGAAATTTATTCAAATCGGTTAGCTTCAATAGCAGTTATATGTTACAGTGTTCCGATCTCCAAAATATTTTCGGCGCCCTTGGATAATATTCTATGCGAAATTTCGGAATCTCGTCAAATCAAAAAGTTTTCTATACAAGGATTGTTCAGTTTGTATGATAGCTTGGAGAGAAAATGCAATGTGCAAAATTTCAGATAGATATCTCAACTGTTTCGTTGAGTTATATTTAGTTTTTGCCTATTCTCAAAGGGTTACATGTGTTTCCTCCGGTAAAAAACAGCATTAAAAAAAAAATTCTTATAAAAAGTGAAATATTTTATTACAAATTTTTATATTAATTGTATCTTAAAGACCGCTGTAGATTGTTTGAGTAGTAGGAAAACGCTTTTAAGGGGTTATATACCTTCTTTGTGGAAGAAAAAAGAAAATTTTTTTTTTTTTTTTTAGGTTTGTAGGAATTATTTCATTATTATTGTATTATTATTATATTTTATTAACAATGTTTGTGCGAAATTTCGTGGAAAAATATCAAATATTTTTTAAAAGGGTGGCTGTTTCCCTTAGAGGCCTTTTTTTTGGCAGAGCCTTGCGGTGACAATTCCCCAGGTCGAACAAGTCAACTGAAACCATAAAAGTAAACAAATTTCAACGTCTTATGCAAAAAATTAACTTTTTGGTCAATAGAAATTTCATTAAAAAATTCATTTTGTCGAAAAAAAAGTTTGTGCGTAAAAAGTCGATCGTTCAAGCACAGAAAAATTTCACTACGGACATTTAAAAAAATTTAAGAAAATCGGTTCAGTAGTTTACCGCCAATCCATGTCACCGCAAAGTCATTTTTCATTTTTATGCGAAGATAAAAGCGCGCGGTTAGAAGTGCTGTAACTTGTTTTCTACTACTCAAATCTCTATGAAAATTTGAGGAAATGTTCTCAAGGAGTTGTTATTTTAGATAGAGCAATAAAAAGTTTAAATTTTTTGAAATTAAAAAAGATATAAAACCCCTTAAAGACGGCGCACTTAGCCTAGCTAGCCTCGAGCGCACAAGTTCTTAAGGCTGTATCTCCGAAACTATTACTTGGATCAACTTGAAAATATGGAACAATATTCTAAAGGCGTTGTGGAATTCAAAAGGATAATCAAAAATTAGAATTTTTGAAACCCGTAAACCTATGTAATCCCTTAAGTGATTTATGTTTGAAATCAAAACCACAGCAATTTTTTGCTAATAAAACCTTATTTATTTTATATTAAACAACACATGTATTTCTATACTTTTTCTAAAGCCTGATTACCAACCTTCGTGCAGAGAATGACAAGGCACAGAAGAATACCGGCTACTATGTATCCATACCTACAAATGTATTATCTTTGGTACGCCGTTTGCAGAAGGACTGGACTTATTTGGACATTTATATGAAACAAAGCGTTGGTAAAGGTAATTTCCACCTAAATTCTCGCAATTAATAGCATTGCAATAACAACGAAATATTTTTTGTATTCTTAAAGAGCAAACTAAAGCTCTACACGAGTATTGGTCCCATTTGCCAACGGAAAACGATTGGGGCGAAGCGGTAAACGCAATTAGCCGACTACAAGACACATACGAACTTAAAACCGAAGACCTCATCAAGGGTATAATTAATGGCAAACAGTATGAGTGAGTATCAATACAAAAACTTAGAAAGACTGATTATTACCATTCACAGTTGAAAATAAACCGGCCTGAGACGGGGGCCTTCGGTAAGCAACGGCAAATTGTCGTGTTTATTGTTGAGCGAAGCGGTTTAAGGCTATTTATAAAGAACATTCTAAATCTTGTGTTGCCAAGTTTTTAACGCTTTAAAACTCAACTTTTAATAAGAATTCTTTTTGTAGCACAAAATTGTCGGCACTCGATTGCTATGCAATGGGTTTCGAGCTGTTCAGTAGGAAAGACTATATGGGTGCTGGATTTTGGCTTTATTCCGCAATCACTTTGTACGAAGAAGATACAATGTTAAGACTCCATGACTTGAGCAAAGAAAAAATGATGGAGCTGTATGCCGAAACTCTTCTGAAACAAAGTACCTACTAAACATTCTATACGCATAAAGATCTGTGTATATCTATACAACATGATTACTGAGGTTCCAGAATGCATTAATCGGCATCTCCCTACTTTCAGGCCGCTATCAGGATGCTCTGACAATGATGAATGTGGTATTGGGTTTACCTTCGTCGAAGCCTAATTCGGAGCTCCAGCGCCGGAAAAATGCAGTGGAATTGTACATTAAAACCAACGATCCACAGCCAGTAACGGTGAGTCGATTCAGTTGATACTTAAAACAATAATATAGTGACAAGCGCATTCATCTCTAGCACACGAAAAACCCGCCAACTGGTTACCAACTTGGCTGCCGTGGGGCATTTTCGAATCAGCTGTCGAAGCTCTATTGTGTCTACAACACAACCACCACAGCCTTCCTTAAATTGGCACCCTTGAAAATGGAAATCCTAAGCCTTGATCCGTACTTGGTTATTTTCCATGACGTTATGAGTGACGAGGAAATCGCAACGCTTCAGCGTATGGCCCAACCGGTTTTGAGGCGTGCTACCGTATATAGTGAAGAACGCAAACTGAGTGAAGTGGTTGCCGGTCGCACCTCCAAATTTGCCTGGTTCTACGACGGTACAAATGAAGTGACAACGCGTGTTAATAAACGAATTGAAGATATGACTGGATTTGAACTTGAAGGCTCAGAAATGTTGCAAGTGATGAATTATGGACTTGGTGGACACTATGCTACACATTTCGATTTCTTCAATGTCTCTATGGTAAGCAATTTCAAATAGTAAATTTTGTATTTTTAATGCTTTTGTTTTAGACGGCTGATATTGTGGCGATGCAAGGTGACCGTAAAGCAACGGTACTCTTTTACGTAAGTAAATAATTAGTTTACTTAAACATTATAGAAGTAATGTGTATTCACGTTCTATGTGCGAAACTAGATGAGTGATGTGGAGCAAGGCGGTGCGACCGTGTTTCCAAACATAAAAACTGCGGTCTTTCCCCTAAAAGGCACCGCTGTTGTCTGGTACAACCTCAATAATCGGTTCGAGGGTGATTCTAAGACGTTGCATGCCGGTTGTCCAGTGATAGTCGGCTCTAAGTGGGGTAAGTTTTGGAATAAGTGTGTTTATAAATATTCGTATAACCTTAAACTGATTCATTGCAGTGACCAACAAATGGATACGTGAACGAAACCAAATGTTCCGACTGCCGTGTTATAAAGAATAATTAAAAAATACTATAGGTTTAGGCTCTAAAACCAATTTTTAAATTTTTTTAAATTCAGTTAAATGAATAAATTCAAATGACAACTTCGATAGTGTCTTAATATTATTGTCAGGTCATTCAGTAGTAAGTCGGTTGGTGGGGAAATCCGATTACTTTTTTATGTAGATCTTCGACCAATACTCTCAAATTTCTTTTCTCGAATTTTTTGTTAATAAAAAATTCTGAGTTTTTAGTTTCAAAAAATATGAAAGTCATGCAAAGCCAGCAAGCAGTTACATACATACATATTTCCTAATGTACAAGTATTTACATATTTGCGGCATGCATTTATGTATGGGGCTTTGTCTACTGGCTTCTAAACAACAACTTATTAATCATGTTGTTATGATCAGCCGGCTCATTGACCCGAAAGCTCTCCAGCTCTTCAGCTCAGCGGCACTATGCTTTGGTTACAAATATGTTAATTAGAAACCGGTTAACTAAGCGCTTCACATTTGGGCTAGCGACCCACGAACAGACTGGCTCAGAGGCTTTCTTTAACCTTTTCCCTCTATGAAAAGCCCACAGCCATACAGGTGTTTGTATGTATTTGCAAAACCGTTTGCATATGAAGTCGAGCCTGAGCGTTAGTCGCCTTTGGTTACGTGACTTTCAGTTGGAATTTCGATTTTTGCTAGAACGGTTAGCCGTTCATTACCGTGACACGCGTGGCTTGTGCTTTATCAATTCCATTTTTATTTGCTGTGTTATTCTGATACTCGGTTTCTGCGCCGTGAAAATGCAGCTATTTTTTCTGGTAACTAACGCGATTTTGCTGCTCCATTCGGGAGCGGTGTTTGCATCCAAAATGGAGTTTTTCTCTTCGGTGCATCAAATGTCGAAATTAGTGCAATTTGAAGGTGTTCTCTTGAAGCATATGCAAAAATATGTGGAGTTTAATGAAAATAAATTGGAGTTTTTAAAGGCGTAAGTTTGGCATGAGAAGAATTGTGCGTTTGGAGTTTAGTAATACAATGAATACGTGTTCAAAATGTGTGTTAGAAAATTTATTCCAACCAACATTGCTAATTCAACGGTTGCAAGTTAAACTTTCTGAAGTATAACCGCCCGGCGTTTGGAATATTTTTTAAGGAATAACTAAAAATTGATGGTTTCCGGAAAAAATACAATGTTTCAAAGCGAAGACATGAACCGATTTTTTAAATTAGTGTATCCTTTTTTGTAATGTGTAATAAATAGTTTAAAGAAGTTTGCCGACGTGGTAAATGATATCTACGAAATTTTTTGAGTGTGTCACCGCTAAGCCATCCTGCACCATTAAAATAAGCTTTGTTCGGCGTTCATTCTCGAGAAAAGCACTATTTTCCACCGCTTCTGTGACATTTGTACCAGCGGGTTACTGCTACTGTGGTCTATGAGGGCGACGGTCAAATGCCGTTCTGTAATCACATTGGCTGCCGCCGCTGCCTTGAACGTTGTCGGTTTATCTGCGTGCTTGACGTATGTATATACTTGCCCTGGAGACGGTTGTACTACTGTGCCCAAAAAATAAGACGGCATTGTATTTATTTTAAAAATTCTTTATTTATTCTTCCAAATCAATTTCATCTCCTTCAAAGTAATCCCCTCCCGTCGCAATGCACTTATGCCAACGGATTTTCCAATCTTTGAAACACTGGTTGTAGTCACTTTCCTGGATGGCCTTCAGTTCCGTCTTCGCTGCGGCTTGAATCTCCTCTATCGTATGAAAACGGTGTCCTCGGAGCGGTCTTTTGAGCTTGGTGAACAGCCAGAAGTCGCACGGCGCCAGATCACGTGAATACGGTGGTTGCGGAACGATATGGGTTGAGTTTTTAGCGAAATGATCACGACTTACGAGGGCAGTATGGGATGGTGCATTATCGTGCTGTAAAAACCAAAAATTGTCTTTCCACAATTCCGGCAAACGACGCATAACATTCAAGTAAAATTCCTTGTTCACTGTTTGACCAGTTGGAAGGAATTCATAATGCACAACACCACGATAATCGAAGAAAACAGTCATCTTGACCTTGATTTTTGAGCGACAGTGGCGCAATTTTTTTGGTCTCGGCTCTCCTTTGGCACGATACTCGCTCGATTGATCGGTTGTTTCGGGGTCGTAAGCATAGACCCAAGTCTCATCACCAGTTATAATGCATTTTATGACACCCTGGTTGTCGGAAAGCATCGTTTCACACACTTCAACGCGACGCCTTTTTTCCAAAGAATTCAATGTTTTCGGTACCAGTCGAGATTTGACGCGCTTGAGGCGCAAAACATCCTTCCAAATGGTATTGGCTGAGCCTTTCGATATGCCAACTTCATCAGCAAGGTCTCTAATTGTTAATCGACGGTTTTTCAACACCAAATCTTTGACTTGTTAAACGTGAGCTTCGTCGGTTGAGGTTGATGTTCGCCCTGGACGCTCTTCGTTTTCGACACGTTCACGGCCGGCTTGGAACTCACTATACCACTTGTAAACATTTTTTTAGACATAGCCTCATCACCAAAGGCTTCCTGCACGATCCTCAACATATCTGCAGCAGAAAATTGATTCCGTAAACAAAATTTAAGACAAATTCTTTGCTCAACAAATTTCGACATCGCAAAAAACGAAAAACTCACTTTTAGCAGCTCACAAAACGATACGTATCTCAACCACTAATGAATATTTTGACATGAAATTTGACATAAATGTGACTGACAGTACTACCAACCTAAAAAAAGTTTAAATTCAAATGTCACCTTATTTTTTGGACACATTAGTACATTCCGACTGCTGCGTTGTATCTCGCTTTTGCTTTCAGCCTCCTTGCTAGGTTTCTTCCGTGGACCTCTCTTGTTGTCAGACTTGGAACCTTCGGTCGCCTGCACAGGAGAGCAAAGAAGCTCTTCTTACGCATTAGTGCTTACAGCGCCACCTTGGTAGCAGCCTCGTCTCCCACTGCTTTTTTGGCTGATATTGCGGTCTCCTTTGCTCCTTTTTTGTCCTCCATGTTGAGTTTTAAAATTCGGAGGTCTCTACCTCTAGAATTTTATATCTACCGTTAGACACCTTATTAGAAATGACCGTTGTATTACCCATTCACCCGTTTCTGAAGATGCATGTAGAGCAGTCCACCATAATTGGATGACTGGAAAAATATGTCAGCCTTCGCTAGAAGTCACCTGCCTGCAATGTAATGACTCTGCCTGGAGCCAGCTTGATATCATGACATTGTGAGCAGCGACACTCATTCCCCAGTTGACAACCGCGCAGAGGATACAGCTAAGAGGATTTTGCCGACCTTGTGTGTGATTAGGTCTTACTTATATTTACTCTTACTAGATCCATCCACTTTATTTTATGTACTCATACCGCCAATGAAGCATCCAGAAACATAATGAAAACATAAGTTGAAAGGAATGTTTGATAAAAAGAACAAGAGACACATTTCCTCAGAAAACCGGTATTTTCATTTTTATATAAGTATAATATCAAACATTTTAAAGTACGTACGAATTGGAGAGCGTTTTTTTCTAACCATAACAAACATTTTTATAGTCGTTTGGCCGAATTGGAAAATGATCGTGACGAAGCGCTACAGGAAGGCTTCGACTATTTTGAGAGTCCTGTAAACAAATATTTAGTAACGAAACGTTTAACTATGGATTGGGAGCGCGTTGAAAATATTATGCAACATGATGCGGGAAAAAGTAATTTAAATCGGATATTTTGTATAGTGGGATTTGATATTAAATGATATTCACGATCATTTCTTTTCCATACTTAACAGAACCGCTCACTAACATAGAACGTTACGTTAACGTCAATCCCTTTCCCGAAGTTTCTGAATTAGAAGGAGCTATTGCCGGCTTTTTGCGCATACAAGATGTCTACCGATTGAAAGCGTCGGATATGGCTCAAGGTGTTTTGGACGGCGTGAAATACAAGTGAGTAGGGAATAGTGCAAGTTAACTACTCCAGTTTTATTAAATTATTTCATTAATAGCGTGGTAATAGATGCCCAACTCTGTTTGGATATCGCGAAATACGCTGAAAAGGAAAATCAAATGCGACTGGCGCATGCTTGGGCCTTGGAAGCACTAAAACGTTTGCACAAAGCCGTGGAGAACGGCAGCGAACAGAAGTTCGAGTCAGAGAAAGCCGATGAGGCCGAAATTTTGGAATTATTAGCGAAGACCAAGAGGCACTTGGGTGACTTGAAGGGCGCAAACCAGACCTTTGCTGAGCTTGTAGCATTACGACCGGATGTCGCGAACTATACGAATAGTTACTTAGATTTTCAGTTAGAAAATATATTTTCGGAATACTCCACTGTTGATCTCACCGACGAGCATGAGGTGGGTTAGAGTATTTTTCAATAAGTGTAGGGCATTCATATCCCTCTAATCTAAAGCTAATGTTTCAACGCTAACACAGCCACTGCCAGCGGACCTGCTCAGCACCGATGAGTTCACGCGCTACAAGCACACCTGCAATGGCCTGCTTAAGCAAACTCCAAGCGAGGAGCGCGATTTGCGTTGCGGCTATCTCACCGAAACCCATCCATTCCTACTGATCGCACCCATTAAAGCCGAAGAGTTAAATCACAATCCACTGCTCGTGGTCTATTATGATGTTGTGACGGATGCTGAAATAGAGCAAATGAAGACTTTATCCAACGACTATATAGTGCGTGCAAAAGTCATGGGCTATAACAAGAGCGAAGTCTCGCCGGTACGCACGAGCCAATTTGTCTTTCTGCCGAAGCAGTCACACCCACTGCTGCGCGCGATTGATGTGCGCGCTGGGCATATGTCCGATTTGAATATGGATTTCGCAGAAGATCACCAGTTCCAAAATTACGGCATAGGCGGCCACTACGCCCAACATTACGATGCATTTGACGCAAAGTTGGTGAGTAAAAGCTGTGCTGTTTATATTTTTATATTTTTTAGTAAATAATAAGATTTTTTGGTGTTGTATGCGATTTTTTTAGGAACGCTTAATCAGCAATCCCGAAATGGGCAATCGAATTGCAACTCTGCTCTTCTATGTGAGTAAATGCGCCTTTCTTTTCTTTTAACTTTTTTCGTACTCAAATTTCGCTTTTGTTTTTCTTCAAGTTAACGGATGTTGAGCAGGGTGGCGGCACTGCCTTCCCCTACCTCAAGCGCCTGTTGATGCCCAAGAAGGGCGCTGCTGCGTTTTGGTACAATCTGCATGCCGACGGTGTGCGGGACCTTCGCACTCTCCACGGCGGTTGCCCGATTATTGTGGGCTCCAAGTGGGGTAAGTTGCCAGCGCTTACTTTCCATCAAAAATTAATAGTTTTTCTCTGCCTCCCGCCAGTGCTCAATCGTTGGATCCGTGAGTTTGATCAGAGCGATCGGCGCCCTTGCGAGTTGTGGGTCGACAGCAGTTAGTGTCTCTAAAGGCTTTTCATTGCATTGGTGTATTTTAATGTTTAAGTATTATATTTATGAAATGGGTTTCCTCAACTGTTTATTTTAGTGCTGCAAAAATAAAATATTTTCTTTAAAATACTTACTCGTGAAACTTCTAAGTCAAAAATTTTAAGCAAACAAAGCCGCAAATTAGTTTTAAGTGTTTCTTTTTATTTTTGTGTGTATTTTCTGCAGAATGTTCAGCAATAAAGTTAGTTCATTTCACTAATCATTAAGTCCGTGTGGCAATGCCACCGAATATCTTATTTATTTGCCTGTGTTATTTCTTATTGAATTCTGTAAACAGCTAAGAAAATCGTTTTATTTGCTAAAAATAACGTTGATACCTTTTCTTAAATTTTTTTTTTCACTGCGATACTGCACCTTATCGTTTATCAATATTATTTATGTGGTCTTAAGAGCTTAAAGTATGCTTCCACTGGCGTGAGTACGTCATTCAAACAACACAAATGCCAACATTTATACATAAATATGTATTTCTTATGTATTTTATTAGTAAGATTCTCTTTCTATATATATAGTTAAAATACAAGTGTTTTATGGAAATCTGAATTTCTAATATTCTTAATGTTCTGTATTTGTCATAAGTGCTTCAATTACGGCGCAACTTCGCGCTACAAAATATCAAAAAAGAAGAAATATTTTTTTTTTTTTTTAATGTTTTTTTGTTTTTGTATTTTCTTTGGTAGGTGGTTCATTTTACGTGAATTATCATAAGTAAACATTAAGTTGTTTTGCGCTAGATTTGCTAGTTGCGCTTACGAGTATCGACTTGTGACTTGCGTTTTGTCTTCATAACTACTTTGCGATTTTTAATTGAACTTTTTTCAATTTTTAGTTTTTTGAAAAGTGTCTGTACTTATTGTTTTGGAATATGTAAGTTTGTGTTGAGTTTGATTTCTTTGCATTTTGACATTTGGCTTTGTGCGCAACATCAATACAGTTAGGCAACGGAAGTAAATAGCTTTTGCATTTGCTTTTGTGATTTTTATTTTATTTTATTGCATTTTATTTTACGTTTATTTTTTTGCATTTTCACGTTTCGCAAGTTTCTTTCTAATATTATTTTTTGTTTTTGTAAATCCTTTCTAATTATTTTGCTTTAAATTCGCTTCAGATTTGATTTTAGTTTACCGTAATGCTTGAAATATATTTTTTTCGCTTCTCTCAGCTGTGTCATCTTCGTGCAATGTGTAGGAGTCTTGGACAAGCTGCTTGCTACTTGTTGGTGTATAAAAATTTTTTTGCCCCCACATTGACAGTTAGTAAAGTTCTCAAAAAACGGGGATTGTCATTGGGGGGGCACACATGTAACATCAATAGATATTTACTTCAACGCGTTTCTTAGCTTAATTAATACAGTTTTTATAAATATGTGTGCTTGTTCAACATCGTAAATTCATTCTGCTTCATAAATAAATACATTTAATGCTGCTAATTTCATAAATTTTCATATAAATATTCATTAGTTTCATAATACCTTTTAATATTTGATTTATAATATTTGGTTTACACTTATTTTAAATAGTTTTATTTTCTCAAATTTCTTTTATTTGTTTTTATTTTCATTTTTGTATTTTTTCTTTTGCTTAAACTTCGTCTTCTCGTTAATTTTAGGCGTTTATTGAAATTACAGTTTCTTAGTTTCGTGTTTTTTTTTCTAGTTTCTTGTTTTATTCGCTTTAATCAAATACATTTATATATATTTATGCATGTATGTGTGTATCATATAATACGAATGATATCTCTTTACCTTGACTATGAATATATATATAATAAGTAACAACATGTATCTGGTCAAAACATTCAGTGTATACATTTAGATAAGTTCTGAAAAATTTTGGATATGATAAAAGTCATCAAAATTTGCGCTTCAAAACAGTGCTAACCGCCGGCAGCGCGCGGTTGCAAGCTGCATTTTCAGTAAGTGTGTGTGTGTGTGTGTGTGTGTGTGTGTGTATGTATACACATATATAATTCAATGAGTTTGTGTGCACGTGTTGTTTTTGTTGTTTGTAAATGTTAGTGGTCAAAACTTCCGGTGTACTCCATGTGATATTGTTGGTTGGTACTGTGGGTTTCAGCACGCTCTGCTTGTCTACATACTCTCCTTTGTTGCAGTTGTTGTTGTTGTTGATATTGACTGCTGCGCGAGTATTATACTACTTCTATATGTTTGTATTTTTGGTATTGGTGTTGCTGCTGTTGTCTGTTTAAATTTCGTAGTTGCGAAACTTGTTGGCCACATCGGAGTTCTCGGTGCCCCATTCGGTTTTCCGGTTGCCGTAGTAGAGCGCAGCGCCACCCTCGGAGGCACGGCGATGGGCCGGGTTGGGTGAGGCTGCCGAGAGGCCGCCGCTGCCGCTAACGCCAGCGCCGGTGGCAGCGCCCGCCTCGGGCAGCATGCGGTCCTTGGTTTTTGGCGTTGCCCAGTGCATAGACTGTGATTTGAAGAGATAATTATTGCATGAATAAATTCCGTGCGCGTTTCTGTTGTTGTTGTGTGTGCGTGTGTGTTCTACCATGCGCGTCTCATGTAGTCACGGTGAATTGTTTTCGCTCCATTTGAAAACCCCAATCGAGGGTTTATTAATATAAGAAATGTAACATACACGTGAGGGAAAATTGATTGCGATTGCCGTGTGTGGCTTAAACTCCTAAATTTTGTTTATTTTATTTGTGCTTGTTTTTCGAAAACAATTCACCGTTTTTGTGTGTGGTTTCAGTTTTAACTATATAAAATGTCGTTATGTGAATATAAAAGTATACACGAATGGATATGGAGTAGGGCAAATTCACAACATCAAGTATATTCATAAAAAAACGAAGCCATTGCTGGAAAACTAAATAAAGTACGTAAATCATGCAAAATTTTGAAAATTTGAAACCTCGCTCGGAGGAAACCCAGTAGATTGATCACTACTTTTTTTTCAGAAGCCTCATCGCGAACTTTAAAAACTGTGTTTTTTCATAAAACCTAATTTTTAATTTTTAGGGGTTCGGCACTAGAAGTGTAACCAACTTCACGCCGTTCGCGATGCTGTCGCACTAGAATCAGCTGTTTATAAATTTGCTGAATGGCAGTTCAAAGTGTTGTTCACAAGTGCACAAAAGCGTTTTGCCAAAAGTGAACGCAAAAAAAAAGTGATCAGCGATGGAATTCAAACGTAATTGCTTTATATTTAGCTGTAAAATCACCACAGCCAGCAATTGTCCGTGAGCTCAAACACCATAATGTGAATAAAGCTTTTGTTTATCGCACCATCACTCGTTACAATGATACTGGTAGCATCACAAAACACCATAAAGATGGTCATCAAAAGACTGCAACGTCACGTGAGTTGGTTCAGGGAAAATGAAGAAGCGACTTGAGCGAAATCCACGACGAGGTGCTAATCAAATAGCTAAAGAACTGAAAATATCCGACCGCAGCATCCGACGCATATTGAAAAATGAGCTCAAGATAAAGCCTTACAAGTTCCAAAAGGCCCACGATCTCACACCGAAGCAGCAACAAGTAAGACTTGAGAGAGCGAAGCACTTGCTGCCCTTGGTCGAAAGCGGTCAAATTCCGAACATTGTGTTTTCTGACGAAAAAGTTTTTCCAATTGAGCAATTCGTAAATTCTCAAAACAATAGGGTTTACTTCACCGACCGTTCGTACGAGAATCTAAGCCATCGGTTAGCCAATAGGAGGCAGCACCCGCCACAAATAATGGTTTGGGCCACTGTCAACGCAAATGGGCGCTCTCTAATTGCTTTCATCGAGCCTGGCGTCAAAGTAAATGCGACATATTATCGGGAAAGTGCTCTGGAGGCTGCTTTGAAGGCGTGTGCAAACAGACATTTCGGTCGCAAGCCATGAATGTTTCAACAAGACTCAGCACCGTCTCACAAAGCGCGAGTGAACCAACAATGGATGAAAAACAACGTTCCGAACTTCATTACGACCACACAATGGCTCTCCAATTCACCAGGTGCAAATCCAATAGATTATTCTTCCTGAGCCATTTTGGAGAGCAAGGACGAAGTAAAAAATACGCCAGTCTCGAGATACTGAAGAAAGCCATTGTCCGTGAGTGGGTCAAAATACCGGCAAGTCACATTCGGGTATCTTGCGATATGTTTTTTGACCGTCTCAAGACCGTAGTTAAAGCAAAAGGTGGTCATATTGAGCAAAAGTGAATTGGTCCTGAATTTATGATTATATTCACACCTTTTGTACTTCAAAATAAATAAAAATAATTTACCAAACTAAATTTATGGTTTTTTTAATTGGTTAATCTTCGAGTGCCGGACCCGGTCGGAATTCCGGTTTTATATTACCTCAAAAAAAATTGAAAATGAAGAAAGCCCTATAACAAATAAAGTGAAAATTCCTCGGCCTACTATAGTAAATAGTTCTCTTCAAGATTGGTACACTGATTGTAGTGACCCTTCGACTTTTCGACACTAGTTTTGTAGTATGATTTGTACTTTGCTTTGAAATTGGCCTGAGTTTCGACGTTCACTATTTCATACGACGAACATTTTTACCTTGCGAGCATTCTTT
The DNA here is from genome assembly GCA_027475135.1 of Bactrocera correcta. Lineage (NCBI taxonomy): Eukaryota > Metazoa > Arthropoda > Insecta > Diptera > Tephritidae > Bactrocera > Bactrocera correcta. The sequence goes on from CM050327.1 coordinate 62,231,996, forward strand.
TGATCTGAGAACAGTAAATAGTCGCTGGGGGCCAGATCTCGAGAATTCGGTTGATACAGAGCAATTAGAAGCTCAATTCATGGATTTTTGCCATCGTTTTCACTAACTTCTGACACGGTTTATTGTTTCGGTGAAAGAGCACTTTCCTTTTTGGGTTTGATTTCGTTCTATAAACGGTCCTATGATGCTGTGTAATAGTGACTTTTGATGAACTTTCCTTTTTTCCGGTAGTCAACAAAAATTATTCCATGCGCATCCCAAAACATATACGCCATAATCTGTCCTGCGAACTGTTGCGTTGTTCCACCCTTTGGAGCGGGTTCATCGGATGATTGCCGTTTGGACTTTTAAATGAAATGTTAGAGCTATGTTTCATCCATTGTCACATATCGAGGCAAAAACTCGGGTTTATTGTGCTTTAACATCTCCAAACACTGCTCGGAATCATCAATTCGTTGTTTTTCGTCAAAAGTGAGCTCGCCCTTGCCGGACTCAGAGCTTTATCGTATTTGGATATTCGTGAATCATATGATATACTCCTTCAGTTGATATCTTTGTAGTGCCTGCTTATCGAACCACTTCACTTTACGGTCATTCAAAATTATTTTGTGAACTTTTTTGATGTTTTCGTCGGTAACAACCTCTTTCGGGCGTCCACTGGTTGATTTTCCTGGGAAGGTGCCAGAAGACTCGTCATCAAGTCAAGTTTTTGCTTGAACTGTATTTTTCCCTTAAAAAAGCATTATTTCATCAAAAATCTAAAGGATTTTTTATTAGGCCGGGACCTGTTAAATGGCTTTTGAGATTTTCTATTAACCACAATTGGCTTCATCCCCTAACAAAAAATATTCCAAGTTGCAACGAGTTGGTTATGTTTTTATACCGAAGAGGGGTTACAAAATTTCAAACACGGCGACGTATTTATTCAGAAACAATTTTTACTTACTTTATAATATATTATATGTGACCTGGTCTACGAAAAGGGGGATTAGGTGTCAAAAAATCAATTTTTTTTTATTTTTATTTTTTTCAATTTGTTATTTTTTTTTTTTTTTGACACTAAGCCCACTTTTCGTAGAGCAGGTCACATATATCAAAGTAGTGAAGTTTTAAAACTTTAAATAAATCCCTATATAAATTCATCCCCGGACAGCTACTTCGCGACCTCCATAATATTTTTGTCAAAGATAAGTCTACAATACCGACGGACACAGTACCAGTGTTGATGGTTCAGGAAGACAGAACTATTACGCATTGGATTAAGTCAAATATGCCATAGCTGGTTGCTATTATCACGACTTCAAACGAAGAAGAAGATAAAGTAAAGTGCTAAGGAAATACCATCGACCTAAGTGCTCAACTTAGCCAAACTAGTTTTTCTTTAAATTTTAACATTTTACGAGTGGAAATGATCATTTTAAGCTTTTTTTTTAAATTAATTATTAATTTTTTCTCCAGTTTTGGCTGTTCAAAACGCCTGTGGATATTTACAAAAATGCTTCGATTCGGTATTTAGAACCTCAGACCATTTGCAGCGGTTATACACTATAAGCTAAGTACGGCTTTCAGGTTTCTAGTGATCTTTACTTCAAGGGCACATTAAATAAGCAGATTTCTCTTAGTGATTGTGAGCAGTGGTCGTCTCTTCTTCTGAACAAAAAAACACATTATTTTCAAATTCGACTAGCAATACGAGTATACTCAAATCACAGCAACAATATTTAAAATTCTAGTATTCAAGTTCTTCCACTTTCCACTTTCTATTTGCTTTTTTAATTAACAAAATGAGTGTGTTTACATAGCAGTTTGTGCTCCTCATATGCGCTCTGCGGCCTCAGTGGCAAGAGAAATTATTATTTTCTGTATTTCATGCCAAGCGATTCGGTCCACGCGGGAGGGAGCGCCAATGAATTATGCAGATAGGTGCATATCGATTACTCCGAGGACTAGTATACACACTTATTAGGCATGTAATTGTGCGTGTGTGTGTGCGCTTGTAAATGGCAAAGGAAAATTGAGAAGCCATATAAATTTATTGCATAACATTAAAATAGTCTACATACATACATACATATATTCTTAGAAACCTCCGAGTAACGGCAACGAAATGCAATTCCCAGCGGAAAAGTGGCAGGTTTGAAAATAAGTTTGCATAAGTGGAAGGAGGGGGAATTGCAATGACAACAGCAAAATGGCAAGACACAAAATGACCAACTGACTGCCAATAATGGAGTAGGTGTTGCCACCCAACAAGAAGCTGCTATGTTTTGTGTGCATTTTGTAATATTTTAAAGCTTTCTTATGCGACTATTTTCATTAGTAAATGTGCGGCGACGAAGTTGTCTCAGTGATTGTGCAGGGGGTCAGAAGCGTTTGGCGGAGAATGTTTTCATGGCGAAGCAGGGAGTGTGCAAGTCAATATTTTTTGTAGTACGTTCTCGCACCAGTGCTCGGGAGTGTTGGTTTGGGGTACACTAAATGCATTAATGGGGGCACGACGAGAAAGTTTTCGTATCGTATTTTATACTCGCTGCGTTCGATTTGCCACTCGTACCTCCTTATCCACTTTCTCGGCGATTGTGTATCTTCTCACCTGTCCGACGTGCTCCTTCATACCCAGCCAGTTCTTGTAGCTCATCGCGATGCCACTGTTGCGCCATTTGTCGTAGTTGGCGCGCTTCTCCGGGTCGCAGAGCGTCTCTTTTGCCTCCTGCAAGTAGATAAATGTGTTTTATGGTTATGAAAAGGAAATTAGAAAGATTTGTCGGAAATAATGATTTTTATGCAGAATAAATTCAAATATAAAAATTAAAAAGTAGTCATTTTTATGACTTTGGTACAGCTTGTAATATAATTTTATAAAATGTTAAGGAATACCAAACTAAGTACTATCTATATTAAAAATAACGGGTGATCCAAATAGATATACTTTTCTCAACATAATCGGTCTACTGAGCATACTATTCGCATCAGCACCACCCATCTTGAGACCCAGCATTCATTATTGAATAATATTCCACCGAATAGACCACGTCCAGCACGCATTGAAGAAAATATAACAGTTGTAGCTGAGAGTGTACACGTCGTTTCGGCGCCGTTCGTAGCAACTCAGAGCGACTTGGCGCATATTACGTCGAGATCTTAAATTGAAAGCGTACAAAATACAGCTTGTGCAGGAACTGAAGCCGCTGGACCTTCTCAAGCGACATCACTTCGCTCTATAGGCTCTTGAAAAGTTCTAAGAAGATGCGGCGTTTTCGGTTTGGTTGTGGTTTATAGGTCGGTGGAATCATGGGTGTGTATGTCTCAAAAATGATGCGGGTGAGAATATAACCTTCAAGTGCGACCGCGAGTGATCTCGGTATGATTACCGAAATTGAAGCTCGTGATCTCGACGACACTGGTTTCAACAAGGCGGCGCTTCTTCTCACACATCGGGATCAACCAATGGATTTATTGTGAGAGCACTTCAGTAAGCAGATAATTTCACGTTTTGGGCTGGTCTTTGGGTCAGTAAGATCATGTGATATCACATCGTTTGACTTTTTCATATGGGGATATATAAAGTCTAAATTCTATCTGGACAATCTCGCTTCGATTCAGGCCTTGAAGCAAAACTTCACCTGTGTCATTCGCCAGTTATCACTCAAAATGCTCGAACGAGTCAGCGAATATTGTACTCAATGGATGTACCATCTTCGAAGGATAAATGCCAAATAATAATATTTGTTTTGAATGATTATAAATATTCCAGTTTAATTTTGAAGTCTTTACGTTTTTTCTTTAATAAAAGTAGAGAACCTCGAAATGGATCTCCCTTTACCATATCTTTTGCCATTGCAATGAAATCCATTTTCATCATTTTTTTTTATAAGAGTGTAGTTTGAAATCTTATATTCCTTGGAATCTTCAATGGGTTTCTGTGCAATATTACTGAATCGCCTACGAGTAACTTATAAAAGGGCTTAGCTAGTTGTACGTCCACTAACGCAAACAAAAAATTTTTCCAATTTAAAATGGATTTGTAAATATATTGTCAACAAATTATATTGAATTTTATTTGAATTTTAAAAACTCATTTGCAGCTATTCAAAAGAGATATTAGATTACAAAACCCAAAACCAATTAATTATGCGCTGATGAGTTAATATTTTGCCAGCTCAATGGTAAACCAAATATTTGCTTCTCCTTTCAACTGCACATTGCCAAACCAAACCACGAAACCATTCATTCCACGCATCAATAAAGGCAAAGGTAATTAATTAAGCAATCCTTTCGCAGCAATATTTTATGACTTTTCTACAATTCATTCTATTTTGCTATTAATTAATTAATCAATTCAAATAATATTTATTTATTGAATTATTTAGTTTAGCTAGAAATGCGCTCATATACCAAAATGTATTTACTTTTGTATGTATGCATTCATAGAGTCTGGTTTGGCCTCCATGCTTTGCCAGCACCGACAATAAGAGAGCATGGAATTCACAGAATTTTATATGGCATCTGCTGTAGTTTGCTTCATTGTATATTTCTGCATATTCAAAATTCCCCACATCATCAATTTTGCCACAACAGTTGCAAGAACAACAACAAAAAAACCAGGAAACTCAGCCACAGCTCGCATTCAGCTATTTAAAGGCAATCGCCAAAGTAATATTTGTGTTAATTATTGCTTTGTGCTCATGTGCATTCACTTTCGATAGAGGGCGGGGAGGAAATTGCTTGAAAATCATATAGAAGGGAAATTTACTGAAAGCGATGAGCAAAAAAAACAATATAAATCTAAATTGGAGTAGAAACTAAAGCGAAGTGAATGAAACTTCCATTTCACGTGAGCAAATGGAGCAGCGAACACCAGGCGCAGTCCATGTGTATGTACATACACACACACACATGTATATGGGCGGAAGGGTGGGCGCTCTTTGTCCAGCGCTGACCTAAATATTCATTGGGAAAGCGCTAATCGATTATTGCCTGCTGTCAACAGCAAATGGCAGCTCCCAGCGCCAGCACACAAGCGCGCGTGTATGTGTGTAGGTGTGTTGGCATGCTGGTGCAAACGGTAGCACATTCTCGTGGATTGTAAAAGTATACCGACAATGGCAAATGCTTTTACGCCACGTTGTGTTTACACTCGTTTATGTGGTTGTGTGTGCAGTTGTGGAAAGGTAGTGAGTAAGTGACATATCCTGACAGCGACAAATGTGTGGGCGGGCGTTGCGGCCGAAATTCGTCCACATGCTTTGGCTGCTTCTAAAATTATATTATTTCAGAACGAAAAAAGGAAAACAATAGACAAAGCAATTTACGCTTGATTGTTCCTTGCGAGTGGGGGATTGGGTCCTCTCCAAAGCATTGTGGTGAGAAATAAAATGTGTCCTTTCGGTTATTGTGTATTTATAATATATTTTCATTAATTTTTTTGGTTTCTTTTAAATAGCTGGCTTCAAGCTGTGACGACATATCTATAACAATAATACCGGAAAATTTTGTGGATGTTTCTTTTCCCTTTACAATATGGATAGAGCTGTGAAGTGTGATTGACTCTATACAGTTATGAAGAGATCCTAAATATTTCGCTAAAATTTTCAGAACAAATTTATAAAACCTCGAAAATTTAAATCAAAATATGTCGCTGGAGTTTTTGGTCGCCTTTGGCTCATTTGCGAAATTTATCCATTTAGAACAAATGTGAACAACTCATTAGCCTATGAAAATGAATTACTCTGAAGTAACCAGCATGAGACATATGCCGATTTGATTAATAAATCTGATCTTGGCTATCTTTTCATTTCCCAAATAATTTTAGTTTGCGACATTCGCTGATACATCATTCTAATGACATTACTATTCAGCTCTTTTCAGGCAAGTGCCTAAAATAAATAAATTGAAGTCTGCACTTTGCATTATCTCTGAACGATAAGCCGGCCTTGCGAAGCTCCATTTATTTGAGGGCCATCGAATGTTCACCTCATAGCATCACTCACTCCAGCCAGCAAGAGGCAGCAATCAAATTGGAAAAGCTTTCAGATTTGGTGGTTTCTACGCCTGAGTGCTAAGCGTTTTGGTGCTGAGTGGTCAGTGATGTGGTTTGTTTTTACCTTCTCCATAAGCACACAAATGGGGTACATACATTCACTCCCCTTTCCATCGTTCCATTTCCCGCGCTCTCGCCAACTGTCATTGAAGGTGTGTTACTCTACGAGCACATGCATTTGTAGTGACAACTTGACTACTCTTTGACGGCTATTGTTCCTCTTTATTGTATGTGTTTCAACCACTTTACATCGGAATTATTGTTGTTGTTAGTAATAAATGTTGTGCGAATGTGCGCTTGTGGGCACAACATCAGTTATTCACAACGTGGGTGCATTTCGTTCGATGTGTGCGTCTCTAAGCCCACTTCAATTGACGCCTGTTGAATACATTACCACACGTGACCTACATACACACGCATACACTTTTGAGTATCAGCGCCTACAAGTATGCATGTAAAGTCGTCATTCATCTGCCTGACGGTCGCTTGTTGATTCTTTAGTCGAATGTTATTGCTTTTACTCACCCGCACTCCTTCAAACATTTATTATAACACATTGAATAAAATAATGTCGTTCTTAAGTAAAAATAAGAAAATTTCGCTGCATAAATATTTTTTTAATATATAAATAAATGATTTTACTGCCTAACAAATGTGAGTGGCTTTATTTTAGCAGATTATGTATTATACTTTGTTCGTAATATCTCATAGATTGTATCGCAGAGTTAAGTTTGCGAATATTCTCCGAAAATTTCATGTAGATTCGGCGAACATTTTCAGAGATATGACCATATTTGAGAGAACTGATTAGCTTAGTGAAATCGGTTGCCGACTTTTCGAGATCGAACGATGAGCTGTATGAGATATACGAAGAGATTGACATAGTTCAGCGAGTTAAGAGACAAAGGCTACGCTGGCTAAATCATTTCGTCCGAATGTATGAAAGCACTCTGCCTCTGAGAGTATTCGACGCATTGTAATTTATTGTACTAATAAATTTTTTTGGATTTTCTATATTAAATAGACTAATTTTCCTCAACGGAGATCAGCTATGGTATCAAGAGAATCCACAATGTTTCGAAATGAATCATCATTATAAAGTACGTTGAATTATATATGCAAATTTTTTATATAATTTATTTTTGTTTTATAATTAAATATAATGTGTCTTTCTGATTTGATGAAGGCCGCCACAGTGAAACTTTTAAAAGCCAGAGAAAGCTCATGAAAACAGCCATAGCTTTAAAAAACTTTGTGAAGAACCAACATAGACTTCTATCTGCTTACAAGTTATGTTTGTCGAGGTTTAAAAATAAACCGCTGCAATCAAACAACCCAGCCAAAGAAAGCATGAGAAAAGTTGTCGAAATATTATTTCCGACACATTATCCCAATTCCTATGCTATGCGAAACGAAACTATAAAGTCGCTTCAATTAGTCACAGAAGAGGAAATACTAAGACAACACTAAAAAAAATCAAAAATGCCAAGGCGCCTGGAATTGACTGTATACCAAATGGAACACTAAAAGAAGCAATGACTCTTATACCTAAGAGCTTTACAATATCGAGTGGAAAACCGCGAGGTCCTATCCTAAACCCTCTGGTATGGAACTTGATGTAGTACGAGGTGTTTAGAATACATCGACCAAAAAACCTGAAAACAGTCGCACATGCGGCTGATCTCACATTGGTAGTAGTGGCATCTGGATGACCGTCACCTTAAATGCATTTATAGCATAAATGGACTGCGTGAATGGTTTGCTACCATGAGTTTAGAGTTGGCTGTGCAGATAATCGCCCATTGACACCTAGGAAGACGAATTCGAGGGATTGGACCAGCTATCAGAGCCGTCTGTAGGTGAAAAAAGAGGGGAGAACCAAAAGCATCACAATGTGGTAGCAACGGTGGCAAACCTCAACCAAAGGTGGGTGGACCCACAGACTAATTCCGTAAATCCATTTGTGGAAACATAGAAAACATGGGAATCTTTCACCTAACGCAAATACTGAGTGATCTAGATGCTTTAGAAGCTATTTGTTCCGATTTTGTCACGACCTTAGTACATAATGTCCGACGTATAGAGAGTGCATAGAAGACTCTGTGCACATATTTTTTCAAAGCCTCGTTTTTCAATAAAAACTTCTCTTGTCGGTAGTTTTTCGGTGGAAAATTTGACAGCATTCATGTGTGTCTAGTAAATGGAAAGCTGTCAGCGAAGTCTGAGTTCTAATTATGACAAAACTAAGGTATACATATACAGTATATAAGGCGTCAATCAGTTCATATGATAGATGAGACTTAAAGTCTTTCCCTATAATATGAAGTAATACTCAACCCGGTGGTTCCTTGGGAGAGGAGTAGATTAGGTTTAGCGATTAAAGTTCCGCACTTAGAATTTCGATGCTTCCTCCTACTAAAAAGAAGGATTGATATCATATGTCTCTGCTTTCAATGCACCAGTGATGAACCCAAATCAATTGAAATCTAGAAAATATGAATATTTTTAAATATAAAATTTCCTTACAAATCCTTTCGGAATCTGTTGTTATTTTAGTGCGAATTTTTTCGAGAATTTCAGTAAATATTAAAAATGCCAATTATTATGAAGAATAACAGCTCGAGCTGCCGATGAGGTATGACAAATAAGTGGAATATTATTATTTCGCATTTTGTGTTCTAATAAAGCTGCTCTGATTGCCCTTTTCGTTCTACAAATATGCAAATTAATTTCAAGTGGAAGAAAGAAACATTGCAAGTGGCAATTGACCTGAGTATAATTCTGCTGATATTTAAGCTTATTTTGTAATATTGCATTCATGTCTGTGACAACAAAGTAGAAGTTTTCACATAATTCCATTATTTGATTTCATAAATTTTCATGAAATTGTTTTTGTGCTCAACTTGTTTTGTTGCTAACGCAAATGCTGCTGTACTCGTAATTATAAATTTATATGTATGTATGTGTATGTATATTAGTTGTACTAAAGGCCGCACTACGCACTCCGCTAAGGTTCAAGGATACACAAATGCTGCCAAAACAACAAAAAGTCTAATAAAACTAGAAAAGTTAATTACAGCCATTGCACAACCACAAGTGCTCGCCTAAATATTTATAGTGGCGTGCGGACGGGGCAACATGTGGCACGGGCAACAACACATACATGACACACATGACCTTAGAGTAACAATTAATTAGTGAGTGACAGCAATTGGATGCAACAGGTCTTCAGAGGATTTCCGTTCGGGGTTGTGTGTGTTGTTGGTTTTGTAACGGAACTTTTGCCTATTTTATGTGCACAGGAAACCACTAACTTTCGCATCACTGGGCACGCAAATTTGTGAGCTCAACCGCAAATATTGCTTTTTTGGCCGAAAATAGTTGGTTGGAGCTTTCGCAATGAAGTCGGCCAATGATGCTTCAGGTGCGAGCGAACGAATTTGGAATGTGTATATGTAGTGGGTGGTGTGTATCTATGAGAGGTGGAGTGGTTTAGTGATTAGTTTTTACGTTATTATATATAGCATAGTACACTTCAGAGTACTTTCTTTAAAGTATTAGTATAAAATATGTGAGCTTTCGTGGTATTATCACAACAATTATGGTACAAGTAGTGGCAAGAAATGAAATAAAATACTGAGCTGTTTGTCCACAGTGCAGAGAGAGAGAAAAAAATTCGCTTGATGTGCAACGCAGATGGAGAATATGGTCGTCGTTAGACCAGAATGCCAGTTAAAAGCACTCGCTCGCTGGCACAGCGCAATTGTTGCGTATACGCAGTGGTGGGACGAAGGACACCAACGCACATAATAAGCTTGTCAGGCATTGTTGAGCCTTGCGTCAGCGTCAAGTTGTTGTAATAACAGCACGCAGGTGGCACTGAGTGCGCTAACGGTACCAAGTAATTACACTGTCACATTTATATTGGCAAACAAACACACATACGCACAATGAAGGCAACTTTCCAGATAAGGTAAACTTTCCTTATATTCGTTATTTTGCACTTAAATCAACACCAACAACAACACATACATAAAATTCTGGCTTTTATGTGTGGGTGTGTGTGTGCAACTGCATTACCTGCCTGTGGTGCGATTTCAAAAGTAAGCATTTTGCATGAATCTTGCTCCCCAATCGCTCTTAGCTGACGAGGCGCAAAAAATGCTGGCGGAAACAAACGGCAGAAAGTAAGTAACAGCTTACGTTTTAAGCGTGAACTCCACATTTGCTGTGTGAGCCTTGCATGGCTTGAAACTTTCGTCGCACATGCACACGCACGCCTGAAGGCAGTCGGCAAAGCGCCTTTCGTTTTTAAGCTGCCACTAGCGTCTGTTGCATTTCATATCCCTGGCGTTTTATGAAACTTTTGCCTGGCGCACGGGCGTTGCAATAAATAAAATAACACTGTGTGGCTTAAAGCTGTCTACCAGTGCTTAAGTGCGCACACAGCACCGCAAATTGCTGTTTGCCACCTGTATGTGTGTGCGTCTGCTGCGTGTGTATTGGTGTGTCAATCAGGCTTCAGTGGTTGCTTTGTGCGAAGTTTTAAACGAGTTAGTGCCATGCCGACATCTGCTGCGCTCTGCCATGCTATCGCGTGGGCCGTCCGTCGCTCGCGTGCAGCGCGTGCGTGATTGACGCTCACACATTGTTGCTTTCGCAGCGGTAACATGGGTTGGCAATTTATTTTTAGTGCATTGAGCGATGGTGGGCAGACATGCATGGGCTTTGTGCGCAAACACTCGGTCACCGTGAACCGTTGTTGGTTTTAAGTGGCAACTATGTGTCACTCTGAGTTTCTAAATCAAATGCATTGAATTATTCAGAAATTACACAGAAGTTTGAAAACGGCAACTTCAAACGAATAATATGAATGACGTTAGATTAGATATTCTCTATTCCAAATAAAAGTTGATGATATGAAATATCATAGAAATGGCTTACCTTTAGCCGTTGGAACTTGGCTTCAGCATCCTTGTCTCCGTCGTTCTTATCCGGATGGAACTGAAGAGCCAACACTTTGTACTCAGCCTGGATTTGTTCAACCTGCAAGCAAAAAGTTTATATGAAACAATAATTTTTTTTCATTTTTCAATTTAGAAAATTAATTATTAATAAAAAAATTAAGGGAAATCATTTAAACAAAGAAAGGTTTTGAGCGGTACCTTCGGAAATCAGCTGCCAATGGCTGAATTTCCAAAGATTTTTGTTACAAAAAATTCACAAATATTATGCTGATGTTGCCTTTTTTGGGATACCCATTCATTTATTATTAGGTCTACAACTTTGATTCCGCCGTTTTCCAATAAATGTCTCTAGGGTCAAGCACTGGTCGATTAAATCGTTTTATATCGATCTTGGACATTTGTGTCAACATTAACCCAACAAAATATTTGTAAGATTCAAACTTATTCTCAACTGAAAATGTCACTTTTTGAGCCAATTCTCGACATTTGAGGAAATTTCTCTATTCTTTTTTAATTCTAAGAAAAGTGAGTGCGGCTCATGAATGCTTTCGGAAGTACGGTGATGTCTAAGTGAAGAACATGTGGAAGGGAAAAAGGGGTTTTCGAAGACGGCTGTGGTGGGAAGAGATTACTCAGATCCAAACGCCTCAAAGGGCCCTGAGGATGATTCAGAAACAAGGAAACTGGGTTCCTTACGACTTGAAAGCAAGAGATGTCGAACGGCGCTTCTTTGCATGTGAACAGGGAAAGGCACAACCGAAAGGGATTTTTACACCGCATTGTAACTGGAGACGAAAAATGGGTCCACTAAGACAATCCTAAGCAAAGAAAGTCATGGGTAAGCCTGGACATGCCTCCACGTCGACGGCAAAACCGCACATTCACGTCACCAAGGTCATGCTCTGCATTTGGTGGTACCAGCTGGGGGTGATATATTATGGGCTACTAAAGCCAAGTGAAACCATCACAGGAGAGCGACACCGAACGCAATTGATGCGTTCGAGCCGAGCACTAAAAGAAAAACGGCCACAGTACGAGGAAAGACATCATAAAGTCATTCTCCAGCATGACAATGGTCAGCCTCACGTTGCAAAGGTGGTCGAAAAATATTTGGAGACGCTGAAATTGGAGATCTTACCCTACCCACCGTATTCCCCAGACATTGCTCCATCTGACTACCACTTGTTCCGATCGATGGCACTCGGTCTAGCTAACGAGCACTTCAGTTCCTATGAAAGAAGTCAAAAATTGGTTTGATACTTCGATCGACTCGAAAGATGAGGAGTTCTTTCGTCATGGAATACTTACGCAAGCTGCCAGAAAGATGGTCAAAAGTAATAGCTAGCGACGGCCAATATTTTGAATAACATTTTTGTAAACGCTTTTATACAATAAAGTATTAAATTAAAAAAAAAAACGGCGGAAGCAAAGTTGTAGACCTATTATATGAGCAAAAATTTGTTAAAATAGGAATTTTTTTCGACCCACGTAGCCCCTCAACTGAGCAATTTTTTCTACCTTAATATTTTTGTTTCAGCCTTTCAAGTCACAGTTGTTACTCAGAATGTACTACCACTGAACGTTTTATGAAACCACATTGATATTGTATTTAGAAATATTAATTAAATTCCAAAGACAAAGTCTGGTTCGTAAGAAATCTTTGATCCATCGAGATCGATTGGGAAATCGAATTCACCATCTTCTCGTATTTTGCTTTCACTGCCATTCAGCAGGTTGGAGAAGTCTTCCCTCCATAACCTAAGTATGCTCTGGGCATCAGTCACTAGATCACCTTTGAGGGTTCTACAAGGGTATGAAGTTTTGAAGCCTAACGACTTTTCTAGTAACGGCCAAATTCGTTGAATACGACGAATGTGGAAGAAATCCATATAAATCCTCCTTTGTTTTCAATGTTTTTAATGGGTACAGTTTTCTGCGATTTTGTCTCTTAACCGTCCCAAAAAAGCTATAGAATATGCCTTCTTCAAGATATATAGTTGGTAAATAATATTCCAGGCTGAACTGAACCCAGAGTTCTAGTGGCACCTTCGATAAGGTCATTTCAACATTGTTGTAATGAGAATTAATAAAAAAATAGAATGAAAAAGTTGGTAAATGTTTAAAGGTTTAAACCACAGTCTAATCAAAGTGAAATTTTTATATTTTAAGTAAATCAGAGAAGAAATCTGCTTTAAAGAAAATAAAATCTAAACACAAATCAAACAATTTTTAATCTGCCTTCTGAATGCAGTTAGATCACTTAAGCACAGAGATATTAAAAAGAATAATATAGAACTCTTCTAAGTCTAACAGAACCTACTAAGTCTAACAGAACCTACTAGTAAAGAAGTAGGTTAATTCGAAGAAATTCACATTGCAAAATCTATGTTCTTATTGAGTTCTAAGGCATGTCAGCTTTGTTTGTCAATCCACTGACAGCTATTGATATTGCCTGTTGGTTACTATAACAGACTTATGCTTGACATCTTTGAAATCTGCTAAATTTCCACTATGTAAGTTTTGGCAAATTGTATGTTAGTACCAATACATATGAACACATACACATATACGCACAAACACAGCTTAATGTAATGCTCTTTGGTAAGTCATAGCCGAGAGTATTGGAGTGAACTCCACTTGGCTTAGTCTCCAAGCGATTGTATGCCAACTATTTGGCTGGTTGGCAGGCTAAAGTGAGCCAAGTGCGCCCGCACGACTCATATGTCCATATTTTGATTGAGACATAAGTGAGCAGCCACAACAGGCAACGTTGCTCTGAAGAATTGTTACATGCCAACCAACAATCATATGCGTATACTCTGAAGAGTATGTGTGTGTGTGAGTGGGACGCATCCTTAAACTCCTTACGTTGATAGCTCAAGGGGACAGTTTATGATCAACTTTAAAGTCCTAAGTGCATAATTTTCGTTAAACTTCTGCTGCGCCAATGAAACGTGTTTTCCACACATCCACTTTGCACTCGCTCGGCTCCTGCTGTGCCTGGATAACCTACATATTTCGTGGGCTGGCCAAACAAGTGCGCTCAACAAGGCGTAGGAAGCACCAGCTGAAGCCCAACTCATGACGAACACACACAGCAGCGAAAGCAGCTGACAATTGTTGTTGTTTCAGTGTGCTTTGTTTTTGCGTGGGCTTTCAGTTAACAACAGTTTGGTCTCTTCTTTTTCCATACGCTCGAGGATAATGTATACTTTCATTGTTGTGGGTTGAAGCTTTCTGCAGAATTTCCATCGGAAGTGGCGAAGCACTGGCTTTACGTGGCGAGCGCATTGTGAATTTCTTTCTCGTTTATTGTGCTAACTGTTGACAAACGCTGGCTCTCTGCTTGCACACATTGGCTTTGTTTGTTCGCTTTTAGTTTTCCTTCGCTCCAGTGGCCTGGGTACACCTGTCTGGTCTGGCTTACACCATCACGCCTTAGCCGCTTAATTAAGTTTTGTGCGGCGCAACTCGTCTTGCAGACTACAAAGTTTAGTGATAGACATTTTGCTTGATTCTGACAGTCTGTTTAATTGAATTTGGCCGCAATTTGATTTGAGTTTTGCGTCTGTTCGCAGTCTTCATCGTCGATATATATGCGGTGAATTGATAAGAATTTGTAAGATTAGCATACCAATTGGCTTTCAATTATGACGCCTGTATTAAAGAGATTAATGGGAGCCCTTGTGGCAAGTTGACCTTTAATGTGACAGCTTAACTGTGCTAAATCTAGTAACTGGTTACTGTATAAAAATAAAATACTGAAAAGTGATAGTTCCGAAATCGTTATATAGGACCAATTGTCGATTAGGGAGATCCAAGTAAAAGTACTTTTTTCAATAGCCTTTTTTTGTCAGATCTCGCGTGAGTCGTGTCAAGCTGTCATGTTATTTTTGTATGACATTGTTTGGCATTTAATTATGGAAAGACTTACTGTGAACATCGTTCAACTTTACTCCGAAAATTTACGTTCTGTCAAGAATGTGTTTCGCTCGCTTCGCTGAACTTAAGTTCAACATAATCGGCCTACTAGGCGTACTATTTGCAACACCATCACCCATCCTGAGACCCAGCTTTCATTATTGGATAATATTCAACCGAATAGACGACGTCCAGCACGCAGTGAAGAAAATAAAGCAGCCGTAGCTGGGAGTGTACATGAAGACCGTGGAGAGAGTCGATTCGGGGTCGTTCGCAGCAACTCGGACTGAAGTGTGGAACGACTTGTCGCATTTTACGTGGAGATCTTCAATTGAAGGTGTACAAAATACAGCCTATGCAAGAACTGAAGCTGCTCGACCTTCTCAAGCGATGTCGCTTCGCTCGATGGGCTCTTGCAAAGTTCCAAGAAGATCCGACATTTTCGAGCCAAATTTTGTTCAGCGATGAGGCACCTTTGGATTGAGGAGCGACCTGAGGAGTTTCAAGAGCTGCCATTTCGTCTAAAAAAAAAACGGTTTGGTTTGGTTAGTGGAGTCATCGGCCCGTATTTCTTCTAACATGATGCCGATGAGAACATAGCCATCAATGGCGACCGTTATCGCATCATGAAAACCGACGATTTGATGCCTGAAATTAAAGCTAGAGCTCTCAGCGACATTTGGTTTCAACAAGACAGCGCTATTTTCTCCCACATCGCATCATTCAATGGATTTATTGAGACAACACTTCGGTGAGCAGAAAATGTCACGTTTTAGGTAGGTTGGTTGGTCACTAAGTACCATGCGGCTGTTATATGTTATAGTAGTTCGATCAGAATATTATGGTCGGAGATTGTGTTATGGAAAATAATATATGATACATTTCGAAAATATGTATATCTCGTCTGAATAAATATCTCCAAACATATATATATTTCCCTATAATTCGCTATACAAAGAGGTTTTTTAAAGTTTTTGGGGGTGCCGCAAGGTGTTATCGTGCAGAGCATAAATTCTTTCTTTTCTGCAAAGCTAAACAAATTAAGAAGAGCAAGAGGTATGAGTATGGTGACCAATCGAACAAGCAACTGGTATAAATGCAGTAAATTGGCATAATTGGCAGACGATCTCATTGAACTCATGGCAACAAGAGAGTACAAGAGGCGCCTTACCTTTTTGTTTAGTCATATTCGTTATTCATAATTCGCTAACTAGGATATCAGGCAATCAGAGCTTGGGTATGTACTTGTGCCAGAATATGAATGAATGATGTGCCTGCTTTGTAAAGCCTTGATTAGGTGCTGGAGCTAAGATGATTACTATTGTAATTGAAGATGAGATCAAGCTATGAATTAACAATGTACTGCTTTTGTTTGAAACGCGCTTGAATACATTATTGCAATATTTTTTTTCTTAAGAAAGCACATTCGTAATTCAGACAGCGGCAGACATTTTGATTACAACAAAACAAATTTTTTATTTTTTCGTAGTTAACGGACCAATAAATAAAAATTTGCAACAATTGTGCTTGTAAAGCTGCTGTCAGATCTCTTCACAGCCGACAGCAACTTGGAATTCATTGCTTCCCAAAAGACTTCTACGAAAATACCTTTTTTTCAAATTCACAGAGCCTGGCATGGGTTTGATGTACATATGTCTGCTCGGCTTTCGCATGTCTGCCAGAAAAACAATAAGAAACCGAAGCTCCTGCAGCAAGCGAAAGAAAAACGGTAAGACACATGCTGTGCGAGTGCTTATACAGGATGTGCGGCAATGTTAAGTGGGTTTCTTGTTTATTATGTTCCCATCCGCCCCTGCTCCTCCTTATGCCTGCTTTGAAATATCAATAACAGTGTGTTGTAGCACAATGTGGTCGTAAAAGGGAACACCTGAATATAAAATATTTTTATTGCCCTTAACGGTCCGTGTGTGCTTGTACACACAAATACACGCCTCTACACGTATATGTGGTATGTATGGCTTGAAAAAGCTAACGGCATCGCAAATATATGGCTCGGGCGCATTACACGGAAGTTTTTCCCAGCTGAGTCATGACCATGACGGCTTTAAGTTGTGTGTCATGTGAACGCTTCACGACACACGCCCACAGGGCACACACACTTGTCCTATTTTTGCTTTCATTCCTCTCTTCTGCGTGAGTTCATTATTCTAGAATTTCGCTTCTTCATTTGCCAGATTTTCTGCGTAAGAATTTCGCTTAAAACATTTCGCTTGATTTCTGTTTTCATTCCGTCTACCCTCACTTATGCGTTTCCAATCGCTCACTGCGTTTTAATGGCACTCGCTAACAAAGTTGATATCCATTTGCTCATCTCATTCAATCACTTCGCTTTCCACTTCCCCGCTCCGTGATTTATGTGCGTCTCTGTGTGGGTGTGTATGTGTGTGTGTGGCCTGCGCGCATACAAATGTTGGCGTATAAATTAATGTAAGTGAGCTCGTGATTTTCAATGGATATTTACATACACGCAAAGGCATTCGTGTGGTTGTGTGTGTGGCGATGCGCAATTCCTTCTTTAAAAATGTATGCGAGTTAAATTGCAGATTCTTGTTTTTCGCGTCGCTCGTCATGTGCCACATTATTAATTTATATGAATTTAAAATATATTGTATTATGTATAATTAACGACCTGCCATTTATGGAGGCAAACATCGGAACGCTTTAACTTTTAATTTTTAGCGTACGCTTTTAGTTATAACTACTGTTCAAAATTGGTTGACGGAGCTTGTGGTAAATTTATAAAAAATAAAATTTCGAATATAATCGATATTTTAAAAAAATATTCTTAAACGAGATAGAAAACTGGAATTCCTAAGCTACTGTTAAGAGTGTTGGGGTCAAAAAAGTCTAAAGTAAAACCTAAATTTAATTTGAGTCACATTCTGAGAAAGTTCACATCTCTGAGAAGGTAAAGAAATCTCATATTTATACCCTAAGCAGGGTATATTATATTTGCCACGATGTTTTTAATACTCGAAAGGTAACGTCAGAGACCGTATAAAGTATATATAAAAGACAAACGAAGCGAGCTGAGTCAATTTAGGCTTGTCTTTCTGTCCATCCATCTGCCTGTATATCCGCGAACTGGTTCTACAGTTTGTAAGATATTGATTGATTCGAACTTTTTATATGTCGTTGTCTCCTCTGGATGCTGCTAATTTGTTAGAACCGTCGATGATGGACTACTAAAGGCATACGGAAACTGTAATTAAATTCCAAGAGTAGATAATATTCTTCTTCTAATATTCCAAACAGATGTACTCTTTTAAATTGGTAGGACCGTCCTTAAGTACTGTGCCAATTATAAGCGCTATCTGTCAACCAGTTTGTTTATAGCAGCTGCTTAAGTCGGTACACCTCAGTGGTGCGTTGCCATTTTTACAACGTATAAAAATATAAAACAAAGAATTTTTCTCAAATTTCGTATTTCTAATCGAATTTCGTGTGAGGAATCTCCGCGAATGTTGAAGAAGGCTTACGATTCAGTTTTATCAAAAACACAAGCCTACGAATAGTACAAAGCCTTTAACCCTAGACGGTCATCCTTCGTCAAAATGACTACGAACTATTTTATTTTTATTGTAAATATGTTTTTAATTGTTCGTGTTTATCTCCGCTTTCGTACAGCGATATAAGTTTTCCTCTTTATTTTTGACTTTGATTTTATTAATAATGATATAAATAAATAATAAAAAAATAAAACGCGTTCATTATTTTGACTCACGCCCTACTGAAAATGGATTTGAAATAAGACGTCGTCAAATTGACGAAGGATGACGTTAATGTACAAAAAAAAGGACGACCGTCCAGGGTTAAAGACGGTCGAGGTATCATTGAAAACATGACTCGTTCTGAACGACCTTCGACCTCATAAGCTGATGAAAGTATTTAAACAAAGATATGGTGCTCGAAAAGCGATATCGTTCATGAGTCCATTTGAATGATTTTGGTGAATATTTTGGGTATGAAACGCTTTCTTGCTCGACTCTAAAAGGCTAAAAAACTAAAAAGGTCTCTTTGAACATGCTTGATCGTGCGAATTCCGATCCCACATTCATGGAAAGCACTACAACTGCCGACGAGATATGGGTTTAGGAGTTTGACATGCAAACAAATCAACAAACATCGGAATGGAGGGAAATATATGAGCCAAAAACAAAAGAAAACATGACAAAGCCGCTCAAAAATCAAGGTAATGCTGATTGATGAATTTATTGCGAAGGAAAGACGGTAAATAAGTAGGAACAACAATTCATGGATTTTATACGATGATAATGCACCATCACATCGAGCCACGATTGTGACCGAATTTGAAATCAAGTCCAATGAATACCAGCGATCAACCACCGTGTTCACCAGATTTGGCTGAAATTGCAGCTCCTTGGAATCCGTTTTCTGTCGATCAAGCACATAGAACAAAATTAACTGCAGCAGCTGAAGGTCATCCCAAAAAAGTGCTTATGAAAAGTGTTTCGGGGTCTACGAATATATTGATCAATAATTAATATTTTGTGTTTTGTTTACAATTTCCTTTTTTACTTATTTATCAGAATGTATAACTGCATATAAAATGGTCGATTAAAATCAAGTTCTTGTAAGGAAACTTTGTAGGAATATTGTGGCTTCAAAGCAGCCGAAACTAACGCTATTTAATTATCTTATTAATACAAGCGAAGAAAAATATGTAAACAAATGACAACCTTTCTCAAAAATATTTACAAATTTTTTACTCGTTCGCCCCAAATCCCAAATTTTCAAATGCTTCCAACTTTTTACTATAACTAGAAACCCTTTCGTTCGTTGTAAGAAGGAGGGGAGGGGGAGCATGTCTTTAACTTAGATTTCTGAATAATACATAAACTAAGTTCAGTTACGCACACGCCTGTATAATAAGCAAATACTTTTTTACCTCAAGGCCAGGCGCGCTACTAGAGCATAAAGCTGAGCAATTTGATCCAAAGCATTTGCAGGCTTGCCGACGACCGCACAAAAAAATCATACCCAAATTTGTACACGCTCAATGCTAAGAGGGGGGAAGGAAAAGAAATCCGTAACAATCTGCTAACCGAGACTGAAAAGGCTGGGCGTTTCAGTCGGCTTGCAAAGTAAAACATTCACTGCCTCAGGTAGGATAATCACATTCCAAATACCTTTTTAGTAACACCGCTTGCAAAGTATGCTTTTAAACACTGTTTTGCCATTTTGCTGTTTTATTTCAACCTTTTCATGTGAGCCTGCTTTGATCCGCCAATTTGTCGGTGTCGCAACAACGCACTCTGCATATTTTCTTAATCGAATAAAAATTGAAAATATGAAATTCTGTACGTAGCGGAGAGCGAGAGGGACAAAACATAGCCGTCCAAAGCGCTGCGACGAGACAGTATTAGCCTTGACTAATTGCACGCGAATTGGAATCTGCGCGCAGCCACCGAGGCGTGCACTGAACTGAGGAAAGCAACTTGAAAGAAACCACATTCATATTCAAAATGCTGAATACTGTACGCACACAAACAGGCAAGTGCGTGTGTATGCTTATGCTAATTCGAATGCTTGCTTACTTTTTGACAGGCAGGCAGTATGTTTGTATTTGGTGATATCCTCTTGGCGACCGCTACTCAAGATGATTGCAAACATTTTGTCTAACAGTATGCGACTCAAGTACATAGTTCGCCAGGCATGAACGCTTTCAGGGCGCGCCAATGTCACCGTTGCGCACACGCTGAGACAACTGCTAAAATTCGGTTTAATGAGTTCACCACACACATTGTGCGTCTGTGTGTGCTGGCGTCGGAAATGTGCGTTTCAAGGCGTGAAAATACCGACTAATGCTATGCAGAATAGGAATATGCGAAATGAATGGAAAAATTTAACGCTTATAAGCCTTGAACTTCCCATGTTTGAGTGCTTTAGGAAGCCCCTATTTTCTACGTTTTAGTTTAGAATTACAAGTAAGTTTTAAGTCTTTGTGAGTTGAATAGAAATAGATTTGTGGAGGCACCTTTTAAAATTTATTTGGAAAGTGTTTTCAAACTTATTTCATAAGATTGTGTGTAAGTGTTGATGTAACCGTACATTTTATACTCTTGCAACTGGCAAGAGCCAAAGCACGGGAAACTTCTTCAGATGGTGGCAAAACTGCATATTAAAATATGTTGCGGAAGAAGTAAGCTTAACTTTATTGATTTATTTTCTTACTCACGTTAGCTATAATTATGTTAAAAATACCTTGAAATGAGAGATATATATGTGAAATTAACTCGACTAATAGCTAAATCCCTACTAATAATATAAATACGAATGTAAGCTTGTTTGTTACGCTTTCACGCAAAAACTACTTAACCGATCATCATGAAACTTTGTACATATACTCCTGAAGGTATTAGAAGTAGCATAATGTACTTTATATTAAAAAAGTTTTACGAAAGATAAAAAAAAATTGTTTGTCAAATAATCGTCAAATTTAGCTACTTCAACGCCATCTAGCGTTACAGCAATGAAGTTTCAAGCCTGAATACTGTAATACCGTCCCACCGTATTACCGGCGGTGACGACAGCATCTAATTTAATTGAATAAAGTTTCAACGGCTTCTAATTTTTCTATATTTACTGTTATTTTCTTCTGTCGTTACATGCAGTATAAAACTTCTCAAATTTTTTAGGTAATCCGTAATTTTTGCGATTAGCTGTCACTTTGTTATTTTAGATCTTACTCGCTGATGTTAATTCTTACTCCACTTTTCTTTGAAAATGCCTCGGAACCGGAAATCTGGTCTATCCAAAAATTCATCCCGGGACCGTGCCGCAAAAGTTGCACGAAATCAAGAAACTTTAGCTCACGCAGTGCTGAGAAGACAACAACAAGCAGAGCGACAAAGAGTTTAGAGATTCACCTGTGCCTCTTCAGGCACAAGTTCGTTTAGGAAGACAAGCTGCACTGCAGACAGCTAGAAGAGCGATAGAAACACCAGAACAATCGCAGGCGAGAAGACATAATGCAGACATGCAGAGAACGCGCCGCTAAAATTTCATGCATAATGATTTGGCTGTGTTTAATGGTACAGGGCTTCATTATGATCCTTCAATTCAATATCATAATTATCCATTGATTGTTATTGGCTCAATGAATAAAAAATGTCAGCACTGTGATGCTTTTAAATGGAAAGATGAAACTGCTGGAATGTGCTGTTCTGGTGGTAAAGTTTCACTTCCAATACTTGGTGACACAAAAGAGACTTTGAAAACTTTATTATTAAATGTTACAGATGAGTCAAAGCAATTTCTGAGCAAAATAAGAAAGTATAACTCTTGCTTTCAAATGACATCCTTTGGAGTTGATAATGTGATAAGAATGACCGGGTTTTCAGATAAATCATTAACTTGGATCACTATTTCCAATAGATTATGATCAGCATAAATTTCTTCAGGTATACTTTATAGGTGATGAACAAAATTAAGTAAATCGTCGTTGCCAATATATTGAAGGAGTAGAGAGAGAAACGGTCTTGGTAAAAATCTTTAAAAGTGCGATAGACAACTGACCTTCAGACAACTACAAATTTATGATTCATGCTGATCGAACTCCACGTGGCGAACAAGAAAGGCGTTGTAATGAAGTTTGAGTTTTTCGTTTTTAGCGATGTCGAAATTTGTTGAGCAAATAATTTGTATTAAATTTTATTTACGGAATCAATTTTCTGCTGCGGATACATTGAGGATGGTGTAGAAAGCTTTTGGTGATGAGGTGATGTCTAAAAAAATGTTCACAAGTGGTATAGTGTGTTCCAAGCCGGCCGTGAACGTGTCGAAGACGAAGAGCGTCCAGGGCGACCATCAACCTCAACCGACGAAGCTCACGTTCAACAAGTCAAAGATTTGGTGTTGCAAAACCGTCGATTAACAATTAGAGACCTTGCTGATGAAGTTGGCATAAAGGATGTTTTGGGCCTCAAGCGCGTCAAATCTCGACTGGTACCGAAAACATTGAATTTTTTGGAAAAAGGCGTCGCGTTGAAGTGTGTGAAATGATGCTTTCCGACTACCAGGGTGTCATGAAATGCATAATAACTGGCGATAAAACTTGGATCTATGCTTATGACCCCGAAACAATCGATCAATCGAGCGAATATCATGCCAAAAGAGAACCAAGACCAAAAAAATTGCGCCAAAGTCGTTCAAAAATCAAGGTCATGTTGACTGTTTTCTTCGATTATCGTGGTGTTGTGCATTATGAATTCCTTCCAACCGGTCAAACAGCGTCATTTACGTAATGCTATCCGCCTAAAACGCCGGGAATTGTAGAAAGACAATTTTTGGGTTTTACACCACGATAATTCACCATCCCATACTGCCCTCGTAATTCGTGATCATTTCGCCAAAAACTCAACTCATATCGTTCCGCAGCCACCGATAGAGGAGATTCAAGCCGCAGCGAAGACGGAACTGATGGCCATCCCGGAAAGTGACTACAACCAGTGTTTCGAAGATTGAAAAATCCGTTGTCATAAGTGCATTGCATCGGAAGAGAATTACTTTGAAGGGAATGAAATTAAGTTGGAAGAATAAATAAAGAATTTTCAGAATAAATACAATATCACCTTATTTCTTGTGCACAGTACGGGTAATTGCATTAATTTTGGCATTGAGCAGTCACACTCGAAAACTTAATTTGAAGCAGTTTTATATACAAATAACACTCACTGATTGACAGGAATTGGTGGAGAATCAACGATTAACATTCAAAGATATTACTGGCATCATTGAAATATCAAAAGGATCATTGAAAACCATTTTGAAAGATCATTTGGACCTAAGAAAAATGAAGTAACGAAAGGTTTCAAAATCATTTAATTTTTCGAAAAAAGTGTCGTGTTAACGTCTTTAAAAGAATGCTTTCCGACTACCAGAAGGTAATTAAATATATTATTACCGGCGATGAGTCTTAGACTATCCTTACGACCCGAAACGATCAGTCGGCCGAATATTGTGAGTCGAACCCGAAAAAAACGTCAAAGCAGGTCAAAGAATCAAGGTTATTTTGATAGTTTTCTTCGATTATCGAAGTGTGATGCACTCCAAACTCCTTTCAACCAGCCAAATTGCCAACAGGAAGTACTATTTGAATGTTAATGTCATTTGCGCGAAACAATTCGTAAAAAGAGGCGGGGATTATGGACCAAGAGTTATGGTTTTTGCACCATGACAATGCACCGTCGCATACTTCATTGATCATCACGAGTTTTTCGCGAAATTTTCAACCAATTTCGTGCCGCAACCACCATATTCGTCTGATCTTGCTCCATGTGACTTTTGGCTATTCAACAAACTCAAACGACTGCTCCGGGGAAAGTGTTTTGAGCCAATTGAAGACATTAGACGTGAAACACTACACGCATTGAAGGCTTTTCAGGAAATTGACTTTAAACAGTGTTTCGAGGATTGGAAAAAACGTTGGTACAAGTGAATTGGGGCCAAGGGGCATTACTTAGAGGGGGACGACATATATTTTGAGGAATAAATTAAAAATTTTATAATTATGCTCAAAATCTTACTACTTTTTGCTCATAGTAGTACTGCACATACCATCCCTAATCATATGGAGTAAAGTCAGTCAGATGTTCGAAAATCCGGAAATTAGTTTTATTTGTAAATTTTATCCATTGTATGCACAAAGATACCCTGTTATCAGTTGAACACACTCTCCAGTTTTGATTTTGATAACTTAAATGTAGGTCGAAATATACGGTATAAGGTCACCAACCCATTTTTGACATCCAGTCAAACTGTTGATAGGAAACGATTATCCTTGAAGTTGGGCCGCGGGATATAAGATTTCATGTAAAAGTGGTGGTAAAATTTAAAGCTTTCATTTTTAGATATAACAAATATATATAAACATTTCAACAACAAAACCTAAAGCTTATTTCATATAAGTGGTTTCTATTATATAATGAATATACAAATAGTATATGAAAAGTGATTTTACGTTATTTTGCATTTTAAATGGCGATATATTTCCTATAATTTTACCTAGGAGAAAAAATATTCTCACTTCCATTTTCGTCACTTTTAGCTCTCATTTATTCAGTATAGTAAAAGTGACATTGTATGTCATGCAAATGTGAGAAAAAAAATTCAGCACTTTTCTAAAGAATTTACATTAGCCTACTATAAACCCACTTATATGCATAAATGCATATGTATGTACATATTATTAGAGTAAATAATATGTAAAAGTATGTGGGAGCACTCATACATAAATCCATGTATTAGGTTGAAACCTCTTGAACCAAGCGCTTGAAAGCAATATGCTAATAACTGCTTTCCAAAGAAAATAAATTTGAAAAAAGTTAAGGAAGGCTGAACCGGTTGTCGAATGTATTTATTTACTAAAAAGCCAGCGCATTGAACATCTGTGGCAACAAAAACATATTTCATTAAAATTTTAACAAAGTGCTGAGAGCAAATGCATGAGCACAGATTTCTTTGAATGCATTTCCGTAACAAATTAATGAATATTTTTAGCGCCAGAAACTTTAAATGCTTCTTCTCCCAACTTCTATTTCTCCCAAACTGAATCATCTTCAGCCTTTTTGAGTAAACATATACTCCGTACCTAATTCGTATAATTTATGCTCTTGAAAACAAATGAGAGAAACAAATGTGGAAACTGTTTGTTGACCTTTCGTATAAATTTGCAGCTGAATATGTAAATAGATGCAGAATGGATGAGAAGAATTTAATAATTCATGAAGCCGTATATAGAAGGCATATTGTTGAAATATTTGTATAAATTTCTTTAAATTAAATAAGGCTTCAAAAAAAAATCTCCAGCCTCGGAACATTTAATATTTGGTTGTTAAATACTTAAGTAGATAATTTTAAAATAGACCGTTGGAAGCACTTTAAAGGCAGGCTAACATTGACAGCCACCTGCCTGTACATGTGTTTCCTAATCAAACTAAGCTCGGTTCTAATATATATATAATATTTATATATTTATATATATATATTTATAAATATATTTAAAAACAAAAATGAGCTAAATGCAGAGGTGCGTTCACTCTCTGGGCTTCACTGCTGCAGTCAAGCGAGCACTCAGCCATCAATCCTTTGGCTAAACGCTGCGCTAAATGGGAGCAAACTCTTGAATACCTTACACCCATACATGCATACATACATGCATACACAAAAATGTGTTATGCAATCGCCTTGAAAATTACATAATACAATTTAATTGGCTCAATTAGAGCGGCTGCAGCGGCTCTGCACTCGTTGCGCTGCAAGAGCCAAGTCTCTGAGAAGTGCAGATTGCATTAGGCTCATCGGCAGGTGAAAGCAGTGGCGCGGTGCAGGGCGGCGAGGTTGATTTATCCGTTGCTCGTACGTTGTTGTATTGCAATGCAAGCATTTGCAATCAATTCCCATTGAAAGTGCAATTGAAGTCGTTGCTGTTGGCGCTGAGATATTGAATGCATTAAAAGCTCATTCATTTTAATTTATTCTAAGCAGACATTCTGGCTATTGATTGCAAGGAATACGTATACCTAGTCGAATAGAAGATATTTACGTCTATAAACAAATATAATATGATCTAATAAAAATAATTGTAAATATGTATGAGTGCTTACATGTTGCATAAAAAAATAAATTGAAAATTTGTTGATGAAGTCTTGGGAAATGCGAGTACGTTGCATTCCGCAAGGAAATGAGAAACTAGCAGAGTTATTCATTTCCCTCATCAATTAAATGCTTGAAGAGCCAACTCACTCTTCCTTATCTATTTTTCGGCAGCTTCTGAAGGTTAGAAAGCTAGTGTATTGGTGGATGATTGATTGTTTGCCTTATTGTTCTACTAAAGTCATGCAATTTTATGTTGAAGGTTTAGATTATGTTTCAAGATTGTTCTGCAAAAAGCGCGCTTGAACCATTATGAATCTGTCAAGAATGCAGTGCTGATATCTGATTACAAATGAAATGACAACAGTTGTAAACCACAACCACTAAACAGTTTATTCAATGCATCACATAATGCTTATATCATGCGCCATAGTGACCTCACGCCAATAAGTGAATGCTCCACATATTTCATAGCGTGTTTAAGACAACAAAGTAAGCATGTGCTAATTGTATTTTAGCTCCTGGCTGACTATTGTACAAGTCTCTTTCTATATTCATATATATTCATATTCATATATATATATATATATGTATATATGCATACGTGTATATGTCTCTGTATATGCCATTCGTGCAAAGTCGCGTCGCTTTTTGCTCAGTTTTCTCCGCATTTCGCTGTCTGGATCCTAGAACTCCCTTCGTTTGCATATTCTATTAATCTTTTTACCTGGTTCGCCTTTTCGCTTTTCGCTGCTTCGCTAAGCGTGAATTTTTAAAATTCTAAAGGAAATAACTGTTACATTATCGTCGTCGTTTTTCACTCTCTCTCTCTTCCCCTCTCTTCGTTGGCGCAGTTTGTCGTGCATGTTAAAAATATCAAAGCATTAAATTCCATTAATGCCAAAGTGAGTTAACTAAGTATGTTGTAATATTATTAAATATTGTGTGAAGCGAAAAAGTATATGGAAATATGGAAAACATTTTCAACTTTTATCAGCGCTTTTTCACGGCTTTGCAATGCTTAGCAAAGTTGACATAATTAAATGGCAATGTTTTAAAATGCAAATTTGTTTGATTAAATTTGCGCTAAAAGTTGCACGATTGGGTGGCATTGCCGAATACGTAGATTTTAAACATGCTGTTTACAAAATATTTATATTTTTATATGAATTATCTCAGTCTGCGACCACCACCAAAATGTGTTTTTATAATGGTCATCAGGGTCCACTGGAAAAAAGTAAGTCTTCGGTAGATTTTTTTTTACACATCCGAATTTGGCTTAAAATTTAAGTTCCTTAACTTAGCTTTTTCTTCTCGGTTATAGCCGAGTTTACAAAAGCGCGTCAGTCATTCTCCCTCTTCGTTGTTTGGTGCCAAGTAGAGATTCCTAGTGTACTCAAGTCTTCCTTTATCTGGTCTTTCCAACGGAGCGGAGGTCTTCTTCTGCTTTCTCTTGAGGGTATTGCATCGAATACCCTCAGAGATGGAGTATTTTTATCCATTCGGACGACATGACCTAGTCAGCGTCTCTTAATTCGCTGAACAATGAAAATGTCGTCTTATATCTCGTACAGAGGATGGAGCTATTTGTAGAAGTTCACGCAAGTGAGGAAAATTCTCTAAGCGCCATTCACTAGGGAAACGATTCTGGCTCAAGCAGCTCACGACTTCTGGTTTTAGACCAAGTGTCCACTGGGAAGCCAAAACACATCCGTTTGAAGGCGGGCTAAAGTGAGAAGGCGAAACATCCCTCCCAAAGAGGGATAGGCGGATATTTGTGAAATCAAGAATAATCCCATTTGGACCGCTAGAGACACTTGTCCATTGTGATGCCTAGAACTTCTAAGTATGGATCAAAAAGACCGTAGTATATCTGTCAAGCGTCTAGAGGCAGCCACAAATTTATTGAGCCGGCTAATATCAACTCCAGCCAATTCCCGGGCTCGTAGAAAATTAGGCAACCAAAATGCTTTAATCCGGGTTTGCCAAAACTGGACAGTGAAGGAGAAAATGTCTACATGTTTGCATTTCATCTTCCTCCCTGCAAGTATTTTCTTTAGGCTCATCCCCGTGAGGGTTACTGTCCTGTTAGCTCTACTATCATTGCAACCATGTGAATATTTTCTAAAAACTAGTAGTTCCATGGATTTGCTTCATTCTACTCTGTGTCAAAAGACTCTATAAGTGCTGTTTGCGTATCAACGCTTATCGAGCTCGCGCCAGACCTATAAATCCAGTGCCTGAGTGCGCGAAGACAGCGGAACATTAGCTCAGATGTTGGTATAAGTGTCCTGTTTAGCGAGTTCATCGGCTTTACAGTTTTCGACGATTCCGATGTATTCAAGCACCTGGACTATATACATATATTCCAGTCATATGAAAGTTGCTTGATGCCCCAACTAATGTCGTCAAGCACTCCTTGACTAGCTTTGAGCTCACTGTCAGCGCTCTTAAGGCCTGTATAGCAATCCTTGTATTTGGGTGGATGCATAACTGCCTAAAAGAAGTCGAACTTCGTTGAAGTATGAGTACATCTGCTACTACTTCTGCTAGAAAGACACTACAGTGCGCAGACGGTCTGATACAAGAGTTGATTGAAAGTTCCCGACGGGAGACTCTTCCCCAACCTTCTCCTTGAGCTTCATTTTTTCGATCGTTATTTACAAAATATCAACTGTAAGATGAAACATTTTCAAATGTAGTTCGGCAATGTTTTCAATTCAAAAATTTCCTTCAATTCTATGAGCGTTGCACTACACTGTCACTACTTTGTCTCTTTTATTGCTCTCTGTTAACATTTTCGAAGTAGAAAAGCAAGAAGGAACCTGTTGACTTCATCCTCCACTTTCCACCGTTCACTCTCATTTTTACTGCCATCCTTGACGTTCCCCAACTTATATATTATTAAAATCGCACTTACATTTCGAAACTAAAACTAAAATGTAAACAAAAGCAATAACAACTGCAGTGCAATTTGAGTAAACCCGAAACCAACTTTTGTAAGTGTGTGTGTGTGTGTGCGTGCAAGAGTATCCGGTTTAACATGGACACATTTAAACTTTCGTAGATACAATAACAGTAAATTCGTGAAGAAACTAAACGAAGAACAATGAGCTGAGGGGAGTTGAGTGGAGGCGGTGTCCGGTTCTGCACTAAAACTGAAGTGTTTCGTTGTTTGGCGCTGCATTTGTATGCGTGAGCTCTCGAATTTGAAACAATGAGTTCTATGGAATTTTTCCTCACTTGAGAGTTGCTGGCCTTTCGCCTTCAACTGGCAAACGACAAAATCAGCATACAAAAGTACATTTGCACAAAGTATTAGAAACACTTGAAAGGCAACACTTACACACATACCCATTTCCAACCACTTTGAAGTGTGTGTGTGTGCATGTATGTATGTATGTACTTATTGTTAGTGCTAAAGCAAACTGCTGGCGTTGGTGGAAGGGGCAGAGCAATTTGGAGAAATTAATGTGCTGCCATCAGTTTCACATTTCATAAATAATGTAGGAGTCAGTAATATTGTGCAATGACCAAATTAATTGACGATAACAGAAACACTGAATTTGGGGGCGAAAGGTGCATAAAACATTGCACAGTGGGCTGCTTCATTATAGACATTGAATAGTTTTCAGAGGCAATAAGGGAAGACCAATTCTGTCTTTTCTGAAACTTTCCAACCTTTTTAACAGTCTTATACCCAATTACTGTTGATATTTCGAGAAAAACATCTTTCTTTCTTATATATTTTCCTGTTCCGTGTTTTTGTATTGAACTTTTCTCACTTCGCAATTCCAATAAATTATTTGTGGTTCTTGGTTTCAAAAATATCGACTATCAGGAATTATCGATAATTATTGCTAGAACAAATATTAATCCTTTTCCAATAAAAATAGCTTCAAGCACATGCTTTTTTTCGCAACCTCATAGTTATTTATTTGCCCTCAAAGCTCTTTAAAGTCCAACTTGTTGTCTCTTTACGCATATATTCTACTTCTTAAACTAAATTTGCGGCACTTTTCTCCCACTGTTCGCTTAACGTAATCATTGAGCTTCGTGCTCATGCCCTTCTTTGCGTTCGACATTCGATGTTTAACGATTTTGTCAGTAAGCCGTCAATGCTCTCAATTCATTTACATCACTGGTGGCAATCCTCACGAAGGCCGCCCCATTCAAGGCAACGCCAATAAGTTGAAAAGCGAATATAATACAATATTTCTGCAGTAATCAACTTACTTAACTCAAAGCTACTTAGTTTGCAAAATAGTCCATAATTGGAGAGTGTCTATGTCAATTATGAAGTGACGGCGACAGCGCAGCGCAGGAAACAATTCGATTCAATCGTAGCTGTCGGCAACGATACATAACCTCAAGTATTCGTAGAAGCTGAATTAGCGGGGGGTTTGCGTGGTTCATGAGAATATCTGTCGCAATTTCAGTTTATCGTCCCATAGTTTCGATTCTCATTTAGTACGTGCGAAGTAATCACTTAGTTGCTTACAACGCACCCTTAAGTGGCCAAGTGTTTGGGTGTAGCAAACGAGGCGGCAAATACAATTATCACCGAGTCTCCAAATTGGTTGTCCGCAAGTAATCACCGAACGCACATTAATATTGATTACATCTAAAGCTCATTGTTATTACTTACAAGGATTACAGGGAGAATGCGTGTAAATAGCATTTGGAATGCTCGGACGGACGCAAGCTCAATGATGTGTGTAGTAAGTGTATGAAAATTGTGATTTGCCAATATCAGAGAGAAATCTGGTATTACTTTATGACTTTTTTTTTAATATATTAGATGTACCGTTAATTTTTTACTACTATCAGATGTAGTGAGCTTTGTGGACTTATTTTTTATGATTTTAAACAGTTCACTCCCTTAACAATATTTGATTCCGATTGAGAATAATATGATATATCAGATGATCTTATGAAGCATAATCCACCTTCGGGTTAGTATGTACAAAATTATTAGTTTTGACTTGCAAATTACAATGTGGCTTACCCCTCTACGGTCGGGATTTGCTTATTATTAAATGTCGGACAAAGCTAAACTGTGTAAAATGTTCTTTTCTTCTTCTTTTTTGGCGTAGATACCGCTCACGTGGTTAAGCCGAGTTTACAATAGCGCGCCAGTCGTTCTTCCTGTTTGGCGCTGTTTGGCGCTAATTGGAGATTCCAAGTGTAGCCAGGTCCTTCTCCACTTGGTCTTTTCAACGGAGATCTTCCACTTCCTCTGCTTTTTCCGGCGAGTACTGCGTCTATTACTCTCAGAGCTGGAGTGTTTTCATCCATTTATACATACTACATTAACTACGCTGAACCATTCCAATGTCGTTGTATATCTCGTATAGTTCATCGTTCCATCGACTGCGGTATTCGCCGTTAAGTAACTTCTCGGCATTTAAGACTAACTTAATTTATTAAGCTATACCAATGAAGATTTAATTATATGTATGCTTATTGCCTCTCGAGTTTTCATATTGTTTGACGAATCTCTACAGATTTGACATTTCACCTCCTTGGAGACCTAAATCACTATTAAGTCGCATATATCTTTCACAGTCAGACAACATTTATTTGACCCACCTACAGTGTTTTCCGCCGAATACTTAGTATTCGATTTAGATAAAGCCAACATTTAAGCGGTTGCATATGAGCGGTTGACTTGAGATGGCGTTAAAAGCGAAATTGTTAGTCCAGATAAACAGCGCCGACCATAACGATTCGCATCGATTACAGTTAGCCGCAAGAGGATGCATAATTGACTTTATCATCTATTCGATTACTATAAGCACAGAGCGTAGTCTATATTCACAGACTTACTTATATTCGTATATACTTATGTCTATTAGCAAAGCAATGCCGTAATGGTTGTGGTTTAACTCTATAAATAACAGTAAATATATGCATTTAGTAATATGAGCTATTATATGAGTACAAACCGAGCTGGCGCAACTTATTGAAGTCTAGTTACCACTCCAAATTATATTTTATATAATATTAATTATAGCCATAAATGTAATATATATGCGTGTGTATTAGTCTACCACAATGTAAACTCATTTGGTGAACCGAAAGCAAATTAGTGAAAATGATTTTTGCTATATTACTGTAATTTACTATTTAGTAACTGTATGCCAGATTATTTACAAATACATTTTTTTAATATAAAGTTTGTTTTCAATTTTTAATTGAATTCTAGGAAATTTGTAATCGATAGACAACAGAATTTTTTTTTTTTTTTTCTTTTAATGTCAGCTGTCAATTATTATGAAGCAGCAAAATTACAGCCAATAATGAATACGTGTTTTAAGGTAAAAAAATGACTTTTTTGCGAATTTATTTCTTGAATATGGATTGAGTAATTTTATTCCGACCATTTGTATACTATTGATCATATTTTTGACAATCTAGGGTAATTTTTTCATGCACAAATATTAAAAAATAAGCTGGTAACAGAGCTTCCCCAGAACGCCT
The DNA here is from genome assembly GCA_027475135.1 of Bactrocera correcta. Taxonomy (NCBI): domain Eukaryota; kingdom Metazoa; phylum Arthropoda; class Insecta; order Diptera; family Tephritidae; genus Bactrocera; species Bactrocera correcta. The sequence continues at coordinate 62,265,044 of CM050327.1, forward strand.
TGAAAACAAAAGCCTTTGCGTTGTTCACCTTAACTCAGCTGGAAATTATCCTAAAATAAGAAACCAAAAAAAAATTAGTAAAATCATAAAACAAATCTAGTCTTCTCCTTCATCGTTCCGTGATATTTTTTATTTAAAACTTTTGCAGGCTATTTAAAGTGAAAGCTATTTTCCACTAAAAACTATCGCCATTTAATGGGTGGAAAAAAAAAAAAAATTAGTAAACTATGGGGGTTGGTATTTTATACTATATGCTAAACTTGTGTACAGAGTTTGAAATGAATCGGTCACGTAGTTTTGAAATGACAGTGAATACGGACTTTGAAAAAGTAGTTTTGAGAAAAACGAGTCTAAAATTTATGAACTAAAAAAGTGACCGGTAAAAATTACCATACATTGTCAAAAGTGTGCTCACTAATATACGAAAAGTAAATAAAATTATTCAATCCATATTTACACCAACCTTAACTTAAATTCTAAAACAGCCAATATATATTTCTTGATTGGGTATTTTATCGAATGTTTTGAGAACCAGGGTTCAGTGGACTAATATCCAGGAAAAGAAGTTGCCCATTGGAAAATTTATTTTGAAAATAACAGGAAAAATATGAGAAAGGAAAGGCTTGAATATGTTTTATTATTCCGACTGGTATTTCTTGAACTTATTTAATAAATTTTTTTAGGTATTTTAGGAAATTTTTTTATAAATAACCTAATATACGAAAGGATCAGGTATACAGAACTATTAGCAGATTCGTTAAATAACGTTAATAAAAGGTGATTCCTTTCCAACTGCTCACCGAAGTATTCTCTCAATAAATCCATTGATTGATGCGAGTGTGGGAAGTAGAGCCATTTTGTTGAAACTAAATGTCACTGAGATCCCGGGCTTCAATTTTACGCAACAAATATTCCCGCAAACGGTCGCCTTTAACGGTTACGTTCTCACCGGCATCATTTCTGAAGAAATATGTAATGATAATTCCACCGGCGCACAAAGCACAGCAAACTGTTTTTTTTTTTCTAAATGAAATGGCAGCTCTTGAATCTCTTCAGGTTGCTTTTCGTCTCAAAAGCGATAATTTTGCATTTTTATATATGTGCCAATTAAGCCAGAAATGGGTATCATCGCTGAACAAAATTTGGCTCTAAGACGTGAAACCCATTGTCGCTTGGAAGGTTGAGTGGCTTCAGTTTAAGATCTCGACATAAAAAGCGACAAGTCTTTCCCAAGTGGACAAGTCGACTCCCCACGGTCTTCATGTACATTCTCAGCTACAGCTTCTTTTATATCTTCTTCATTGCTTGCTGGACGCGGACTATTCGGTCGAATATTATGCAAGAATGAATGCTGGGTCTCAAAATGGGTGTTAAACAATACTGAATAAAAGTAACATGACAGCTTGACATGACTCAAAAAAAAAACTATTGAAAAAATACCTCTAAAGGATCACCCGTTATAAAGCGACCAGCACTTAATTATCAACAATTCTAATCGAGAAGTGCTTTTATTGCACCGACTAACTTTAAAGTGACTCCCAACAACCTAACCTCACTCATCGTCGGCACTTGTTTGCATTCGTACGTATAACAGCATTCATGTATGTGTGTGGCATCTTCAATGTTGATAGTTTTATTTTCGGTTTTATTCTTTATAAATAGTTGTAAATTCTAGCTCACAAACTCGGATGGCCCAGTAATAACCATAAAAGTGCAACAATAGAATTGGTCGTAAGTTACGCAGTTGCACTTTATTGCCAGAAGACGCATGAAACAACACATGAACTTGTGTAGGTATCTCTCGCATGGAGGTGCAATTAGTGTGACTCTAAGAGTGTAACTGTATATAAAACAAAATAAACAAATAAAATTTAAAGCGTAAATTATTATCGAGAACCATTAAAGATGTGTGTGCCGTGAGTAGTGGAATCTGCGAATTTAATTGTTCGCATGCTTACGACTTGATATTTTAACGGACGAGTGTTTTCGCTTGCGCCGCACCAGTGAATCACTGCTGTCTTCCGAAGAGAATTCGCGCAAGTATGCAAGTGAAATGCAGTAGCGGTCACAAACTAATAAAAACAATAAACATTGCAATAAGTTTCATAAATTTCATTAAGGCAGTTGCCATTATTGTGTAATTAAAGAGAAGAAGCGAACTCATTATTCAGGGTTGCATTATTACATTTGCATTGATGGAGAATTTTTAAGTGATTTGTGAAAAATTAATGACTTTTTCCATTGCTTGACTACTTTCCGTCTCGAATATTACGGACATTACGATTAATTGTTTTCGTATTCGGTTTTAATTCCGCCGTCTGGCAAAGTGCGACCTCACCATATTCGCGTGTTGTTGCACAGACCCAAATCAAACTGAGACAATGCCCACAATTTTGCCAGCTGAAAGTGAATCACAAACAAGTTTGGTTGTGACAATTCACCGCACCTGTGTTCCTGTAAATTGAATCGACGCAAAAGCACGCTTTAAATATTTATTAACACATTTCGCAAAACAGAGTTGTCCAGACAAATAATATTTTATTTATGTCCATCTTAATTAGTTTGATAAATATTTGAGTGTTTAAACGATTTTTTTTTTGTTTTAATTGAATAAACTGGTTTGTGATCACTGTCTAAGACATCGTCCTCCGTTCTTTTCTTATTTTCTTATTACTATCCTAATTCGTTTTTCTATCAAGCGAACCCTTTTCGGATTTGGTTTCAATTTAATGCACAAATATGCACAATATAATGAAAATAGTTTAGAAAATTGTCAATAAAGAAAAAAAATAGGTAACAATAAGTAAGGTAGGGTTAAGATCGGTTGCAACCGAACATTTTATACTCTTACAAATTGCAAGAATCAAAACCATTAAAATACCTTAAAATGTAAAAAGTCAACCAGAGGATCGAAATCCCAGCAATTTTATGTATTCATATGCCATATCGAACTCATACACTGAACGAGGGTGTTCGGGGAGTATCGACCCGATTCAATCTATGAAGCACATTTAAACTATTAGCCACATACTACAAAAATGTTCCCTGGATTTTTTAAAGTGTCTGGCATACAATTATCAATCATAAGAGAGGTGTGACAATTAAGTAATGAGACTGATTCCATAAAAACCGTATATTTGAAAATTATTCTACAACTCTGCCGTTCCCTTCAAATTAGTCACCTTGGGCAGCAATACAGCGCGTTTTTCATGCTTCGTAACATTTTTAGAACGCTTTGACTGGGATGTCAGCGAGTACCCTCGCCACGGCCGCCTGGCTGTCCGTAATCGACTCAAAATGAGTTCCTTTGACCACCGATCTGGTTTTAGGAAACAAAAAAAGTCACAAGGTGACATGTCAGGCGAATAAGGCGGCTGTTGCAACACGGCGGTCCCTTTAGAGGCCAAATACTGGGACACGCTGAGGGCGGTGTGGCACGGCGTGTTGTCGTGATGAAGGATCCAATTACGAGCGATGTCTGGGCGTTGACTCGTTTTCGCAATCTTTCGAGTACTTGGCAATAGTAGACTTGATTCATAGTTTTCCCCGGTGGAACGAATTCTTTGTGGACGATTCTACGGCTATCAAAAAAGGCAATAATCATCGTTTTCACCTTCGACTGGTCTCCCACTCCGCGCCTTGTCTTCCGCGCTTTCACGCCCCTCCTTGAACTCTTTGTGTCATCGAAATATCTGGGCACGACTAAGAGCACTATCACCATACATTCTTACAATTTTAGCGTACGTTTCCGAAGCTGTTTCGCCCAATCTGGCGCAAAATTTTATCGCGATGCGTTTTTTTTTCGTGACGAGCACTAAAAACACAAGTATACTCAACTTGACGCAGCAGGCGAACTAAACAAGCTAGAGCCATGGTACATATGTATATCAATGGAGAGGGGAGGGATGCCGAAAAAAGAGAAAGTGAATTTCTAGGTCACAGGTTTACCTCAAGCGCGGCAATAAAATCAGTGTCATTACTTAATTGTAAAACCTCGTACAGTCAGCCGGATTTTCGAAAATTCTAGTAATAGTTATATGGGGGCTAGACCATGTCACCGATTAATTTTATTTATTCCAGGCACACTGTTGTGAGTAAAACACGCTTATCATTTTCATTGAGATAACTTAAATATTGTCCGATATATCCAGTATAAAGTCCCCTGGAAGTGTATTTTAGGCATATGGGCATTTAGAGAAGAGAAGAGAAGACCAATCCATTTATGATACACAGTATTACTATTGCCAAGAAAGGTTTCTGTCTGAATTTCAATTGCATATCTCACAAACATCGCGCTTTTAGTAGTTGTGAACAGTATCGTTATATGGGGAGTGAGTGGGGCTATTTTCCGATTCAATCCATTTTCACACTGTCGGTAGAGTTATGAGATTTCCTCACTTGAGTGGTTTAAGAGATATGTATTTCAAACTTATTAGAGGGCGGGGCCACTCCCACTTTTTCAAAATTTTTCGCTCACAGGTGTTCCTTGGTCCCTTGTAACAAATTATAGCTTATAGGTTTTCGGATAATGGCGTTTTCTGGCCGTGATAGTGGTCAATCTAAGAACTCGTAATTTTTTTATATTAACAAATCCGGAGGTACCATTTAAATGAAGCATACAAGAATTTGAGAATATGATATGAAAGGGAATATTGGATTCGCCAGTATGAAGGTAATGGGCAACACCAAAAAGAGTCTTTCACGATAATGAGCAACACCCAACTTAGTCTCTTGGTGATTACTAGTAAGTTCAAAACATGTCTGAGTATTTTTCATGGCTTACGAGACAACATCATGAAACACTTCGTGAATGGGTGGTCAACGCCATTAGACGTGTTAGGTGTGTTCCTGCACTCGTGAATAAAACTCAGTGAAATTAACGCTTACTTTAACTACTTTTCCTAACCTATTACCTGAAATAAGGTTGAATTGATTACCTTTTTGTGACCTTCATAATATTATAGTAATTGTTTCCGTTTTTTTTCATTGAAAATTTTTGTTGTCGTCATTAAACATACATACTTTTCATACATACATATGGCTTCGAGTTCAAAAGAGCTACAGAAAACAAGCATTATACCTAATTAGTTATACTCGTAGTGGTCGTAACGACTTCACTTGAAAATTGGTATAAACACACTCGCATGTAACCGTGATTAGACCTTTTAAAGGACATTCGCTCCTACTGCAAAAGGTGTGGGATTGTGAAAGTCCATATTGAAATTTCTTATATGTTCAGCATATTTTCAATAATTTCCAATTATTTTATGGCATTCTCGCATTTAATGGCTTCTTTGTACCCTCATATCCTCTGAAGCATTTAATTCGGAATTTTGCTTTCAACTTTTTCGAAAATAATTTCTGGCTTTGATGAAATTTCGCCCTTAAGCTACTTGCAAACTTTTAAGCTTTCATCCTTCACTTGACCGTTCACTTTACTTCATTTCGAAATGCTTATTTCAATGCCATACCTTTAAGGTCTGCAGGAAAACTTTTTCACAGTACGCTTACGGTAACTAATTCAAATACACGGCAGGAAATTCTTATTGTATTCGATTTTTCTAATATCAATTAAAAAGAAAAAAAGTGCTGTGGAGCTTTAAGTTTATCTCAATTATAAATTGTTAATGAATTTCAGACTTGCTGTACGATTGGGCTACTTATGATTCATCTACAGTGTTTCTGATATGAAAAGGGTTTCTGAAAATATTGTTCCAAGAATCAAATCAAGTGAAAACTGTAGTTGTTGTTAAACTCATGGATCTTTCACAGACTCGTGTAGTATTCCTGCCTTCCCAACCAACAATAAAGCTTCAAATATCTGTGTTTAAAAGGGCTGTAATCGTTCGGTCGTTAGTAACGGTTGAGCGCAACTGAAAAGGTATTTCAGACCCGTTAAACAGCGAAACAGAGCACACAACACGCCTTCAGGAAACAAAAGCATTATAATGACTACTTAAATAAGTTATCTATATGCAAATCAGCAATTTCAGGTTCAAAGGGATTCATAATTATTTAATGAAGTTTACGCCGAAACTAATTGTAAATAATTTTATGCGAGTTTTGGTTCTGCAATATGTGGTAAAATAGCTTCTACAAATTGTTTGAGTTAACAGCTATGAAACATGATTTTTTTTACCTAAAAGCTTCACCGCTTGTGGGTGACTGTTTCCTTAACAGATAAATATCAACTCGTAAACAATAATTGCAAGATTTTTAGGTAGTAAATTGTTTCTAGTAAAGAAGAAGAGGAAATTATTTCTAAAGTTTTTCTTAGCCCTACTCGATTTCACCTTTCATTCACAACAGTCTTTACCAAGTTACACATACAAATTTTATATAATTTAAATAAGAAGTTAAAGGTAATATTTTAGATAAATCTATATATAGGTAGATCTGTAAATGGGACTGCTCTGGTGAAGGAGGAGATATATGAATAGTAGCATATGGATTATATCCACAAAGGGGAGCTATAAACTTTTTATTTACGAACACTATGAGTCACTGTATCAAAGCAAACCCGATCATAGACGAATCTTTATCCTTTAAGATTATTTCAAGAAAAAGCTTTAGCGCTATGGGTCAGACACTAGAGTTTAATTGCTCAATTTCCAGTTCAGAAGACTTACAATGGAAGAAAAAATGAAATTTAAGTAAGAAGAAAGATTGTTTTTCTTTTGAAAGCTTAAAATAAGCTTTAAGGAGTAACATGGGTTTATGGATTTCAAGAAATCAAACTTTTTATTACCTTATTAAATTCTACAACACCTTTAAAGTATTGTCCTAAATTGTCAATTTGATGCGAGTGATAGTTTCGGAGATACAGCCTTGAGAACTTGTGCGCTCGAGGCTAGCTAAGGTAAGTGAGCCGTCTTTAAACGCGTTTTTCTCGAAACTGTGTTTTTGAAGTCCCTTAGCTAGGTTTTTGAAATAGAGTTCTTAAAGACTTGGACGAAGGATTTTTTTCTATTACAACTATTTGAGAAAAAATGCTGCGAAATTTTGCCGGAAATTTTAATTTTTTTGTAAAGATGTCTAACAAAAATCCAATTTTCAGTTTTTTTTTTCATATGCCGAAGTTTTAAGTTAAAATTTTAACTAAAACACAATTTTTTCCTTTAAATGATCTTGTAAGGAGTTACCCTTCCATCGCGGTCGTATTTTTTTTAACGAGGGGTCACCGGAAATGGCGTCACAATGGCCGAGTTTAATTTTTTTTCCGAAAATTTCAGAATTTCTTTGTTAATAGTGCATGCTTGTAATAATAAATAATTCTAATAAAATATAAAATATTTTATATGAGAAAAAATTTTTGTGAAAAGTCTGATTTAAACGAGGAAACCCATGGCGCCCCTTAAATTTATATAAATACAGTATTTTGAGTGTGTCTTACTGACTAAATTCTCACTAAATTCAAATCGTACTTCTCAAGAACCTTATAGCTGTATAATTTTGATTTTGATCATCCATTAGCTTTTTATGACCATTCAAGCCATGGTTGGCAGTTATTAGTGATTATTATCGAGTTCTTATGACTATTATTATTTGACCGCAGCCGAGCTTTAGGCTCGTAATAACATTACAAAACCTGGTAACTTACCGATGAGTTCTCATCACAGTTGAGCATCCCGTAGAAGTCCTCGTCGGGGCTTCGTTTAAAGCTCAAGACCGCATCGACCGCACTCATATTGTCGCTATTGAGGACCTGTTTTTAAGCCTTCTCTTTGTAGATCGATTTAGTTACTATTTAACACTGTGGATTCAGGCAAGAAAGAAAATAGGGTACACACAAAAACACAAATATTATTTTAGTAAACAAAATAAACTAGAATAAATGCCGTAGATTTAGAAACCAGGCTTGCGTGTGAGTACTGAATTGTTGGACCAAAAGAGTCAACAAAACTATAAAAAATCTCAAAAACAAAAACAACAAGTGTTTGTTTATCAATATTCGTTGTATATATGTAACTTTATGAGTTTTATATTTTTTCTAAGAAGCATCTCTGGTCAAATGGCTTTCATGTATTAATAGTAAATACTCATACGTGGATTCAAGTGAATATTTGTTTGTGGGAAAACACAAGTGTGAGTGCGTGCTTGAGTAGTGAGCAGATAATCCAATGTAAAATAAATATATTATACTAGAAGTAAGGCACACAATGCCAGCAGATGAGCGCAAAAATATTTTTTACTAAGGTCAGCAGAAATAAATTGACCTCTTCGGCTTAAGAATAACAGTTTCGTCAAGATACTGCGATATTGAACAATGAAGCCAGTAGACCGGAAAAACTGTTGATTATCAGCGCTTGGAGGTAGTCTTTGTGTGTTGGGCCAAAGCGATAATCAAAATCAAGCTTAGATTGCGAAAAACCCAAGAACAAAGTGCAAAAAATAATAAAAACAACAAATCCACAACCGTCACTTTCACTTCAATGCGCGTTGCAACGCCAATAAACACTGTTACATATGTACGTATATGAATTTAAGCACGAATCTAGTATTTGAACGTTTTGAGTCACTGAAAATTTACCAGAAATCGCGCGGCGGAAAGCTCCAAAAACAAGATTTTCGAATAAGTAAACGAATGCGCTTTGTTTTTGTTATAAACTCTAAGAAATATATTTAAACAAAATTTTTTTCTAAATAAATTAGCCAACTGTTGTTGCCACACGCGCGCTGCGTTGTTATTAACAGCACGTCGATTTAGTAACTGCCACAGTCTCACCGTTACTCACACGCTGCTCAGCTGCTGGTGATTTGTTCGCCTTCACCTTCGCCAGTGTGCTCGTAATTCCCTGTTGTTATTGTTGCGTTCTTCGCTTTTGCTCTTGGCAGCCGCGCGCTCACACACCTGCTAGAGTCGCCACTGGAAGTCAGCGAAAGCCCCAACACCGTCGCTCCACAGCTGAGCTGAGTAGAGCTGAAGTTCCCAGCGCGTTATTGAAAGTTGTTTGGCGAGCTTTGATTTACAGCTCATTGTATGTGTGGTACTTTGGTATTCCCGTTTTGTGTTGGTGTTTCTGTGGTTCACTTTTCAAAATAAATGCATATAAACGAGTGTGGTATTCCATCGCTGTGAGTTCTGCTGCTTTGAGCTGAGCTCTCGCTGAAATGCGCTCCACAGCTGATAAGCGAACATTGCTGTTTATATATGGCGCATGAAAAATTGATATTTTGGAGCATGAATTAAATTGTGTATACACTACGTACATGCTCATTTTAGTGTGTCAATATGTGCTTAATTATTCAATTATTGGTTTGGGTGATGATGTGATGCTTCATCACATGATGCAGACATAATGTCAAGGCGATGCAAAGTGCTGTTTAAGGGAATATGAACGATTTAGTCAGGGAAGAAAAAAGCTGGGAAACCCATATTGAGTAGAACTAGATTATAACTTAATCTAGTGACTGTTTTGCTGCCGCTTACTTTCATACAAAAATTATGTATAATTATTAAAAAAAAAAAATTTAATAGTCGAGTGATTTCTAAGCAGATAAGCAGAGTTACTACATATATAGTATACAAAAAACAAAAAAAAAAAAAAAAAAAAGCTTTGCAAATTTAAAAGTTTACACTCGTCTGTATTTAACAGTATCAATATCTTGTGATTGCTTTTTTGCGAGTTTTTGTACAGTGCTGTATTTTATTATTGATTTTGGATTTGGTAGGTTTACATACTTAGCATGGTGTTTTCCCCACACCCAACACTGCGGTTTTGAGATAATATAATCACAAAAATTTTTTTTAAACACAAACCCTCTTTAAGATTTTTTTAAATCTTCTTTTCTCTTAGTATCTTTTTTAATCTCAAACACTCATGAATAAGTGTTTATTGTTTAAATATGTTATATAAAAAGTGTCAGGTAAATTTGAAATAGATCATTTTATGTTTAGTTTTTGATTTTTAGATATTATTTATTTGATTTCGATAGGGCAGATTAAATTCGAAGCAATTTTAAAAAGTCTGAAACCAGACATTTACTGAATTTAAACTAAAAATACAATATTTTAACAAGATTTAATATTTTTTCAATCATTGGCTTTCGTAATTTGAATGCTGTACTAGTAGCCATGTTCTTTGATGTCTCTCTCTTATGGACTGATTCGCTCCAGGAATTGGCCTTATTTTCCAATGATATTTCCATTGGCCTTTCTCTGCCCTGTTTACCTCAGCAAAAGCTTTACAGCTACTTGTGTGAATAGCATTTGGAAAACTTATTTTAATACCTGTGGATAAGTGTGCTTCTTATTAAAGCTTTTTTTAAAAAAGCTTAATCATATACAAGCACCTTGTGAGTGAAAAAGCTTCAAAAGCTGCTATGCCAAAGTTGCCAGAGCATGGCTAATAGTCGGAATATTTGTTGAAATGCGCATTCTAAAAATTCTATATTATTTCATAATATTTTCGGTTATAATACCTAATTGTTGATATATCACCAGGTATATATAAATTAAAAAATAACCCAGTTAGGGTAGTCTAATAAAAATAAAAATAAGTTGGAAAAATTAGTTATGTTTTAAAAAAGATTCGGTTCCATTTTCGAATAATTTTGTGGACATAAAGATTGTTAATTAGCAGAGAGGAAAGTCTTGAAAATTGGTACCATCCTTCAGCAAGTCAGGTGTCGCTGGTTCTTGATTCTGCTGGTGATTATCTTTGCCAGATTTGCAACTGATTTCTATAGTTCTCTCGAAACCGAATTTAACCGATTTCTGCGCTTGAAACTGGATTGGTTTTGTTTTTTTTTTAGGTTTAAAACAATGGTTTCGGTTTTTAAAAATAACCATCAAAACGACTATATTAAGGTAGTAGTCTGGTAACTTGGGTTCAAAAAATCTAAAAATTTTTTTGCTTAATTTGAAAGTACAATGTCTTGAGAATATACTGTGAAAATTCATACAGAAATTCAAAATGTTTTGGGAGTTTTAACGAGTTTCCTAGAGCGCCTCGGAGTTCTCTCTCTCGGAGTTGTTGAACTTCAAAAGCGTTTTTCTGAAAACATTGTTTTTCTGGTCGGCCCGGGTCCTAACTTTTTTTCTACTGAACCGATTGCTTTCAAATTTTAACAGGTCTACACACTTATAGTTCTCGTCGGTACTAACGAGAATATTTTCCCCCCTAACTCTTTATTTTACAACCCATTCTTTGCTAAAATAAAAGGACTTTGGTTTTCAAGGTCCGACATTTTGTTATTTACCCTTGAAATTTAACTTCAGTAGTAGCAAGTAGAATGTCTATAGTTTAAGAATAATCAAGGATATTTGATTTGGGTTTAAACATCAAGAGCCATAATCACGCGGGCCACCCACGTGCATTTTTTTGAAGTTCCAACTTCGAGTGACAATAATAATAGTAAAAAAGTTTTAAAATTTTTTTTTCAAATAATTTTTTTTTTTTATATATTTGCAATAAGTAGATAAAAACACTCTAAATATTCAAGATAATTAAGTTTTATTTTCCTAAAAAAAATCACCCTCCAAAAAGTCATGAAAATAGGCACAAGTTACCAGACTACTACCTTAAGGGGTTACATGAGTTTCCTTGGGTAAAAACCGCTTTTTCCAATTTTTTTTTCTCATCTAAGATATGAAATGATGATTTTATTAGAATTTTTTATTGTTATAAACAAACACTATTAACAAAGAAATTTTTAAATTGTTGCAAAAAATTATTTTGAATTCGGATATTGCGACGTTATTTCCCGAGACGCCTCGTAAAAATGATACACCCGCATTGCAGGAGAACTCTTTACAGGGTCATCTAAAGTGAAAAAATAATTGTTTTAGTTAGAGCCTTTACTTAGAACTTGAAAAAATGCAAATTGGGGTTTTTTGGGAGATATTTTTTCAAAAAAAAAAAATTTACTGAAAAATTTTGTTTTTAAAATAGTTATAATCCAAAAAAATCTTTCGTTCAAATCTTTAAAAATTGTATTTGAAAGACCTCTGTAAAGTTTCATGAAGATGGGATAAGTAGTACCCCGAATCTCTTGCCAACCGACTTCAAAAAAACACAGTTTCGAGAAAAACGCGTTCAAAGACGGCACACTGAGCACAAGTTCTCGGGGGTGTATCTCCGAAACTATTGCTTGGATCTACTTGAAAATTTATGAGTATATTCCAGAGATGTTATAGAATTTAATAAGGTTTTTAAAATAGTTATAATCGAAAAAAATCTTTCGTTCAAATCTTTAAAAATTGTATTTGAAAGACCTCTGTAAAGTTTCATGAAGATGGGATAAGTAGTACCCCGAATCTCTTGCCAACCGACTTCAAAAAAACACAGTTTCGAGAAAAACGCGTTCAAAGACTGCACACTGAGCACAAGTTCTCGGGGGTGTATCTCCGAAACTATTGCTTGGATCTACTTGAAAATTTATGAGTATATTCCAGAGATGTTATAGAATTTAATAAGACAATAAAAAATCGATTTTTTTTAAACCTTGGTTTATATAACCCCTTAACCAAATCTGCTCCTTTTTTATATTATATCTCTTCAAAATTTGGGGTCTGAAGTTGACCTTACATTAGCAGAGTATACATGCTTAAAAATATCAATGAGCAATATATTGGTTTATATACATATATATGTATATACATTACTTAAAATTTCATATATATGTATATATTGTTTGTCAGTATTATTGCAATATGTTATGCATATTATAAATAAATACAAATAAGTTGAAATAAAATCGTATACTTCATTGGTACACCTCGACTCGTTGTTAGTCGATTAATGTTTACTAACCCAATTCAGCGTGAGCCAAATGTGCTAGAAACGTCAGTTTAGCGGCAAGACTTTTCACGGGCACGTGCTGCGCACACACACTTCGGCACTTCCATGCACCCATACCTGCACAGAGACACCGGCATATTGGCGCACACAGTTGGCATATTTCAAATCGCACTTCGAGGAATAAAATTAAAATATCTGCGAACATGTTTATACAAAATGTAACGGCAAATATTGACAAAAGCATAACTGGAAGTGCGCAAATTGACTTAATTGACTAAAGAGTATCAGCGCCTCTTGACTCAGTGACTGAATTGGGAGTTGCTTGAGCTTTCGAATACATACATACATATGTGTATGTGCATGTGCATGTGTGTATGTGTGAGCATGTGTGTTTGAAATTTCTATATTTGTCTGACCATTTGCACGCAGCCACTTCTCCTCCAAGAGCCGTGCCATGCTCCCTGGGGTCGGCAGGGTTGTAAAAATAACAATTCAAAATGCTTTCCCCATGAAGTGTGTGTGGATGTGCCCACGCATACACACATATACATGCGCTCACTTAAAATTCCAATTATTTATCCCTGTTTTTAAAGAAAAGTTTTGTTACATTTTTGTTTGTTGTTGTAGAGTAGTGATTGGAACGTCTTCCAAACATGATTTTCTAGGCGTTGAACTTTTCTCGCTTTCATTCTATTTTTACTTTCTTTTATTCTCTTTTTATTATTTCGGGTTTGTAATATTATTTTGACTTTATCGATGAAAGCCGCCGGGAGCGTAAAATGTTGAGCAAAGTGTGTGAACACAATTTTCCATTGTGGCAATTACCAATGAAAGCCCCGAAAGGTTATTCGAGTGCATTTATTTTGGAGCGTCGGAACGTAAATGGAAATGTGCATAAATTAGAACATAAACATTACTTAAAATTTCAATAATTCACACACTTCACTATTAGGGATGGGTGATTTGTTTATGGCTGCTTTTTTATATTTTGTCGCCCCGGGAGGAAGCTACCGTTTAAGAGATAAACAAGATATAGTTTAATGATATGACATAAAACGCATAAATACATACATACATATATTACTGCAAGCTTCATCAAGCTCTAATAAAAAATATGAATACTATTCTTTTGAAGAACGATAGCGTTTTCTACATTATTTACTTGAAAGACCTTGCCTTGCTGGTAAACAAAAATCCACTTGTTTTTTGTGACAAAACAGAACAAAGTGTTTATTATGTAAAAATTGCCACTAATGCAGAAAATAGCTACATATTTCTTCTATCACCCATAGTTTGTTTGCTGTGAGGATTTTTGTTTAAAAAAACAGCTATATGATTATTCTTATATTATTTTATTAACCAAAGATTACCTTAAAATTTTACTGTCAGTGGTTTTTGGCGACATTTTGTTTTTGGAGTATCCCTTAACAATGTCCAGCAGTGATCGGCAAGCAAACTGGCACTCGTCTTGCCATTTCTCCTATAGCTGAAATGCCTTGGTGGAACCGTTCACCATGTTCGTCACTTACGGCCCTTAAATTTTCGGAAAAAAATCCAGATGGCAGTCCAAAAAGTGAATTTAAAGGAACATGCTACAACCCTTTTTTTATAGGCAGTAAGAAGCTCAGTCACAAGGTATTTGTAATTTTCAGCTTTCACATTTCCAAAAAAAATTTGAACAACGTTTTTAAAGGCTCTCCAGTCTCGTTTTTCAGTTTCATTGAACATTTTATATTTCTGCTTTACTAACTCTTGGAGATGTTTGTTTCAAATGCTCAAGGACCCACAAAAAAGTACTCCTTAATTTTTGCTTCACTGACTCTTGGAAATGTTTGTTTCAAATGTTCAAGAACCCTCTTCCATTTCTGTCCATTGCCTTAACAAAATTCTTCATTAAATCCAATTTAATATGCAAAGGTGGTAGTAATACCTTTTTGGGATCAACCAGAGGTTCACTGACGTCTGACGTACTGGCCATTGCTCGGAGTGGTCATGTGAATTTGCTGAATAGCCAGAAGTTACACGAAGGTAAATCAGGCGAATGCGGTGGTTGCGGCACGATATTAGTTGAAAATGTGGCGAAATGATCACGAATAACCATTGCGATATCAACTTACAGAAAAGTAATAATTTACCTATTCGAAAAACGAAGTATAAATTAATTCAAATCAATTCACCTTTCAATTTGATCACAGTACATAGTATTGTAAAATCCAAAGCCGCAGTTTACAGAATATCTGTAGGTGACAGAAAAATTCTGTTTTCAGATTTGACTTCAAGGTATCAAACTGCATTTGAAACATCTAAGAATTTTCATGTCACAAATTATGTGTCTATCACTGTTATCAGCCTGGTATACCATATTGGTATGCTCTAAAATAGTGGCAATTCATATCATTTGGTTCACAGAAGTCACATAAAAAATCAATTTTTGCTGGATCATTTTTCTGGTAGCATTTACGAGTGGCATTTGGACGGCAGATATTGACGTAAGAAAGAATCAAAACAGAATAGCCATAGCACATTAATCAGTAACCAATAATTTTTCCAAAACGTATTTCCCGGGGATACAAACTACACTAATTCAACCAAAAGGTTTTAGAATCATTTAAATTTTCTCAACAAATTATATTTTTTTTTTATTTTATTAAAGCTTACATAATAAACAAGTTATTATATAAACTAAAGCACGCAGCACTAGCATCATAGGCTTTCGGCTGAATCACCAAATTATATTTCAGTATGACTAATATTAAATATTTTCTTTAATGATGTTTTCATTCAGCTATTCTTATGCTTTTCTGCTAAGGTCCTTCTGGAGATCGGCTGTGGCTTGCAAAATTTGTCTAAATTAATCGCCGTTTATTGAGTTACAAAATATACCATAAATGTAATTAATTTCTATTTAATAATTAAATAAAATGTCTCTTTAAAAAGATCTAAAAAAAAATATTTTTTGTCTAGTAAGTGACTTAAGACAGTCGGAACAATTTTATTTTGTTTGAAATTTCAATTGAAGCATACCAGACTAAAATATGACCACTAACTTTTAGTAATAAACAAAAAAAATATTTTTGTAAATTATTTCATTTATAATGCGCCATTGTCACCACTAATGAACAGTAACGCCATAATCTGCGCAGATTAATTACTAGATATTATTTTTAATTAAAGTCCGAAAATGACATGAACACAGTTGAATGGATTTAATTTTGTCTAATTTTGTGTTACAACGAAAAACCAATTAAAAGTATGTGCTTATGTTTGTATGTATTTATGTTTATGCACACCCTGCAGCGAAATCAACTTTGTTGGTGGAAACCACTTTGTAACTAGTTGTCATCACGAGAGCAACTTATCAGCTGATTTTTGTTTTTTATATAAGCTACTGATATCCAAAATGTTGTGCCAACAGCTGAGAATTGTTGGCTGTAGTTAGTACAAAATAAGTCTGGAAGATGAAGTATAAAAGCCAAATCGTACAAAAGATAAAATGCTGAGTTACGTCTGTGAATTTGCTATATTGAAACAAACTTTAGAGAATAAGGAATAAACACGAGTGAAAATTCATTAGACTTATTTAAATAACTCATGAAAAGCTCGTTTTATAGTTTATGCAAGTCAAGTCGTTTTTACGGGTTCAATTTCATTACGAAAACTCAAGCTACAAATGTTTATTTTCTGACTAGTTCAGTTATCAATCAGTCACATCAAATTGTGAACTTGTGCTTTCGAAAACTAATGTGATATCCCACTACAGGGCTTTAACGAAATTTTCTTAATAGAGCGGACTCCATAAATTTTTACACACCATTTCTCACACACGAGCATAATGAACAGAGGCAAGGTGAAAACTTTCTGCCCGCCATACACACACACAAATATACGCTCTCATAGATAATGGGTGTGTAGGTGTGAGCACACGTGCCGCAGACACGTCTAAGACAATTGTTGGTGGGGAAACACTGCCACAGATCTAAAGTCAAAACATAATGCACTAGGAAATTTCATAGACGAAATTATAGCGAAGCATGAGCGCATAAGAAATGAAGAAAAAACACCAAAAACAAGCTAAATAAATAAGCTGCGAAATGGACTAGTGACGTCAATCATGTTGGAAGAAACGAAAAGAAATTATAAACAAAGTAAATACGACAGCGAAGTATATAAAAGGATGAACCAAATGGCGTTAATGCAAATGGGATAAAAGAACATAGAACAAAGCGCTATGTAGCGGATGGCGGGAGCTTATGGCGAGCACGATGCGAGACTAAGTCGATGAACGAATACTAATGTATCTGGAGTCCGCAGCGCGCGGAACTTAGAATGAAAATTATATAAACAAATACATTATATAGTGAAATCAGCCGATTTGTGGCACAGTCAAATTCGAATGGCGAGCGGTTACACAAACAAATGCGGATTACAAGCATATACGGAGGAATCCAGGAAATCCTTGCGTTTAATGTCATAATTCATGTTTTCCATTTTACGATTGTGGTAAATGGCGGTTCATAAAGTTGATTTGACGTACGCTGACAGCAGCAAGTCGAACAAAAACAAAGAAAAAATACAAAACCAAAAAAGAAAAATAATTAACTCAACCCAGAATGAAAGCGAAAAATTTAAAGAAAAATTTTGAAATGAGCAAATCGAAATCGCATTGTAAAATATTTATTTATGCGTCTGTCTGTTGGGCGAGAAACGTTCCAAGTTAATTCGAATTGACAAGCAAATGAGATCGACCGTAGATTACCAATAAGTAAAACAAGTAAAAATAATGAAAGACGCAGCGGCAGAACGCAAACACAAACAAACAGTTCACAACGCTGCAGAAAAATATACATACATACTTACATATATGTTTATGTGTGTAATGAGAAGACGTGCGTCAGTTGAAAATTTTAATTTTCAAAAAATTGGAAAAAAATCTCTTTGAGACGATGCAACTTACTCGAACGACCTCAAACGAACATGAAACAGACAAAACTTGTTGAGCTGAGGCTTTGCTAATGCACTGCGAACATGAGAAAGGCCTTGCCGCTTTCAACGATTTGCAATTAAGTTGGTCATCTGATTAAACTAAATCAGGCTTTCTAACCTATCAACCGTGAACTGGCCATCCTAATGACTCTCCCCACTTTTAGGACTTCAATTTGACTCAAGGACTTTCAAAGCATTTTCAAAAAGCGAAAAAATATGAGTATTTCTCATCTGCTGTAACGCCCGAAGTAAACGGAGCACACACTGACGTCAAGAGTTATCGCTCCCGCAGAGCTTTTATAGAAAGCGAGAGTTTTTCGTTGGGTATTAAGAGGTGTGCGAATTTTCACCGAGAGATCTGCGGTAACCTTTACATTATTGAAGGAACAGCCACTATAGTGGTGACCGGCTTTATAGAAGTATACTTTTCAGATGAGAAGATGAGTGTTTCTTAAGCAGATACTTCAAATGTCAGTTTATTATATTTCTTTTTGCGAATTGTTTTTATACAGCACCAACTTCCTAATCTATTTATCACCAAATAACATCAACTAACAAAAAATCTAAAAGTTTCTCCAGTAACCAGAAAACCCCATTAAGTGTTTCAACAGATTTTGAATTTTTATGATGCAAGTGATGCTGTTGCCAAATGTAGCGCTACTTTTGCCGCCAATGCATTTCAGCAAGATCATCGAAGTCGGACAGCAGTAAATTGTTTCGAAAATAATATGTTGTGCTTTCGAAAATCCAACACAACAAAAACAAATATCCACGAGATGAAAACAAAGCAATAATGATTTGTGCGCGTATTATTTTGAGGCAGAAATTAATTTTAGAACGTGCCTCATGTTCGACGAATACGTACTCATTGTACTGCGTTCGCCTCATTTACCCGATGAGGCACGGGAGCCACAATTGCGTTCATAAAACTGTACTTACATATGTGAGTATTTGTGTGTGCTGTCTTAGGTCTTAGTACTTTTTGTATGTTCTGGTATTATCTCGAACAGGGTGGCGCGATATAATACTTCTGATTTCGTAGAAACAATTATTTAGTAGAAGTAAATCATTCAGTTCACCTTTGTTGTTGTGTTCACAGAAGTTTTTTAAAGTTACAGACAAAGGGCTGATTGTGAATTAAATATAATATTAAGTTCATTAACAGAATCAAGTGAGTCAATAATGCTGAAGAAAAATAACTGGAGAAGCAAAGTTGGTAGAAACAGCTTTGAGGTGCGATTCAAGACAAGCTGCTTAAGTCAGATGACACCTCGCTCTGGTCGACTTATACCTGAAAAAGGCGATAAAATTATAAAAAGGATTGATCAGGACCGTCACATAAGCAACCATGACATTGCTAAGGAACTTAGCTTTCATCATCCAACGGGTTTAGACCACTTAAAAAATACTGGCTGCAAAAAGAAATTCGATGTTTGGGTACCAGATGAGTTGTCTCTGAAAAATTTAATGGACTGAGTTAACATCTGCGATTCTTTGCTGAAACGAAATGAAATTGAACAATTTCTGAAGCGAATGGTAACAGGAAACGAAAAAGAGATCAACTACGACAATACTGTGCGAAAAGTATCATGGCGCAAGCGTGGTGAAGCTCAACAAATGATCACAAAGCCAGGATTGAAGCCGCGAAAGGTTATGTTAAGTGTTTGGTGGGATTGGAAAGGAATCATCCTCTATGAGCTGCTCAAGCCTGGTCGAGCGATTGTTTCCACAAAATTACTGTCAACAACTGATGAGATTAAGGCAAGCAATCGAAAAAAAAGCGGTCATAACTGATCAACCGAAAGAGCATCGTCTTCCATCAGAACAACGCTAGACCACACACATTTCTCTGATGACTCCGCGAAAACTGGGAGAGCTTGGCAGGGAAGTTTTCATGCATCCACTATATAGCACTGACTTTGCACCATCGGACTACCAGTTGTTTTTGTCAATGCAAAACTTCCTTAATAGAGTAAAGTTGGCTTCAAGAGAAGCCTGTGAAAACTACTTGTCGCAGTTTTTCGTCAAGAAACCACAAAAGTTTTACACTGATGGAATAATGTCTATAGCGGAAAAATAGCAGAAAAGTGGTCGACCAAAATGGTACAATTTGTTTAATTAAAGTTCATTATAAATATAAAAAAAGTTTGATTAGAAATACGAAAAGACTTTTTCGACACAATATAAAAAAAAGTATTTGAACAATAGATTTTCGAAATATAAACAAGATTTGTGTAACTTTCGAGGAACATATTTCTAAACTCTCTTGCAAGCCGACGCACCCTGTATCCCTTTGACTGCATCATAATCACTTTAATGAAAGCTACACATGTCGCTTTCCGCGTTTGGCTTCGTTATGTGTATACAACTATATGCGGTAAGTAAAATAAAGACTGTTTTCCATTGCTGCATGTTTCAAAAGATGCAACAAAAACAATAACAACGTCGTCAGCAACATGAAATAGATCGAGGAAAAAGAAAACAGTGCGCGCCGTTCTGTGTGGGCAACAATCAGTCGACAAACTCAATGACTTTTCCTACATCACACAGCAAGTCAAGGCGAAATTGCGCACAAGCAGGCGCACATACAACCCTGTATGTTTGTATGCATATATCAATATACATAGTATATCGAATATATGTATGTATATCGTAATGTAGTCATATAGGCAGATATTGTTGTTGCTGTAGCTGACGCTGGTGGGCATTTTTCGCCTGTGTCTGACGTGCATTCGCCGCGTCGCGGCTGTCGAGCATTTTCCACACTCTCGCCTGCACACCATCACACATGCACACTAATATACAAAATAGATTTTCCTCTTTTTGGCTTCTGCGAAAACACGATCGGCTATTAGTTAAGCTGTATGTGTGTGTGCGCTGTATGTGTGTGGCGGTGCGGTACTGCGCGAGTGTGCGTGTGTTGGAAAAGTGGGAAACTGGGGAGCGACCGAGGCGGCAGAAAATCGTGGCGCGGTGCAGTTGGCCCTCAAGTGTGTTTTTCGTTCAATTTTCATAGATATTTTTTGGAGCTCCTACCGCTCGCCTGTTTTCGCCGCCGGTGTGTGAATGGACTTACACATATTACTCGCCGGAAAATGCCGCTGGTGTCATAGCATCGTCCTGCTCGGCATGAGTTAAATCGAGATTTTTTTCCCTGTTTTCAAGTGAATTATTTTTTTGATTTTGCGGTTTGCGGTTTGCGATTTATTTTTTACTTCGCCTTTGGCAAATCCACTTGTCGTACGTTCGCGCATTTTGCCCAGTTTTTTGTCGTACTTCCAAGTTTTTCCGCAGGCGGCCCTTGCTGCGTCGCTTTTTCCTACCGAAAATCCCTCTAGTTGTGAAAGCGCGAAAAGGCAGTGGCGGCAGCAGCTTTGATCGCTGGCAATTGTCCTCAGTTTAGTAAAACGTTTCGTATAGGCTCATACATACCCTCATACATGTAGATATATATATATATATGTACTATAAACTACATACATATATGTATATGTACTTTAAATAATATTTATACGAACATTCGCACTGGCGTTGCTGTATTTTAGTTTAAGGAGGGTTGCAGGTCACATAGCTTAGAGGGTTATCACTTGTAATATACCCTTTTAAGGAAAAAAGCAAAAGGAAACCTACCTAAGTGACTTATAACATCTAAGTCCTTATCTGATAATGGTTATTAAATCAGTGTAAAGCTTTTCTGGTTTTCCGACGAAAAACTGCGACAAGTAATTTTCACAGGCTTCTCTTGAAGCTCTTTTTATTCTATTAAGGGAGTTCTGCATTGACCGAAACAAATAGTAGTCCGATGGTGTAAGGTCAGGGCTATATGCTGGATGCATAAAATCTTCCCTGCCAAGCTCTCCCAGTTTTTACCTAGTCATCAAAGATGTGTGTGGTCTAGCGATGTCCTGATGGATGACGAAACCCTTTCTGTTGATCAGTTCTGGCCGTTTTTTCGATTGCTTGCTTTAATCTCATCAGTTTGTGAAAGTAAAAGATAGAATCCATCGTTAGACCAAGCTGTCGCAACTCATAGAGGATGATTCCTTTCCAATCCCACCAAGCACTCAGGATAACCTTTCGAGGCGTCAATCCTGGCTTTACAACCATTTGTTGAGCTTCACCACGCTTGAACCATGATCTTTTTCGCACATTATTGTCGTATTTGATCAACTTTTCGTCTTCTGTTACCAGAATCTTCTAACATTTCCAATAAAAGAGTAAATATTTTCGAAAGACCACTGAAGAAATCTCTTAGCAAAAATATTGCTTATAAATGCCTTAAACACATGTATTGAATCGAAATCCCCTATCACCAATATACCTGACGCCCCTGTCGATACACACCCAACTACAGACCGCCATATTTATATACGAATTTCAAAAATATACATTTTGAGCAAACATTGTGGACATACTAACCCATTGTGTGTATGTATGGATGTGTGTATTTCGAGCTGCTTGTAGACAATTTGTTCGTTTTCGCCGCCAAAGATCGTCGCTCGCACGAGTTTCCTATGCCCGGTGCGTCCCAACACAGACCGAAGCATTTCATTCAAAATATGTAGCTGAGAAATATGATTTTTTGATTCTATTTTCTAACGCAAGACACGTAGAGCCAGTCGAAACGGCCGAACAAAGAAACCGCGGAGCACAAGTGAAATAGCGAAGAAGAAGTAGAAGAAAAAGTCGAATTTTCAAAAGAAGCGAAGTATAATATATGGGCGAATTTGCATGAATTTCTCCTTTTTTTGTGCGATGTGAATTGGAAATTTTGCTCATATCGGCGGCGTAATAATCGCACGCCAGCAGCATTCGAATGATCGTCAGTAGTGACCGAAAGCAACAAGATTTTTCACTTAATGCTGACATTTTAGTCTGTCTGTTTTTTTGGATTTTTTGCGCTGAAAAACAATAAGCCTGAGAGCTTAAATGCCGCTGCCACTGGCGCTGCCGCAAACTCGGACGAACGAAGACGAATGTGTTTCATCTGTTTTGGACCGTTCTGAAACTTTTAATTGAATTATATTGAACACGAAAAGCGTACAAATCGTCCGCATTGTTTTGCAGAAAAATTCGACTCGCAGCCATCGACGACAGGAATTTTCGTAATAAAAATCCCGGTGATTTTTTGTCCGATTTGCGCGCACAACTCTCTATATATATAAAGCACTCAGAAATCATATGATAATTGGACGATAAATAAAAATCGAAAAGAATAAGGCAAAAACGCGTGCCGCAAGGTGTGAAATTCCGCAAGTTGTGAACGACAGATCTTTTATAGGCGAAACAAAACGAACTCAATGAAATTGATTGTGGAAGACACTCGCAGTTTTGGAACGCAGAAAGAGAGAGAAGACAAAAAAAAAAACAAAAATCAATTTGTGACGGCATTAATTATAGTTTGCGAAGTGTTTGGTGGTACTAACTGAATCATGTGACAAATTAGAGCTGACATAAAGTGAAGCGTAATAAATTAAAATAATTTAGAAAAATTCCCTTAAAGTGTCTTTCGGCAACGTATTGTGTATGGACATAGTTATATAAAGCATACTGCAACAATAAAGTGCTTACAGTAAGAGAAAAATTAAAAATCCTGTTGCCGGCCTAATTTCAAGAAAACACCAAACGCAACAACAACAATAAAAACAAAAAAATATTTACCGTTGAAAAGCAACGCAGGAAATACCAAAGTTTAAACGCAACTCGAATTTGTTTATGTAATCCAAAATTAAACAACAACAACAACAAAAAGCGCCCATAAAATTTTATTTTCAGGAAGAAAGAATTCTCTGCTAGAAACTGTGCGCGAGTATTTTAAAATTAGAAGTTCAAATTCACTAAAAGCAACAACAACGCGCCAGCAGAAGGCAAAGGGAAATACACAAAGAAAACAAAAAAAAAAAAAAAAACAAGAAAGAATCAAGAAAGTAACGCCAAACAAGAAAACAAAAAATCACACGAAACAAACGAAGAATATATGAGAAAAGCGCTTAAAGTTTTAGTGTTTGTTGTTTGTGTGCAAGTGTGTGTGCGTGTTTGTGTGCTTCAAGTGAAAATTCGGAAAAAATATAATTTATGAAAAAATAGTGTATTATTTAAAAAAAAAGTGTTAATTTTGTTTTTATTTTTTAATTTTCTAAATTTTACAGCAAACTAAAAGATTCGAGTTCTTGTGCCTTTGCAAATTGTAGTGATTATAAACTGACGCAAATTTGTTGAAAAACTTTAACCGCAAAGTGTCCGCAAATAGAAATTGAAAACTGTGCAAAATGTCGGAAGTTGAAACTGCCGTTAATCCCGCCACCACAAGCGCCGAGACGGAGCAGGAGCCGGAGAAGACCGTCACTCAGACGGTGGACGAGGATGAGGATATGAAGGAGGAGGTCTCCGCCGAAACGGAGAAAATGATTACCGAAACGGTTGACGAGGACGGCGACGTGGTCGAGGAAACCACCGAGGTTACGCGTAAAACCATTAAGCGCACCATGAAAATTACTGAGGTGAGTCCAAATAAGTTACCCTTCATTGCTTGCCACGATTGTGGAGTTCGACAAATGAGTTTGAGTGTGAAAATTGAAATTGAAGAGAATATGTGCTTTATTGGTGAAGTAGAATAACTAATGCTTGTTTCAAAACTGTTAAACAAGGCTTTGAGAGTAATTTATTAGAACTCTATACTAACTAAATATACTTTTAACAGTTATTATTATTCATATTTTGTACCCCAATTTTTTTTTTTGCCATAATATATGTTGTTTTTGTAGCAAATTCTGTGAAATGTGTTCTGTTCATAAGAAGCTTTTCAGTCTTCATGCACTTAATTTTTGGTGAAACCACCGTATTTAGTCCTGTGTACGTCATTTCTTTGTTTAATGTATGGATCTAGATTATTTTTAAATTTCAATAGAAACATTAGCAGTAAATTATAACCCACTCCTTGGCTAGAAATTGTGCTACACGCAAAAGAAATTTTTTAATTATGGAAAAATATAGAATGTAAACAATAATGAAGTATCTTGTGTATTCTAAATAATTATATGGAAACACAGTATGATAACGGTGTGTTGTCTTTATAAAAACTGAAAATAGATAGGACGAGATGTGTAATAAGTTTAAAATATTGCAAAAACAAACATATATCTTATTAACTTATGATCTTCGTCCAAAACAATGTCTCTCATATTGACTCGGAATATATATTTTTTTTATTACCGATACTTTAAAGTTCGCATAGAAGCTTTGAAGCGTAGCTCTACAAGTCGAAGAAAATTAACAGAGAGTTCAAGCACTTCGTTCATAAAGATAAGTAAATCTAAGAACGCAACCGATCTTTTACTTGGCTTTGATTTGATTGGAAATTGATCTAAAATTATGTTTCAAGTTTCTTTCAGATATCTCTAAAAACTTTTCCATTCAAAGACAGACTGTCTCTACGTATAAAAATGAACTAAGCCTTCATGTTTTGAGAAATTGTTTTGAAGTTTCCTATGTCCTTTTCTCTTCTAAAGAAATTTAAATGTTTTTTATTTAGTGTGAAGTACAATCGGACATGTTTTCGATATAATAGCATTCAAATGGCCTCCACGACTTCTTCTGCAGGAGCAAATTCGATGAACCAAATTTTCGAGTACTTTTTCCACTAAATCAAGTCATAAAGTCAAGTCTTGCAAATCTTGAAGTGAGTTTGGCTTATTGCTAAAGACCACAAGAAGTAGTCTAACGATGTTAGATCACAATTTCGTGGATGTCATTCAATGTCACAATTTCTTAAAATAAAAATATCTCCAAACATTTCGCGAAATACGTAATTCGATTGTTGCACGCGCTGTGTGGCACGTAACCTCGTCTTGTTAGAACCAGATGTTGTCAAAGTCAATTTCTTTCAATTGCGGCAATAAAAATTTGGCTATCATCGATCTATACCGCTCTTCATTGACAATAATGGTGTCACTAGCTCCATTTCCAAAAAAAAAAAGTACGGGCAGATTATTCCACCAGACCAAAGACCACACTAAACCGTCAATTTAGGTGAATGTAATGGTTGTTCACGAATAATTTGTGGATTTTGTTCGCACTAGAATATACAGTTTTACTTATGATGAAAGTGAGCCTAATCAGAGAAAATGTTTTTTTTTTTTTTTTTTTTTAATGAGAATATTATCTTTTTCAAGTTGTTCCAAGGCAAAATCAGCAAATTCACGACGTTTAAGTGTTCCAATGGCTGCAGTATACCTATAGCCCTAATTCTTTTTTACTCCAATTCTTGAAATCCAAATCCGTCTTGAAATCGACAATTGCGGTCTTCAGCAACACTTGCCTAAACTGCAGCAATATTGTCATTACTCCGAGCAGTTCTTTATCTCATTGGCACTTGTGGATTATGTAAAGAAAATGTGCCCTCGAAATTTTCAATAATTCGACGAGTAGCAAGCACAGGGATATCC
Organism: Bactrocera correcta; assembly: GCA_027475135.1. NCBI lineage: Eukaryota > Metazoa > Arthropoda > Insecta > Diptera > Tephritidae > Bactrocera > Bactrocera correcta. The sequence continues at coordinate 62,291,214 of CM050327.1, forward strand.
ATAAAGTGGCAGAAGCGCACGAAAAGTTGCTGTTGAAGAACACTTATTTCGATAATAGAATTTAAAAATTTTTAAACATTGTTCCTGCGTATATCTTTTCATGGTGATTATGTAAACATTTCTGAATACATTGAAAAAAAAAAACTACAAATCTTGACATCTTAAAAATGGCCAATACCTCACTTAGAAGACATATCATCCCTATTAGAATACCCGGTACGAGGTGTGTTCAAAAAGTATCGCGAATCGTAACTGACAGTTTTCTTCGATTGCAGGGGCGTGGTGCATCATGAGTTCTTGCCACAGGGGAGAACGGTCAATAAGGAATATTACCTGCAAGTTATGCGCTATTTGCGCGAAGCAATCCGCCAGAAACGTCGGATTTGTGGAAGAACAAACATTGGCTTTTGCACCACTATAACGCCCCTGCTCACACACATCGTTGCTTGTGCGCGACTTTTTGGCCAAAAACAACACACTAATGATGCCGCAGCCACCGTATTCCCCAGATCTGGCCCCCTGTGACTTTTTCTTGTTCCCTAAACTGAATAGGCCCATGAAAGGACGACGTTACGCTTCTCTTGACGAGATAAAGACGGCATCGAAGGAAGAACTGAAGATGAAAAACAAAATGATTTTTTGAAGCGTTTCGAAGATTGGAAAAACCGTTGACACAAGTGTTTAATATCTCATGGGGATTACTTTGAAGGGGACAAAATAGATATTCATAAATAAATAAATAATTTTTGAAAAAACACAAAATTTGCGATACTTTTTGAACACACCGCGTATATACTTTTCAGAGCCTCCGACGCTTCCTTCTGGGTACTCGTATTACAAACTTCGTGGCAAACTTAATATATCCTGTTCAGGGCACAATAAGCTGAAAGTTTTTTGGCACTAGACCGGCAGGCGCCACTCATGTCAAACCAGCTCGGAAGTGATTAAAAAGCCAAGATTTAGAAAGAGTTAAGACAGTCTTATAATAGTAACATTATATAATATTTTTATTTAAACCGAATGAACAGTAAAGTGCGCGGTCTTATTCTTTCGTTTTACGCTTGAGCAATGCAAAAATGTTTACAATAAAAGCAAACACATTACAAATATTATTTATAAACATTTTCATAGTTTATAAAATATAAGCAAAAACAATAAATATATAAAGAAAAGCAGGGCGGTGGCCACCGAGATGTTTTTTTCTTCTTCTTATTTTTGCTATCGTCATGATTTACGCGCACGATTCGTTGCGTCGCGTCGCGGCTTGTGTTTCTTGCACATAAATTCGCTGAAATTTATTGTTGTTTGTTGTAGGTCCACTTTTTTATTATACATATTATGTATTTTTTTTCGAATATCGCATAAACTAGAAATGAAAATTGGTCGCGATTTATAACACACGTTTCCTCTATTTTGTCCGATAAACAAAATAAAAACTAAATGCTGTTTTTTGGCAACAAAGATTATGCAAGAAATTCTCTGGCATAGTGGACCAAACACGCAGACATCTACTGAGCGCATTTCGAATTAAAACAAGTGGCTGCTGCCGATCTGAGTAGATTACAGTGATCTGGGCTGTCAATATTAAAGTGATTTGCAGTCCACATTTAAATTGCGGAACTAGGTTCCACTACGTTCGGGTGTCGATTATGCATTGGTTTATAATGGCAGTTTGGTAACATAATGAAGCTATGAAAACCTAAATACATATGTGTTAAATGAAGTCGGAAATCAAGCGGGGTGAGTTCGCGAACATCATTCGTATCAACCATTTTACTGAACCCATAAACAATATCCAATAACCAAGCTCTTTTTATACTTAATAAGTTTCTTAAAAACTCAATCGGTTAGTCGGTGGCCATCAGACAAAAAAAAATATTATTTTTTGTCAATAATTATTCGCGATCTTTTTCATTTAGCTGAGTGTAAGAAGATGCTATAATTTTATAATTATTAATCTGTACAAGCGATCTTTTTTACTTCAAATGCGCTTAACTTGGGTTAATCAGCTTTAATTAAATTACAGTAAATTTAGAATAAACAAGTAAGGAAGAACTATGTTCGTGTGTAACCTAAGATTTTATACTCAAGCAACTTGAAAAGATCAAAGGCTGCGAAATACTTACACATAGGTATTGGCAAAACTTTATATAAAATATAAGTACTTACTTGAAAAATGATATTTATTTATTATATGGTAATAATACTGTGGTCAGTTCGCATATTGCATAGAAAAATTTCAGAAAATAAAACGATGTGGGCCAAGTTTTGAGAATCTTTCGAGAACTTCTTCTGCAGTGACTTCAATGTCATGATGCGTGTGCAGCAACGCCAGGCCGATCAATCTATCTTAAAGTATATTCATTCTCAGCCACGTTTTGATGCGGCGAAGTGTCGAAAAAGAGCGCTCAGAGCGCGTATTCGTCACAGGAATTATGCAGAATATGCAAAGAAAAGTCTGAATTATGGGGTATACTTATGTCTACATAGCAGTTCTACCACGATTCCAATGCAGTAATCGGTAACTGTTTGCCTTTTGACTTTTGCTTCCGCCCTGATTGGCACTGCTGTTGATCAAGTTCACCTTTGACCCTCGAAGTTTGAATCTATCTACAAAGGAGTCAATAAGATTTTCCATTTCTTTGATTTTCGAAGCACATACTTTTTCTGGAAGCAGCAAACTCAGTTGAAATCCATCCAATACTTCTCTAAAAAGGCCGGTCTTCAAATCTTCGCCGATTGTTTCTAACAGAAGAATGTACACTGAGACCCTGTAGTATTATTCGCAAGTTCTCACGCAGAAGTTTTTGCGTTTTGTTTGCCGCCCGGAGTTTCTAGGGTTTTTTCGTCAACTTTGAGTTTTGCCACCAGTTTACCGTGCCTGAATAAATGGATCGAAAGTGTTCCTAAGCTTTTTGTCTTTGATTTCGGAACGTTACAAGTAGCGTATCTATTTTATTTGACAGATCGATCTTTTTTCTGAAGAAGAAAGACGCTGAGTGAATGAGTTAGAGATAGAATATCACTGAACTCGTGTTGTCACCCTGATCATTTATACAACGTGCGTTCCAAAGTAAAGAGGACTTTTTGAATTTATATCCCATCTATATGTCCACTGGTGCGTTAGAATCTGCTGTCTCTATCGATTCTCCAGTGAGAATTTCATAACATTTCATATACTGGAAGTGAAGTTATTGCATTTTAAGTGTCGTATGTTTGTGTTATCGGTGCGAAAATGAGCTTCGAACAAAGAGTCAACAATAAATTTTGTTTTAAAATTGATAAAACTTTTACCGAAACGTTTCAATTGAAGAAACAAGTTTATGGCGATGATTGCCTATCCCTTAGCAGAATTCACGAGTGGTTTCAATGGTTTCAACGTTTTCAAAGTGGTCGTGAGGACATTAGTGATGATCACCAGTGGGCCAATAAAAATCCGTGATCACCGGAAATTCCATCGCAACTGTACGTGAATTCCTTAAAACTCAGCCGAAATCATCATTAAAATTTATGAAAATGGAACTGAACATTTTCAAAACTTCGACTTCATGGTTTGTTCCGCACAGCCTCACTGACGACCAAAAATTGCTCAGAATCCAACATTCGAAGGACATTATGTGACCGATTATTTGACCAAAAATCACATTGTAACCATTAACTACTCCCCGTATTCACCTGATATGGCATCGTGCGATTTTTTCCTTTTCAGAAAAATGCATTTGCCCACGAAAGAAAAGCATTATGCAGACGTAGAGGCCCTTCAAAAGGCTTGCACCGGCAGCCATACCGACCAACGAGCTAAAACACTCCTTCGACATGCTTTTGGACCGTTGTATTGTAGCAGAAGGAGACTATTTTGAATAAAACCTTGTGTATATATGTATAACCCAATATCTAACTCGATTATTTTTAAGTAATACAAACAACCGTTGGATGAACAAAACTATCATAATATTCCCTGTAGCAACATGTTGCAAGAGTATAAAAATACTCAAAGCTCATAAACGTCAGTATTTGTAGATATAAATATTGCAACAATGTATCCGAATATGCGCACGTAAATCGGCAATGCGTTTCGATTGTTTCGAGGCCCTGTAAAGCTTCAATCAATTCGAGAGAGAAACGCAGCTATATTGATTTCCACAGACAAAATACAATAAAGTTTTGAGCAGAACAGAAACAATAGCAAAATTGTAATTTACAAAATCGTATATTCACACATACATACATGCGTACGTACGTAAGCAAACTCAAATGCAGTCCAGAATAAATGAAACAATACAGAAACATTAAAACGCCGACGCTTTGCTCCAAAAAATATAATCCTCGCACTCATAATCTGCTACGCACAGACCTAAATATATATTTACAAATTTACATTCGTTCGTGCAATTGTTTTATGCCGAAAAGTGTGTGTGTGTGTTCGTGCCTACTTTGTTGCACACAAAATGTTGCATTTACTGATGTTGCTTCTAATTGCAATTAATTATTTTATTTGGTCAAATTGCTAATTATAATTACTCGAACATTTCCGCCACTGTTACATGCACACACGCACATGCACACTCACTCATACAGACGCACACGAAATTTCGCCAGCGGCATCAATTGGTCGCCAGCAGAGTGATTGGGCAGGAGGTGTGTCTCATCACACTCGGACGCAGCTGCATTTGCATGGGAGACGACGCACACAAGTCGGCAGGGGGGGTATCTGGGGGATTGTGTGCGGCGTTGCAGAGGCATATTGAATGCATTTCGCAATTTAATTGAAATCACACAGGCAGCGCAGTCGTACAAGTTCCTCTACATTTGCGTAGCAAAGCGATTTTGGGCGATTTTGAGGCGAATGTTGAAATTTTCCGCAATTAAAGCGAAAATTGTGGCTTATAAACGGACGTTTCTACTGCGTGTGCGAATGTATTTGCGTGTGTTTGTGCTACCGAAAAATCACATGCAATTATGCCTGTTTACAAAATGTGCAGAAAGCAATAACAGCAACAACAAGTAGAAATATTGTTTAATAAACATAAATTGTCAGAAATAATATTACTTGCAGTTGGCCTGCGATATCAAAAAGCACCAGCCACCCACAGCTTTAAAAAAACACAGCGCAAGCTAATCGCATTAGAAAGCAGAAAATTCTGAATTCTCATATATTTTTAAAAAGCTGTTGAGTGGCTATGCGCCCACTCCCCATGCAAATTAATTACTGTTTATTCGCTGATTTTTAAGTAATTTTTCATGCAAAAGTTTATTTTCGCTAATGAGCTGACGTTAAAAGACAAAATGTGCTTGGAAATAATATTTGCAAAAGTAAAGTCCAATAATATTGCAGTCGCTTCAGGCAGGGAAATAGCCTAAGGATAGGAAATATGTAGAATAGGTGGAGGGTTTCGAAGTTGCACATACTAACACATAAGACTGCTTAATTCTCTGCAATATTAATAAATGTGCAGGTACATTTTATTGAAGATAAGCTTCAACCACGTCTTATGATATCTGCTGGCTAACAGGATAAAATCAACATATAAGTATTTTTTACATATTTACATATACATTAGGGTGATTTAAAAAACAAAAAATTTTTCGTTTGGTACTCGGAAAAATACGACCCTAGACACCTCTAAGAAAGCCTCTCCAAATATGAGTTTTTAATTGCAACGGGAAGGTCCTCCTACATCCAGTTTTCTATTCTTTCTTTTTATCAGATAGAAAAATTTATACCAGATATATAGATTTGACCAGCTGTTACTTCGTTTGTAAGGTTATTAGAGAAACAAAATATATATACGTTTATGAACCTTGAAACACTGGCGAGCTTAAGTCTAATATTCATGAGGAAGTCATCACCATCACGCCAAGATGTTCTAAAATTATAAGAATACACGTTTAGTGAACATCTCTTGACAAAGAAACAAATTTTCATATAAGAACATTATATTAATACGAGGTGCGAGGAGAATTAAGTAATGAGACTGATTCCATAAAAACCGTATATTTGAAAATTATCCTTCAACTCTGCCGTCCCCTTCGAAGTAATTCCCTTGGGCAGCTATACAGCGATTCCAGCGGATTTTTTATGCTTCGTAACATTTCTGGAACGCTTCGACTGGGATGTCCGCGAGTACCCTCGTCACGGCCGCCTGGATGTCCGTAATCGACTCAAAATGGGTTCCTTTGACCACCGATTTTTTTTTAGGAAACAAAAAAAGTCACAGGGTGACATGTCGGGTGAATAAGGCGGCTGTTGCAACACGGTGATCCCTTAAGAAGCCAAATACTGGGACACGTTGAGGGCGGTGTGGCACGGCGCGTTGTCGTGATGAAGGATCCAGTTACGACCGATGTCTGGGCGCACCCTGTTGACTCGTTTTCGCAATCTTTCGAGTACTTGGCAATAGTAGACTTGATTCACAGGTTTCCCCGGGGGATCTTCACGGATTAATGCGCTCCGTGCCTCGTCTTCCACGCTTTCACGTCCCTCCTTAAACTCTTTGTGCCATCAAAACACCTGGGCACGACTAAGAGCACTATCACCATACACTCTTACAATTTTAGCGTACTTTTCGGAAGCTGTTTCGCCCAATCTGGCGCAAAATTTTATCGCGACGCGTTGTTCTTGATTTCGTTTTTCCATTTTCGTGACGAGCAGTACAAACACACGTCTACTCAACTTGATGCAGCAGGCGAACTAAATAAGCTAGAGCAATGGTACATATATCAATGGAGAGGGGAGGGATGTTGAAAAAGAGAAAGGGAATTTCAAGGTCACAGGTTTACCACAAGCGCGGTAATAAAATCAGTCTCATTACTTAATTGTCAAACCTCGTACCTCTGTTTATCCTGTAGAGGTGCGATATCAGTGGTTCCGATAAACGAACTGCTCCTCGAGGTGAAGAAGATATGTGGATAATATATGATCATTTATATATGTTCATACCTTATAAGGTCTCCGACTTCTCCTTCTGGGTGTTGAAGCAAACATAATCAGTATAAAAAGATTGCTAAAATAAATCGTAAAGCCCGCCCCACCTACATAGTATTAAAAGATGTACATATTTATTTATTTATTTATATATATAATTGCGATTAATATTTCTATGGAAAAAATTGTCAAAATTTTCATCCTCCTCTCCGTAATGCAAATTCCTATAAAAAATTTCAAGGACAGTTCATTACACTCCGGCTGACCATTTGAGTGTTTATTTATGTGAATGTCAACATTAATTTTATGCCCCCCGAGAGTAGGAGGAGAAAATTGGCACCAAACTTCTTCAGGCTGTTGCATTTTTAATGAATTTACTTTGCTTTGAGTTTTCTTTGGATTCGGCAGTGTGTCTTTTTACTTATTATCTTAAAGCCAACGCGAAATAAAGGCCTATATCCGACTTCAAAATATGAATCCTCGTTTTTTTGTTGGAATATGCTTTGCTGACTAAATTTTAAGGAAAGAGGGGTTTCATATACTCTCATAAAGTTATAAGGTATAACGAACCCAAAATATAACGTTGAGAATTGTAATTGCGTAAACTCATTCTTGTATGTAAACCAACAACATTTTTTTTTTAAGTGTCAAAATTTATGATTACATTATTTTACGACGCGTTATGGCATGTTGTGAGTCTCCTAAATATGGCTTATATACTACAGGTATTAATAGAGCAATATATATATGTAAAGTCACTGCTACATTACCAGAAATATCCATATTGAAAAGCTATACGCAACACGTACAACACTCTTTTATATTAAGAGATACTTATATTCTTACGGATACATTTCATGTTTGTGTCTCAAAGTTAATTGGCTCAATTATCTCCACCCCGGCTAAATATACAGACCTGTGTACAAAAGATCCACTATAAATTATTTTTAGTTACAATTTCAGAAATCGATATGAGTGTAAAGCACTTATCTATAAATGAAACTCACACACACACAAGCATACAGAGTTTGGTTGCAATGTTCAATCAATATTATAAAAAAAAAAAATTTAAGAAGTATTATAAAAATAGTTCCTCGTTAATTATGTGGCAAATGTGCTGATGTGGACTCAATACACATACATATTTATCTAATAATGTGCATATTTTGAGCAAAATCAGTGGTCTGCAAGTAATTGGTTTGCATGGAAAGTTAGAAAATATTGACAAGATAAATTGCCTACTTAATAGATGACTCAGATAGAATCGCTAAAACTCAACGAAAGTGTAGATATAGAATAATTAAATAAAGTAGTCACTAAGACTATAACTGTACGTTAAAAAGGGTGAAGATAAAAATATATTTAGTGACGTCTATAGTAGCGTTTAAATAATGTATATATTAAAAATTCTGGGATGTGGGTTCATTGACCATTTTGATGTTGAGCATTAAACGGTACTAACGACCAAATAGCTTACACAAAATTGTCACTTCACTCACCTGACAAAGCACAGTTAATTATTTAAAGATGTACAATCGCTTTTCAGCAATTTAACCTCAGTCGCTTTTATATTAATAACATCGTTATACTAAATTTTAGTTAAAATAAGGAAAAAAAACGTTGACTGCGGTTATACGGAAGCTGTAATACGCTTTATAGATAAAAAAGTTTCCATAAAGGCAGTCGATTGCTATCGTTCAGTATGTATGTCAGCTACTCATAAGGTAAGTGGCCCGACAACAGCGGTTCCGATAAATTAGTGGGAAGGAAAGGTAATAGGCGAAATCCCAGTTCGTTATCGACTCGTTGCGCTGATAATTTATGCTCGTACATAGATTTTTATTTTATAGTATCCGACATTTCTTTCTGGATGACACAAACATTGTAATAAACAAACTTAGTATACCCTGATCAGGCTATAATAGGATGGCTTAAGCAGGAATTCGTAACAATAAATCGGTAAACTTGAGTTAGCAGCAGAACGTGAGTGCATATTTAGCATTTCTTAAGAAATTGTTTCTTTATTGTGAATATATAGCTTGTCCTTTTCAAAGTAATCACCCTTAGAAGTATTGTATTTCTGCTAGCGTTTTTTGCTATTCTCAAAGCACTTAAAAAGTGATATTGATTTTTAACTCCTCCGGCAAGAATTTATGATGCACGGCGCCCTTGAAATAGAAGAAAACTGCTCATGCGGCAGTTTGAAATGGGGTGTGAGAGCTTTGGTTTCCACGTTAAGATCTTGAACTTTCGATTTGTCAACAGTTATGGCTCTCTGGAGCAGATCTGGGTCAACGCGGATTGAGTCCAGCATCTCGTGAGCAATGACAACGCGATGCAGTTTTTGATCGAAAGGTATTCATTTTGACTCACGCTCTTCGTCGTTTACACCTTCTCAACCTTCTAAAAACATTTCGTTCCACCGATAAACGTTGCTTCTGTCCAAGGCAGCTTCACTAAATGTCACAGTCAAGTTGATTTCTAAGATATAAAATATTCAACTTCAATATAAATTTTAGTTAATGAAATATGAACTTAATCGTGCAAATCCCGCCAAATACCACACAAAAGTTTCAAGTAAAACTTGTATTCAATTAACATATCTCATAGAAATCCTTGATATTCGCACTATAGCGGGCTAATTTGCATAGCGAACATCTGCAGCAACAAATTGCCGAACAAACATGCCAGAGGAATGTTTGCGCCTACAATATCAACCACACATACATATATATATATATATATATACACGTATAGTATATCGCGGCAAGCATCATCCTGAGTTGGAATTCAATGTCAGACGGTTTTGTGTTTGCTCCGTTCTGCTTGTTTGGCTGTAAATCGCTCGCTAAGGATCCTTTCGCGCTTCATTTTGAGTCACCTTCACGGCATTGACATTCGTCTGCGGCAAAGCGAGGCGGTGGGTGCAAGGCGGTTATTAGCAGAAGAATGTCAATGCTTGTTTATACATATTTACAAATACATAGTGAGAGCGAGGCAGGGTGAGTAGGAATAGCATTCGATTAATAAATTTGGGATTTCAAAAGAAAAGCTAAATTGTGTATAGTTAAAGGTAAGTAAATAGAAATGACAGGTTTTGCAAAGTAAATCTATCAATTTATCGTTTAATTGTATGATGACTGGAACCTCCCGGATCTTCAGGCGCGCCTCTATCGATTTGTGTGGCCTGTCAGGGTCTTGATTGAACACAATTCCCCTCTTATTTGCAAAAGCTGCACGCGTCTCGGTGATTGTTTCCCAGGAACGGTTGAAATGTTGACACTACAGATATGAATTAAGAGTTTGATCCTTTAGGGAGTAGTTCACAGTAGATGACTGCTTACCAATCACACCAAAAATATTCAAAAACGTGCCTTACAATCAACCCATGCTTGGTTACCACTTTAGCAAAACTTGGATGATTTCTTATATAGAAGCTCAAAACGTTTAAAAAGTATAGGCGAAGCCTTTCAAGATCCAAAATTTTACTGATTTTTTCGCTCTAATTGCGGCACCCTGTATCACTTTCATTTCCACCGTTGTGTGATTTGGATTTCGTCAATTTGCAAATAGAAATATTTACGGCTAAAATACAAAATGGAGCATATAAAATAATGACATATGTTCTGTCAACGCTGGTTAGTAGATAAGTGCGGGCGGCGCCATTTAAGTTGCTGGCGGCAACACTTTCGGCTGACAAGATGACTTTGAGATGCTTGTAAAAGTGTTTATCATCACTGCTTTTAATTGGTTTTATTGTATTTTTCGTATTTATTTATTTCATTTCTTTCTTTTTCTCAAAAACAACAATAATGCGCTTCAGTGAGTGTAAAATATATTAATGAACTGCAGTGACAAATATCTTCGAAGCGCTTGAAGAGCATACGAACATTTCACGCTGAGTGTCAACCAAAACAAATTACACATACAAATATGGCTTTCTTTGATGCACAAATGCGCAAATACATGCAATCGTATGTGGGTATGAAGCAGTCATATTTAGATTTTTTGAAGATCATGCCACAGTGGCAGGTGTCCACACACGTTTCCGTTTGCACATTTCTAAATGGCACATACATACGCACATGTACTACAATAACGTGTTAGCTTAAATACTTGGCACACATACAAACACATGCCTACATATGTGTGGCTGCCTGCAGTGGCATAGAGACAGCACAGCGGGGCGTATGAGCAACTTGCAGAATTTCACGCTCCGTACTACTCATTCTGTTCGTCCTTCATAATGTCACAAATGACAATGTTTACATGCATTTAGCGGCACAAAAATTAGAAAAAAAAATTAGTATAAGAAAAATAAACTAAGTAAATAAATATTGTTGTGAATAACAATTAACTCGTGCATGCTTTTTATATGCAATAAAATATATTTACTTACATATGTATATGTGTATATAAAATAATTTTTAATTGAAACTAGTTTTTCCATAATTTATACTATGTAAATATACACAAAATTTCGCTTTCAACAATTCCTTTGAATATTTTTATTTATTGTATGTGATGTTATTGTTTAGAAAGCTTTATTATTTGAGTTCATTGCTATATAAATTAACACTAAATAGTGGTTTTCAATAAATATTAGTTATAGAAAGCGCTAAATTATTTTTGTCTGTATAAACGAGATTAGAGAATATTTATCTAAATTCTGAAAAAGCTGCAATTTCAATCATAAAAACTACCAATATCACATTGAAGTTTAACATCTTCGGAGTTTTTGAATATTATGAAAATATTTAATTCATCTGCATATAGAAAAAATTTAGCAAAAGTGAAACAACAGGAAATATCGTTGATAAATAGGTCAAAGAGAAGAGGACCTAAAACGCTTCCTTGTTGCGCTCCTGATGACGTAATGAAAGAATAAGATGACGCAATTGACAATAACACCACAACGTCTGTTGCGGAAATATATGTAAATAGATCCACTGCAAGAACAGGCAGTGAAAATCTAAAAAAAATTTGTTTTTAATTAGAATATTATTTGAAACTTTATCAAATGCTTTAGAGAAATCTTTGTAAACACAATCTACTTGAAATCGAACGGAGAAGGCAGTCATGCTATAATCACCAAATGCCGCTAAATTTGATACAGTGGAGCGACCAGAGACAAACTCGCGTTGATTGAACAGACCACTCAAAAACTTTGGAAATAGTAGAAAGTTTAGAAATAGCCTGTATTTGGAGGAGACTACATCCTTTCTAATACCTTTAAGGTTAGGATGTCAATTTCCTGTCTGAAATAAAACTATCAGAAGACAGGGACTTATTAAAGAGAAGCGTGAGAGGATATATGCATAAAGGCAGGATAATTGTATAAGTACAGGTGACAGCGCATCAAGATCAAGATCAAGAATCCTTGGCTTGATATCACAAAAAGCATTGGCAATACCGTACTGCGAAAGACTCAGTGTGCCAAAATTTATAGATGGAAAGTTATTAACAGAAAAAGTAGAAGATGTTCCAAGCTCATTATGTACATAATTTGATTTGAAGAACTACAAACAAATTGGAAATTTCACCAGGAGTGTATATCAACTTATCATCCCAGCATAAATCGGAAGGAATGGTCAAACACGCTTTTTTAGATTTTACAAAGATAAAGATAAGTATCAAGCTCATACGCTAAAGGAGAATGATGACTGAGTTGGAGTAATGGAAGAAAAGCATCAAGGAACTTAAAGTTTCAATTATCACTGAGAAAAACTAAGTTCTGAAATCGATCCATACTATTTGAATAAGAGTTAATTTGAATCAGATTAAGACTAAGCAGGCAATCAATGAGATATTACTCGTGAATACGAAAAATTGGAGGGAATAATGGCATGGTTATAGGAACAACCAGACCAGAAAATATTGCTTAGATTATAGTCACCAAGAACACAAATACACAACACAACTGATTTAAAATCAGTGCGGAAATACTATTTGCATGCATCTTACACCACTCCAGAGGACCATTAGGAGAGATGTATGAAACAGCAATGAACAGAGCGTTATTGATACAAATATGTATTTATCCAGAATAGAATCATCATTATCAAGCAATATTAAATCAACACGAAATTTGCGATGAACTGCTAAAAGGACACCATCAGCTCTAAAGCTGAAAGTTTTTTTTTCCAGAATCTCTAACCTAACGGAAGATAGAATAGAAATTTGAAAAATTGAATTAACAAAAATGATACTTAATCCAATCTGTGTTGCCTATTAACTATTTTAAAGCATATTGGAATTTGAGAGGCGATTTTACCAAAACAAATATTTTTGATGAGTTTTCTAGTTCTCCAACTACATACGAGTATGTATGTTATCAATTATTAATGGTATACATTTATCAAGACTTTACTAATCTCTCCTTCAATAAAATAAAATTCTCAAAAAAGAAAGTGGAAAAGAGAAAAGAATGTAGTATGTCTCAACTTTCGGCTGAAGTTACACTGAGAATTTTTACATTCCAACTCACACTGTCTGTTAAGCGAGAATTTTCCAACATGAAAAACATATGATTAAATATTTTGCGATATACTTTTCAGAAAACAAAAGGTTTAAATTCATAAATACACAACCTTGCATATCTACATTCACACAAGCATGTTTTACTTTGAAATGCTGCACCTAATTCCCTGCGGTTAATTGGATCAATTCGTTGATACACTGTATTCAAACGCATACACACACACACTTATTTGGCATAATAATGCTTTTCTATGTGTATGTATGTATAATTCTATATACTTACATATATGCATCGACACTTGAATGCCAGAAGCCACAGGCGAAAATAAGAAATACATGAAAGCTAACACAAATCGTTGTTGATACTTGAAATTCAAAGCAAACAAATACAAACTTGGCTAAATAAACGCGAAGAGAAAGAAGAAAAATCGGAAGATTAGGACAAGGCGCACAAGGCAAAGTAAATACTAAAGATTATATAAATAAATGGTATTTAAATCCCATAATGAATTAGCTTATGTATTTGTGTGCGAATTTTTCTGCTAGCATATACAAATGTACGTTTGTATGTACGTATGTAAGTATGTTTGTAAGCGTGTTTGCAGAAAATATTTTTTGAAATTTTTGTACACACATATTTATGCTTATGAATACGCGCTACATAGATTCGGGCAATGAGATATTCTTCGAGAAAAGGGACGCAAAAGAAAATATCTAATTATTTAAATATATAAGTATATTAATACGTGTATACATACATGTATTTATGTTTATACAACATGCACTTATAGAATTAACCACTAAGCAACAGAACGCATACTCCGCTATGCATTTAAGCAGATGATTATGTAAATATACATAAATATTTATAAAAATACATATATATTTTTTTTAAGTATATAGGTTGATTTTTCGCAATTGACATACATATGTGCAATGCTAAAAGAAAATTTAGATATATACTTTCGTATGTCCATTAATATTTTTTAGCTCGAGAGGTACCTCTTTGCTAGTGTACATTTTTCGTTTCCTTTAAGATTATCTTAACTCAAAAATTCTAATTTTTTCGCCAAAAAGTCTCTTTAAAGTTTAGCCAATATTTTTGCCATATTAATGCTTATCATAAATAATTTCATTTTTTCGTCTGCTTCTGGTTTTTCCAACGGAGTGGAGGCCTTCCTCTTCTTATGAATTCAACGTTCCATCAAATGCGATACTCACCGTTGCCGCTCACCATCTCCTGGTGTTATGCTTTCACTGGCATTCAGCAGATTGGAAAAGTGTTCCCACTATCACTTCAGTATGCTCTGGGCATTAGTCTGTATGCCACCTCTCAGGGTTTTATGAGAATATACTCCGGTCTTGAAACCTCCTGTTACTCGTTGCAACTTTTCGTAGAATTTTTGAGCAATACTCCTGTCGGTCAACTTGTGAAGCTCTTCATATACATATACCATCTCGCACGTGTTGTGATGGATTGTATTGTTACGAGGTAGGCAGTCTGTTTTCTGTCTACTGCGCCCCGGCACTTCTCATTATACCAGCTGTTCTTTTTGTCCTTTCCGAAATCAATTGTTTCGGTTTCAGCTCTATGTAAGGAACTTGAATTGCCGTCTCACAGTTCCCTTATTCCAAGTTGCTAATGAGTTCTCTCGAAGACTAGGAGTGCGAGTCGAGCAGAAAATCGTTCGCACTTGATCAGCCACTAGATAATCCCAGTAGGATAGCATTAAGAGTAACCGCTCTTTCAACCAAGTCAAATCAATTTTATGCTGTGGTCCTGTCATTGCTTTGTCGGTGCAACTTCAACACTTCGCTGACGAAGATATGCCCTAAAGCTTTCACAACAACCACTTAGATTAATTTAAGAAATCTCCTTAACAAATATTTCCAAAGCAACCACCGTGAACCTTTGAACAATTCCGTCTGTTTACTGCCACATAGCAGGCGAACGAGAAAAGGTCCATTATATTGATTAAAAACAGTTGTGTGAAATTTTCCTATTTTCAACTGCGCGCCCGTTTCCTTTTTTAACAAAATATGTTCGCCACAAAACAAACAACAACAATTTGTAGCAAGTTCCTTCTGCCGAATGTCACCTTTCTATTCTTTTCTTCTCTGTGCTAAGTTCAAAGTGTGAACAACATGACCTAAAATATTTGTGTGCGAAGGAGATTAAAAAGAGGAATTGACACTGAGCAGAACAATGAGGAAATGCTGCCAGAAAAAAAATTATTTAAAAAGTCCATTTTTATGCAATCTCCTTTGTTAAAATAGGTGAAGAAATGGAAAATATTTTGCTACGCATAAACAGACAAATTTGACATTGGAATTCCAGTTGGAGCTGAGCGATGAAATATGCAGGCAAATAGAAAATATTTTGCAAAGGTGACTGATTTTGCGAAAATATGAAGTGTGCCCATATGTCTTGGCTCTGCAAGATATAAAATTTGAAAGGGTCAAGAATCCCAAAAATGCCATTTAGTCGCTCAGTTAAATTTTTTCCAAACTTTCATGGAATTCACAGAAATAAAAGAAATAATTTAACGGAAATTTTACTTTATCTTTTTATGATGAAAAACATCATTGAAGCAGCTTACGTTCTGTTCAGAATTGTCAGATTTGAAATTTTTGCAAATTTTTTTTTTTTTTTAATTTTTATATTCTTGGCAAATTTGTCAAATCATTTGCGAATTTATTACTTTTACGAAATTAAAAAATTTTAATTTTCAAAAACGAAAATCTTCAATAAGAATTTTTAAAAACAAAGGAGAATTTGAATTTTTTTTTTGAATATTTTAATTTAATTTTGTCAATATTTCACTTGCGCTGCTCAATTAGCTTTACAATTTTGCACATCTGTGGAAATTTTTAGTTTTCTGCTTTTGTTAATTTGTATTTTGCACTTGCTTTTTGCGTACCCATCAGCGCTTTGATAAATTGCGCGCTCCTGCCAATTCGATTACGTCCGCAGCTGAGGAAAAAATCGCGCAGAAATAAGTAAAATACAAATCAGCTGTGGCTGCCAGCGAACGTCAATTGAGCGAGTCATTGGCAACTACTTTTCAAGTTGACAATTTGCTTCCTTTCTTTGCTTGTTTTCAAATATACTGACACTAATTAATTGGGTCATAAAAAATTGTTTACGATTTTCCAACAAAATACATATATGTCTGTATTTATGTATTTATTTATGAATTTATTTATGAAGAGGTGTAAACAATTCTAATTCTAATTTATTTTATTTATTAAAAATAATTTAATGTTATTTGCTTATTTTTTCTAAATATTTATACCAGAAATTTCTTTTCTTTGCAGGTATTTATTGATGAAATCTAACGCTTAATAATAACAATACAGTGCCACGGCTAAGAAGGTAGTGTTAATATACCCGTATTTATAGTCGAATGTAGTTTAAACACAAAAAACTGGAATATCAAAAATTAACAGCACCTCAGTTTAAATTTATAACTTTTTGGGGTTTTACATACTTAGGTGAATATAGAAAAGTTTCGAATACTGTTATAATAGCATAAATTGGAAAAAAATAAAAATCAAAGAAAGTGAAAGTTCTAAGGATTAATATGATTGGCATGAGATGACGGAAGTCAAAAACCTAAACACATGTTCTAAAGTTCCATGTTAGGACCTCGGCCAAAGATACCTTCTTTGTTCACCCTACCGTTAAAGTCGCCTAGCACGATTTTGACATCGTTAAAGCGCTCATAGAAGCCATCTTTGGCCACATGTGCATTCTATTCCGTCGGGGCGTGGACGTAAATCAGCGATACGTTAATCACTTGGTTGAATGCTAGGAATCGGCGACGGAGTCTCTCTCCTTCCACGAATCCCACACCGAATTCGCGCTCCTTTATATGGTTACTGTAGTAAATGCAGAGGGACTTACTCGTCTCAGTCCTTGTTCCGTCCATCGCACTTCATGGGCGGCGATGATGTCAACCGTTACTCTTACAAGGACATCAACCAGCTGGCCATTGGCAACTTCCCAATTAAGGGACTGCACATTCCAGGAGCATGCCCTTAAATCGTACTCCTTAAGGCTTTGCTGTGGTCGTAATAAAAAGGAGGTTATTCATATGAGGCTGTTGTTTTCACAGCGCTCAACTCTGTGGAGGGGATGTTTCGCCTTCTCACTTTAGCTCGCCCTCAAACGGATGTTTTTAGGCTACCCAGAGGATACTTGAACTAAGAACAGAAGTCATGAGTTGCTTGAGTCAAATGTAAAATAGTCGTTTCTGGCCACTCCTAAGTGAATGGCGCTCAGGGAATTTTCCTAAAATGCGTGAACTTTTAGACATGACTCAACTTGACATGAAAACTGATCCAACAAAATTAAGAAGAAATTTTCATAAAATATCTTTTAAATTATGTTTATATCAAAGTCAAGATTTCGTTGACTTCCTCTTCTCCTCTTGACCTCCTTAGTTTTAAATTTCTTTCTTTTTTTTTTAATTTATGTCTTCTAATGATTTTTTAGCTTCTAAACTTTTAACTTTTAAAGTATTTAATAACGAAAAAAGTTCCTTAAAGTTCGGGTGCAAGAGTTCATTGTTATATCGAATTATCCTCTGCTAAGAAACTAAATCTGCAAAAAAACATCCTCAAATGAATTTCCACTTCGCTGTACTTCCTTTAATGCACATATACTATAAACATATATATAAATGTACAAAATATATTTATAGAATACACATGTCTGCAATAAATAGTGCTATTTTCCACACAAGGATGTATCACAGCAGTCCCGCCTCCTTTCCAATACTTGCGCAAGTATATTTTCTTCTTTCATGAATTATTTCTGTTTTTCCGTTATTTATAACGGTTCTGTCGCCAAATGCAATTAAGCAACGCATGTTCTCTAATTCTTTAACAAGCACACACCCAGCCAAGCACCGTTAGTCAAAATTTCCTTATTGATCTGCCAACAGGCGAAAAATATGATTTTCTTCTTCTTTCGAAACTATTCATTTGTTGCTGCTTGAGCAGCCAACGGTGGAATTAAATTCGCAATTATAAAATTGTCAAATTTCTATTTTCATATTAATTAGCGCATTTGCCGCACTATCTTACTCGTACTTACTTGTTGTTGTTGCTGGTGTTGTTGTGCCTTTATTTATGCATTGGCCCGCAACTGTTGGCAATCATTTGTTGTGTGCCACACTTTTGCTTGGCCCCTCCCGCCTTGCCGCGCCGCGCTCCTTACAACCATCCCCCTTCGTCGCCACCCCACCCCTCGTGCGGCTCAGCTGCCGCATTTTATTAATCTGTCATTTATAGTTTTTATTAGATTTCGGCTGCTGTACACAATTGCATTTGTTAAATTTAATTTGAAATCTAGAACGCCTGCTTATTTCGCTTGTTGATTTGTACCGTTCACTGCCGCTACACTGTTGTTATGGTTGTTGTTGTTTGCGATGGCTAATATTAAGTGCGCTTACGAGACACTTAATATCGCTGCACTCAGCACCTTGTGTCCGATGTGAATGACTGCTTTCGACGGCTTTCGGTCCGGCCGCCGCCATTGTGTGCCATAAATTAGCGGAAAGGAAGCCAAATGCTCAGGCAATGAAATATGTGAGGTTATTTCCGTTAACCGATTTGCTTTGCGCTGTTGTTCTCTTGTTGCAGCATCGCACCGCACAACATTGCAACATTTCGCTAATGAAGGCGCCCTTAAAACACAATTTGGTGAATATAAATCATTTACTGTTTTAATTACAACAAAAACTCTTAAGTACAAGCGGAGTGCTTAAATGGTGGCTTGGTATTATAATTGTAAAGTGCTTTTGGCGAGACTAATTAATAAATAATTAACTGCGTCCGTATTTTAATCTTGAACCACTGGAAGGCTTTCAAAATTAGTTTAAATTAAATTTTCCCTTAGATATTAAAATTTGATTCTAACCAAACTTTTTTTATCCAATATATAGGTTAGGTTAGTTCAGGTTAGATGGCTGATCCAGAGAAATCGCAGGTGAACTGCTATATGTACTGCTAATCCAACTTAACCTTTGTGAAGCCATGGAAAAGAAGAACTCCTGTGTTCGAACTTATAAATCAGAAAAGTAATAAGCGCAGGCGTTTAATTTGCATTTCCGCCAGTTCGGTGGAATGTCAGAAGGTATGCGCTCCCAAGTAATTAATTTTTAACCTCTAAACGTGGGACAGTCAAGAAGGAAGTGTTCAGTTGTTTTGTTTTGGCATAATATTTCGAACCTTACAGCAAGAACGGAAATAGGGCAATGGTCTGTTAAAAGCCCCACAACCAGGTAGAGGCTAGGGTCTTTACCCTTAACACTCGATCTCTTACGACCGATCTTGAGCCAAAAAGCTTTTGTCACAACGCATATACTGAGAATACGGGTGAATCAATTCGCTCCCATTATCTTTTCTTGCTGAAGATATCTTATAAAGGAAAATGTTTTCCAAATAAGAGCTTGATTTGTATGTCATGGTATATGATATACCGGTTCGATATTGGTGGTCGACAAACTTTTTGGTCAGAAAAGTGAGACACTAGAAATATACCCTATACGTTATAGGGTCCCATCGTTGCAAACTTCGGGACAAACTTAACATACCTTGTTCAGTTTGTAACAAGTTGAGACTTATTCTGAAAGCGAGCACTTAAGAAAATCGATTTACATATTTAAGGAGTTATTTTTAACTCTTAAGGGGTTAAATTGGTCTCCTCGCGTAAAAAACACCATTTCTTTAAAAATTTTTTTCCCATATAAAAAATTAAACAAAAATACACTATTAACGAAGAAATTCTGAAATTTTTGGAAAAAAATATATTTTAAACTCGGCCACGACGCTATTTCCGGTGGCTCCTCGGAAAAAAGATGCGAGATAACTCCTTATAGGATCATCTTAAGTGAAAAAAATGCGTGGTTTTTAAATTAACTTAAGATTTTGGCGAAGAAAAAAAAGAAAAACGCGACACTGAGAGTGTAGCTAAGCTTCTCAAGGCTGTATGTCTAAAACTATTACTCCGATCAACTTGAAACTTTAAAGCGATATTCTTGAGATGTTGTAGAATAAGACAATTAAAAAATTGAGATTTTTAAACCGGAAAACCCATGTAATCCATTAAGCTGAAATGAGCCATTATGTTCCTTAGCACAGCGAGAAAGGTTAAATAAGAATTTAAATTGATCTAAAAATGTACTCACAATTTTTGAAAATCAGCATATATTATGATTCATAACGAATATTTAAATATAATAAAATGATCACTGTCTTGGAAACCTATTGGAAATTTTTTTATCCTTGAAATTGTTAAAAAATGTAAACGCAAGAACTCAAAACACGGGAGTACCAAGATACT
The DNA here is from genome assembly GCA_027475135.1 of Bactrocera correcta. Taxonomy (NCBI): domain Eukaryota; kingdom Metazoa; phylum Arthropoda; class Insecta; order Diptera; family Tephritidae; genus Bactrocera; species Bactrocera correcta. Next base: position 62,311,970 of record CM050327.1, read on the forward strand.
CCATACGGAAATCGCCTGCTTAGATAGCCCGTTCTATAAAAATATAAAAAAATAAACCAAGAAACTGAAAATATAAAGTTTTTGTCTAGTCTTCCAAAACCAAAAAGCTTCGTAAGTAAATAAAACTCTATCGGAACTACTGGACCAGTGATATGTTTACACAAGGAAGACATTAAAATCGCATTCCACAATCGAAAAGAAATAACCGACCAATCACCTTCCCAAATGTACCTTTCGAAAAATTTGTTTTATATAAAAATATATTGCATAAGTTTTGGCATTCTCAAACGTTTGGTGAAGCAACCACCAAATACATACGCCATGTGTTTACTAGACCTGAAACGTAAGAAATATGACATCAATTCTTTGTATGAGGAAACTAGACATTTTTATTAGTTTGAGTAAGGCCCCTAGGCAACTGACAAGTATTTTAGCAATTTCCTTTAAACTGCTTCGTTCCGAGTTTTTGTCTGCCTTTACTAAGCAGCAAACCGAGAATTGCTTACTGACGCATAAACACGCCAATATAGTGTCTTTTAAGCAAAAAGTCGGTAAAGCAAATGTCGAAGAATGAAATGCAATAGAAACGTCATGCATAAGCGAGCAAAGGGAAACTATTTATGCTGAATAAATAAATTGCATTTTAAATGCCATGAAATACACGCCGCATACATACAATAACAAGCCTGCACAACCTTCGTACCCGCCCACACACACACAAACCCAAATAAGCGCCCACTCAGCTGCCAATGCGCCTGATTGATTTTACAACAATCTCCGCGCTGAGGCGATTGCCAGAGCAATTGATGCAAGAAATGCAGTAATGATCGCAGCAACAACAATGAAAAGTGCCAAAGGCAATAGCAGACATTCGTATGCATATAATTATCTATTTGTATGTGTGCGCAGAGATGCCACAACAAATGCGATAAAAGTTAATGCCACACAAAGGAAACGAAACAAATTTCCGCAGTTGAATTTTGAATTCGCCAACGTCTGAGACGGCGGAGCATCGGAAAAACCGCGCGCGAGCAAGCGAGGCAGAGCTACGGCAGGCAGCTCCTAGCCAAAGGACACTGCAAACAACAGAATTCTACAGTTAACTTGCGGGGAATCAGTGCTACAACTAGAGCTTTGCATTTAACTTTGAGTTAGTGAGTGAAGCAGTGAGCGGAAGCGAGTAATTCCAGGGCAACAAAAACGCCTTTGGAGGCGCATTAAATGGTCGCAGATGTGTAGTGAGCACGAGCGTTGATTGACAAGTTCAATAAATATTTTACATAAAAATAAATTGAAGTGTTAAAAGAATCATAAAAAAAGGAAGGAGTATTAATCTATATTTCCTAAGCAGTTGTCTTTGTATAAGTGTGCACCGTCTCGCCAACATAATCACTCATAATTTTGACTTTTTGTATAAGCCTTCCACGCAGTTGCAGATTATATCGGAAATCCAATAAATAATAAATTAAATAAATAAAGTAATTGAATAAAGCATTTGGTTGTGGTGGTGATCGGTGCGTAAAATTGAATCATTTAAATAAATTACTGTTACTAGAGCAAAAATTAATTGCGTTTGCCAGCGTGAGACAAATTGAAATTTAATATTTTGCTCGTGTGGTGCCAATCACAAATTTGAACAACACATTGTACAGTTACACAAACATACAATGGCAATTACAGAACAGGTGAGTGGTTTGTTTGTAAGGACAGATGTACATATATATGTATTACGAGCCTATGAAAAATAGGTCAGCAGTTATTTCTAGTTCGAAATATATAAACTATCAGCGGTGTGAAAGCCAGTGAAGGCAAATTTCTGCAGGCATACGTAGCCATAACCAAATATCTGAGTTCAATTGTCGTTAAAAAGAATTTTTTTTTGTTTTTTTTTTTTTTTTTTTTTTTTTTTGATTTCAACGTTTTTGGAAGCTATAGTTTGAGTTAAAAATAAAAATCGTGTCATATTTAAGGGTTTTTCAATAGAGAGCTACAAAAGTAGACCACTAGGGACTTCAAACGACGCCATATTTTTTCCGCTCTTTTGACATTTCTCTTCAGTGGGGTTTATTATTTCTTCATGAAAAGATATACGATCCAACAAGTAGTCGAAATTATTGAAATTTACTACTGAAATTTGGCGTAAGTGGCCTCAACTTTAAGTGCGCTACGTTGAATTTATGGCCGTCATAATCATCCTGTCAGATCAACAACAGAGCGTTTAGTGAAAAAATTTGAATCCACAGGCACAGTAATGTTCCCGTGCCAGTGAGACAAATAACCGCCCATAGTGTCGAGAATATGATTGCCGCTGCCGCTAGCGCATCAATTGAAGAAGATTTAAATCAGTCTTTCATACGTCGTTGTCAAGTGTTGAGTATTTTGGGAATTTTGCGAAAGATCCTATCCTCCACACAAGATCAAATAAACGCATGAACGAAGCCGCTTGACCATCAGAATACTGGTAGTCGTATGTTCTAGAGTTGGGTTGAGTTACAATTTGAAAATGAATGGCTTTGCCAATAAGCAAAAAATGCAGTCAGTCTGCAATCCACACATACTCTATGAGTCACCATTGCATCTCGAAAAAATTACGGTTTGGTACGGTTTATGGGCCGGCGTTCCGTGATGATCAAGACCGGCATAACCAAATACTTTTGGCCCGAATTGTTTGATATGGACTTGAACAATATGTGGTTCCAAGCCACAAGCCACATAGCGAATGTCACAATCGTTTTATTGAAAACCAAGTCTGGTGTTATCTCACGAAATGGTGAATCGTGCGATTTGATCCCGGAAGATTATTCCCTGTGGAGCCACGTCAAGTCTATGCCAGCGACGATTGATGAACTTCGTAGAAATATCGAACGTAAAATTGCAGCATTATCGGTCGATTTATGCTTGAAAACCGTGGAAAATTGGGTTAAGCATCTTGACTTCTGCAAACGTGTCCGTGCTTTATTTTTTAAGCAATAACTGTAGTTTACAAGCCTAGTCCTCTTCTTTTATTAGTTTTTACCTTTCAAATTTCATTCGAATTCATGCTGTGTACTCAAATACTGCCGTCCTTTTACACTATGGCGTGAATCTATTCATATCCTGTGCGCATGGGAAGAACTGACTAACCACCAAAATTTGTCTGGATGCGAACTTCGTCTGTCCCAAAATGGAACGTAGGAGATTCTCTGAACTAATTGCTTTTTTCAGAATTCAATTTTATACAAAGCCATGTTATCTACTAAAATTGGTTGAACAACTGAGCATATTCTGTAACCAATAATCTACTTGATGCATTTTTTAAGAAAAAAATGCTGCTTCTTGCAGGTTATGTGACATTCTCACCCTCTGAGTATCACTATAATGCTGCTTAGTAACGCTCTTGTAATGCTAGGCGCCCTGTATACAATCCACTCACGGTTACGCCGATGTTGCGCAGCTTAGCAAACATATGCGCGAGTGTTTACTTTCCAGGTGAGAATACGCTGATAACTTATATGAAAATATCATTTTTTCTATATGCCACAGAGGAAAAATCATAACGGCGTTCACTTTTGAATATTTTTCCTGTAAATTGGAACAAGTGTGGAAAAAGCTGATTGATTGGCTTGCCGTTCGTACCCCTCGTGCAATTGTTATCGAAAAACAAAATATTTGTGCAAACAATGCATTTGCAGGAATGTTTGTTTGTATGTATGTATGTGAGTGCAGCAGCCGCTTTGACGTGTGGTTCAAGGTGAGCTAAGGCCATTGTTGCATACAGCGGCGTCATCGATTGCATTGTTGGCACCACACTTGTAGCTGCGCTGGTCCGCTTTCCTACCTTTGTTCTTGTTATTGTTATTGCTTTCTTTGTTTTCATTTTTCTATTTGGGCTTTGGTATCTTCGATGCAATTTATTGCTCTTGAATGTATATTCTATCATCAACAAGTGCAGCGCAACGCCATCGACAGCAAATCTCTCAATAACATCGGGTTTTCGTCGCCTCTTTTGCGCTGCCAAGAAAATCGCCAAAGCCATTGCCAAGGTCCATGGTTTAATTAAATTTGTTTATTGTGCTTCTTTATAGCGCTTGCTTTCTGTTCTTATTTTCATATCGAAATGTTTTTTTTTTCGAATTGAGGGCTCTGCGAGTGTGTATGTGTATGAGTGTGCGTAAGGAAATCAATAATGTGTAATTGAAATTTATAGATATGAATAAAATAAAATATTGATAAAATAAAGTTATTAAAAATTGTTGATTTTTTTGAATTAAGGCTTAGTTTTGTGTAGAATTTGCATTATATTGGATAGTCGAAAAAGTTTTTTGTATTTCTAATCAAATTTTAACTTACTTTTTTATATTTATAATAATAAATAAACAAATATGTAATAATACCCAATTTATTAAAGATCATAAGAACCCAAAATTATAAATGTAGCTCCATTGATAACTTTTGACTTTTGAAAAAAAAAAAATCTTTTTCTCCAGAGTTTTTTGGTTTGCGGATTTAATTTGCTCAATATTCACGAGTTTCTGCAAATCAATCAACACCCACTGCTGTTTTTGTAATTATATTGTTGAATCGGACGTTGTTTATTTAAAAATTCGTAAAACTCTTATTTTGCGGTGTAAAATCAATTATGTGCGAACAAATTTAATTTGATTATTTTACAAACCGTTAACTGATTTACCAACAAGGCTTCCGTTCATTCACCATTTGCGGCTTCCACAGACTTAATAATTTTTACTGACATTATTCATATGCAGAGCTGAATACATACAAACAAAGCGCAGCGCATACTAAACATTTACATGTTTATTAATTTAAATAATTTAAAAAAGTAATTAAAATGTTTGCAGCCTGCTGTATAATTGATAACGTTTCTTTTGTAAGCATGTGCAGTTATTCAACAATTTATGGAAGCCAATTAATCATGAGAACGTAACGCAATACCCAGAATTAAAACCACGTGATGAAGTGTACACTGAGATGCATGGACATACACACATACATGCCCTCACAAATACATGCCCTCACAAATACATGCCCTCACACACACATGCCCTCACAGACAGATTTTCTCACAGACATACACTCTCACTTACCTGGAATATGTAGTTTCATGTTTGGTTTACAGGGCGTATGAGTAACCACATTTTGCGTGCACGCTTAATTGTTTTTGTAATCGTTCGTTGGAGAGCTGACATTTATGCCTGCCTACAAATAGCATTACACTCTCGTTATATGAGTGATGTATGTATACTGCAATTAAAATTTCAAAAATAATACTTCACCATTAATTACTGTCATGCACGAGCCGATGGAGTTTGAACGCCTATTATTATTTAATATTCACCCCAAAATGAGTAGTAAATGGGTGTTACGTATGTATATATACTATATGTATATATTGCCGTTAGATATTTTTTTCTTTATATTTTTTTACAGTTTTTTTTTTAATAATTTTGTTATAAAAAGCAAATTTGAACTTTTCGACTCCGAAATAATAGTTGATCATAACTCAACTATTCATTGGTCCCTTCGTTTCTCTTTACAAGAAATTTAATATATTTTTTGATGAAATACTAGATATTTATAAAAGTTTTACGATTTACGAAATATGTAAATGGCACAAGACTTTAAATTCATCCATTTACTTATTTACAAGTCTATGTGTGTATTTATGTAAATTAGGGTGGTTCAAAAAACAAAAAATATTTTTTTTTATAAAAACATTTATATTTTCTTCTTCTTGTGCCAACTTCTATCCTCTCAAATGCTTCTATTTGATTAAAAACTATTTTAATTTTTTTATTTCAGTTTTTTTTTCTTCATAATGTAATGAAATTTAATAGTTCTAATAGCTGTAATGGTGTCTACGCCAATAAAGAAGAAGAGAAATGGCCGTAACTAGTCTTCCTGTAAAATTAAACATACTTTGCTTCACGAATTCGTGGAGGTCAAAGAGTCAGTTAATACAAATTCCTTTTCGTAAAAAACATGTTAATTTTGTGAAAATTCTCTATTCCAATGTTAATTATACGAGAAACTAAAAGCTTACCGACTTCTTAGGTGTGAGCAATCGAACTCATGTTTGGTGAGGATTCTTTTTTTACATAAAATAAAAAGATTGGAGAGCTTAAAGGTTGAAAACCAAAATTAAATATTTTGTGCATCACCCTAATGTACACAAACTACTTGGCAATAAGTGACCACTTAACAGCGCGCCGTTAAAACATTATCGCCACAATGATTTAAGCGTGTTACAACTTACATATGCGAGCAAATAAAATGCATGATTTTGATAAAGCATGTTTATGACAAGAACACAGACATTTTTAGACACCATATTTTTCCGCTCTTTTGAAATTTCTTTTCAGTAAAGTTTGCCATTTCATCATAGAAAGATTTACGATCCAATAAAAAGTCAATATTTTTAAAATTTACCAGCAAAACTCGGAGTCTGTGGTCTCAACTTGAAGAACTACTATGAATTTCCCGTTTTTTCCTCGTTCTTTTTTCTACATTCATTTCGTTTTATTAAAGGAATATACTATATATTGTTAAAAGTTGCAAGAGCACCTAATAAACTTAACTTTTACTATTGGCAGATGATTATTTATTTCAGAATCTGTAACTGGACCCTCCGCAATGTTTTTATTAATATTTCTTGCCCTCACAATCTATAATTACAATCACATCATCAAAATTTCTCATTCGCCGGCATTTTAATTGCACACTGCTGTAGTTATGCACTTGTATATGCAGCCATCATTTTGGTGCAAAAACTATCAGCAAAAAACAATGTTTCCGGGATTTGCTAACCCAACTTCACAACACACAGGCGCCTACATATGTAAATATGCAAAAATACACACACACTGGCAAACAATGTAATGCGTGCGCGGCGACTTTAACGCGGCAACAGTTGTCGTTGCGGCGTACGTCCGTCGCCCAGTGCCGTCCACATCATTGTACTTAATCAGTATATTGAGACGATAGCTAGTGATCCGGCATAACGGGCGCACACCCAACCGCCTGTTCGCCTGCATTTGCGTTGTATGTCGCCGAGCTGTCACGGTTCGATGCCGCGCTGTCCACACGCCACGTCTGCTCGCAAATCTCAATATGTTTTCGAGTAATTTCACCGTCGCCTCGAATAAGAGCTTTCTGCGTAGATTTCGGGCGGTTTCGCTCCGCTGGTTTTGGCACACATTTAATCGTGCAACCGCTTGCGTGTTTGTGGCACTTTATGTGTTGTTGCATGAGGTACAAGCGCATTGGCGCACAGGGAAATCTTAAGCGTTTACTGTGCGAAATTTCCTACAAATTTAAGTGCATCACATTTTTGTGGCAATTAAACTGCCCAGAGAATGTAAATATAGCATAAATAGCGCCGAGTAAGGCAGGGCTAAGTACGTACCGAGCTGATTTTGTGGCACAAATTGTCATTTAACAAAATAAAAACAAATTCGCTAAAATTTTAATTCATTCATCTACTTTCCAAATTGAATTAGCCTTCATGGTGCTATATCAACTTGTGAATTTAAAAACAAAGAAACAAAATTTTTAGCATCCATCGTTTTTCTCGAAAAGCTGATGAAAGTCCATGAGGAAATTTTATTTTAAATAGTTGAACTAACTTGAAATTTTCCCACGATCTTCTAAGAGTCAGGTTTTGAGCGAAAGAGTATGATTTTTTATATTACTTGGCGGTCTATAGCCTGTCTGAACTGTACATTTATTCACAAAAAACTAATTTTTTTTTTGAAAGCCGTCATTTTTTCAAAATTTTCCAATTTCATAATTTTAGTTAGTGTTTCATTTCTTCTTTTATTGGGGGTGTTTTTTTTACGTGGCTGGTCCCAAACCCAGCGCACAACTCTAAGTAGGGAATTTTTCGCCTTCTCACATTAGCTCGCCCTCAAACGGATGTTCTTAGGCTACCCAGAGGATACTTGGTCAAAGACCGGAAGTCGTGAGCTGCTTAAGTCATATGTAAAAGAATCGTTTATGACCACTCCCAAATGAATGGCGATCAGAGAACTTTCCTCACTTGTGTGAACTTCTACATATGATTCCATCCTCCTTGACTCGGCTATAATCGCTTAAGCGGTGTCTACGCCAGTAAAGAAGAAAGAAGGTTTCATTTTTTCAAAATTTTTCAAAATGAATCCCCTATTAATAACGTAAAAGCTAAATTCAGTAAAATGATAATTTTTTTGATTAAATAAGACAACTCTTCAAAAATAAATTTACAAAGAAATTAACTTTTTCTGAATTGGAGGAGGAAAACATCCGTAAAAATAAGTAGGCTGAAAAATAGGCTCCAAATTTTTTTTTTTTATTTCTTTATTTATTGGATTTATTTTTTTTTAAGACAAACAATAATTTATAAAATATTAAATCTATTTAAAAACTAGACAAGCTCAAGTACTGTGATCTATTGTAAAATGACGTCGAAAACAAAAATAAAGAAGGATTTTAATGATTTAATTTGTAAGTGACTTAGCTGTTTTGTGATACCTCTTAATACCCAGGCATATCTTTTCTTTTTAGGCGTGTTTCATCACAGGAATATACTAAAGCATTAGCTAATGGGCTTGGGTAGTTTCGGAGTTTAAATATACATATATTTCATTCTGCTGTCCTCTACATCTTTATTTACCATAGGAATACCAAAATCTTTATGGATATTTTCATTACGAATGTATCGTGGCGAATGCGTGATTGTTTTAAGCATTGTGGATTGGTACCTTTGTATTATATCAATATTAGTTGCACAGGTCGAACTTCACAATTGAATGCCATACATCCAAATCGGCTTTTAGAGTTTTTATTTAGAAGCCAATTTAAATTTGCAGCTCTTATCTTCATACAAATTATTTTAGTTTGTTTTTTCTACGTAAGTCTTCTATCTAAGTGAATACCACGATAAGCTACTTCATTCGCTTGGGGTACCAAAATATTGTTTATTTTTACTGTCGGTCAAATTTTTGTCTAAGCGAAAATGTAACACGCTTACATTTTTATTCATTTAATTGTATACGCCAGTTGGATACTCATTCTTCGACAGAACTTAAGTGATACTTCTTGCTACAACTCACTAAAGCTGTGTATTATTATCTGTTGGAAAATCCGCTGTATAGAGTTGGGCCTAAAACACTCCCCTGTGGTACAAGCAGCCCTTATTTGACGTTCATCAGATATAAAATCTCATACCTTAACCATAAATTGACTATTTTTAAATAAGATGTTTTATACAATTTTAAGGTAGATTTTAATCTTATATAAAAGGCCTTCGTACCACACCATATCCAACGCCAGACCTTGGTCTAGAAATTTAGCTGAACAGTACTCTCTATGCTCAATTGCCCGAATCCGTGCATTGGTATTATATAATATTATTTTTGTGGAGGAAAGAAGATAACTTTGATGGTAACACTTTTTCAAATATTCTAGAAAGATAGGGTAGAAGACTGATTGGTCTGTATGAAGACGGCTGTGTTAAGTTTTTCCCATGGTTTATCTATCAGGATGATCTGAGAGCTTTTCTATGAAATTGGATAGTATCCAAAACTAAAAACTAATTGCATTGAAGACCAAAAAGAGCACCTTTTTAGCAATAGTTGGTAGTTCAATTAGCATTTTTGTGATAATATAATCCTGTCCTGGTCACTCTTTTGGATTAAGTTCTTTGCACAAATATTGTACTTTTAGTGTAAGGGCTTCACAAAAGCCCTATTGGATGTGAAGTAGTAGTCAATACTTTTCAACTCTGACACATTTTAGAAAATTGCCCTGCAAGTACACTATCGAAAATAGTTTGTACGAAATTTTATTATTTTCAATTTTGAAATCCTTCTTAAGAGCCTGAACGGTTTTCGTGTATGAAACACGTATGAAATATTCTAAGGGAATATGAAATAGCCTGAATCATTTGGACTCTTTGTGTTCAGATGTGTTCAGAAACAGCCTGGTTTCAAACCCATATTTTCCAAGTTATGCTGATTACTTTTTGGCGGCTGAAAAAATCCGTATATAGAAAAAAGTACACATCCCTTCGCAGAATATTACTATAACTGTACATTTTTATCATAAAACTCGTTTGTAAAGATTTATCGACGCCACGGAATTAACTTCAGCGAATTTTATTTGTTAATCAAATTTATTTATATCCGAAACGAATTTATATTTTTGGCTATCAACGAATATATGGCATGTACGTTTGTGTGCATGTCCGAGCATGACACTCTACACGCATGCAAATTAATCCAATTTGCGGATCGCGCAACTAGAATCGTAAATGTAACTGTTTTTAATTGCCGAAACTCGTTGTTACTCTTTGCTTTGCTTTGAAATGAAAAATCTGAATATTTTGAAAACATTTTCCGTTGTGACGTTGATTGGAGCGACGGCGCATTAGAGATACGGCTATGCAAATGGCAACGTTTCAAATCTAAGCGTGAGAGCGCAAATACACACTCATCCACAGTTACACATGTATTTAAAACAAACAACAAATAATCGTTTCTGTGGCTACAAATCACAAGTTGATTGCAGAATGTGTTGCATGTTTACTGTGACTCGTTGCTTGTTGAACACTTGCAACACACTCACACATACTGCGAGCACTTGCATATAAAATTGTGTTGTTGTGTGTGGTGCTGCCAGACTTTCAGCATTTTTGTGGCAACTGTGAAGTTTTCAGCCTTTCACTTTAAAATTGTCTTTGCCTCGCCCTTGCGGTCTTTGCTTGGCATTAAGCTGTTCTGTGACTTTCTCGAGCAGCGTGTTTGTCAAATTGCTGCAGAAATGATTGATTGTGTTGTCGTTGGACGCAAGTGATACATTTTGTACATTTTACGGCTTTTATTTTATTGAAGCCATTACCAACACAGCAGTTCAGATGACATTTACACTGACTGCTGTGTAATTCTTTATTCAAATAAATACCGTTATAGCGTTATACCGTTAACTTGCCAGACAGCAGCAACCATTTTATGTAAGAAGCCAATTCATAATGTCCGTTGCACATAAGAAAATACAAAAAATATATACATATGTGCTCTTTACATCTCGCACACGTTTGCTCATGGACGTGCTCTTCTTTGTATGCCATTTAAGTAGGCATGCACACCAGCAAACTACAGTTATACCGAATTAATCAACTTAATGCATTTTTAGCCACACACATGTGTTTCAATGTGTTGTTGCGTGTCTCATACAATACAAAGAGAAAGACTTCCGTTATCAAGCTGCTTTCAGACAAACCATTGCTTGCTAGGATATATTTATACATAAATATACAAATTGTATATATCTATTATTTATATGTATTTCGATCTAAATACATGTCTTCGTTGCACAGCAAGTCAAGTTAAGTTAAAAGCAGCTCATAAGTTGACATTAAGATGTTGTTGTTTTTGCGATTGTGACCACAAATTTAAGACGATGTTGAATTTCAAAGAAGCATTGAGTTGGATTTGACAGCATTTAACGCCTTCTCTTACATAAAAAACACGACGAGCAATTATGTAATTAAGTTTCTTTTTTTAATTTATGCTTTTGTTCGAATTACAAGCGATTTATTTTATTAAATTTTATTGTTTAGATGAAACGAAAACAAAAAGTTATTTTTAGTTGTTGGGAAGTCTGCAAAAGAATGAAGCAGTAAAGAAAGGCTAAATTCGGGTCTAACCGCATATGCGCTTGCAATTTGCTCGATTCAACGACGAGATATATTTTCAGGATCGGCATTTTTCATATTGAATATGATTACTTAGGAGTTCAACATTTTTTATTCGATGAAACTGTGAATCGATTGCAATCACATTTGGTATATTTTCAACTTATACTATATGTAGGTCACAGGCTTACTTAAATGCCTTACTATATTTTATTTCAAAGAGGCTAAATGCAGTATCAAATCAATATCTCAGTATAAATAATAAAAAAATTCAAACTGAGCAACGGAAATCAGTATATTAGGCGTATGAGGTTCAGACCAAGCTCTATATGTACAAATTTCATTCATATTCAGCGCCAAATTATATTATTTTTGTATATTTAGGTTACGTTAGTCTTGTAGACTAATGCGTCACGCATTTAACAATTTTTGTTCTTTGAATAACAGATGAAGTTCCATTACGAAGACCGTGTGCAGTAATTATCTTTTAGGATGCCTGCACTAGACGCGAATTTCACTGACGATATCTTTTCAGCGACTCATACGGTGAGCCTTCAGAATACTTAAAGCGCAGTCCTTTCAATGCGGGAAAAGTGCACAAGGGATGCTCCATTGTTTCCCTGGTGCCTTGCTCTTGACATTGTCTGCAGTCTTTTTGATCTCTCGGCTCCATTTTATAGGTGTGTGCTTTCCACGAAGTTTGCTGTCCAAGACATTTTCGCTTCTTAATTTTATGGCAAATTGTTAATGAAGAAATGTTTTTGAATCACTTAATAGAAGCGCGCAATAGTTATAGTTAGATTGTGATATGAAAGGAAATGCAGAAAATTTTCGACTCCAGTTGCTGGACTCACTATATGTCGGATCAAATAAGATGTGTTTGAGATAGAGCAATGTATGGGCGGTTTACTTAGATTAAATTTTGGAATTTCTCAAGTATACTCTGAAAGTTTTTTTAACACAATTTTGGGAATTAATTTATTTACTGACCGATATATTCGGCATAAATTCATCAAAATAATCGTTCTCCAATTGCAACTCTTAGTACGCTTTTGCCATTTTATGGTCGTCATAATCGTCCACCAGTGCACGCTATTCGTCGAGTTGTTGAAAACTTCTATACATTTTCTTTACGCAATGTTCTAGCGCCAATAAGACAAATAACCGCTCGATGTTATGAAAATATTGCTGCCGTTCAGGCGAAAGTTACTGAAGACCGCTATTTGTCGATTCCAAAATGTTCTCAAGAGTTGGGACTGTCTCAAACCACAACCTGGCATATTTTGAGTCAACATTTGGGCTCGAAATCGTTTAAAATCATTCATACTCATGAACTTAAGCCATTGAAATACCACAAACTTCGTGATTGTTTTACAACAATGGAAAAACTTGAAAAGGATAACGATCATTTTAAGAAAATCGTCTTCTCCCATTAGGCTCACTTTTATTCAGTGGTGCGGTAAATAAACGAAACGGTCGATTCTGGTGCATAGAAATCCTCAAATTATTCGTGAATAAACATCACATTCACCTACTTTGACAGGTGTGGTTTTTGGTCTGGTGAAGTCATCGGTCCGGACTTCTTTCGAAAGTAAAGCTGATGGCACTGTTACTATCAATGGAAACTATATCGATGATAACCAACTGTTTTTACACGCAATTGGAAGAAGATGATCTTGACAACATTTGATTTCAACAAGACTGAGCTACGTGTCGCACACGTCGATCCAATTCAATCCAATAAGAACTAATTGACGCTTACTTCCGAACTCTTCTGTATACCAATCTGGGTTAATACGTAATTTGTTATTTCTAAGATAAGAGTCAGAATTATCTACAAAAACCAAATTTATCAAAATGATACAATAGGATGTTAAAAAACTTAGCAGATAAAAACATAAATACAGAAAAATAAATGATAAATAATAAAATTTTTTTGAAAATAAAACAAAAATTTTCCTCAAACAACTAATTTGTGCATAAATAAAAATCGCCCGCTGAAATTGTGACAAATACGCAACAGCCATCAACTTTTACCGTTTTCGCAGATAATAATTTCTTTATGTTGCAAATCTGAAAAATAAAGACATGTTCGCCATTTTCATTGTCACAAGTCACACACACACACAGCCATGTGTATAGATGTGCAGATTTTAGAATATTTTTATGAGGCAATAAAACTCATTAGATATGATTTATTCGCATGCATTGTGTGTGATGTTTTATGAGCAACGCTATAACGGTTACATTATTTAAAACGTTGCAAGTACAACACATTTTATGTACAATATATCAAATTGTTAGTATTATTCATATGTGCAGCTTTGTTGTTGCTTTTCGCAATTAATCTCGTTTTTTAAGGCCAAACAGCGCAAATATATATAGAAAGACGCACACGCCCACAACAGCTGAGTGACTTTGGAGGGCAACTGGCAATGCCGAATGTGCAGTAAATCAACGGCATTTCAGCAACGCCGCAAAGTATGCAATGGTAAAATTAACAGTGGTGAAATACTTTTCGAACGCAACAAACTGATTTTCTGCGCGAATCCCGGGTATAAAAGTAACAAAACTGGAGCACAAACAGCGCGTGGGTGGAGGCAAGGAGGTAGTGCGAAAATACGAAATTATAAAGCAAGCGGGAGAAGACAATAAAAGCAATTTGCATAAACATATGCATAACAATGCGAAAAACTGAAAATACCGAAATGAAAATCGCCAATAAATAATAATGTAATGTGCTCGACGGCACGCGTGTGAATAAATATGCTTTCAATCCGCCGGCCATAGCGTGATTATAGTCACACATACAAACACAAATGCGTGCGTTTAACGATTTCCTAAAGAGAATCATAATATAGTATATACATATGTTCATACATATGTTTCTATATATAATATAGAACTTATAATGACAACTCTAACGCAATGAAAGTAGAAAGAGATCACTTAATTGTGAAAATACGGACTCCAACAACGCTTTGAAGCGATCGCCGTTCGCCTTCTTATCGATAAAAACTAAGTCAATTGTTCCATAAAATGTGATGGCACCCCACACCATGACTCAATCTTTCCGCAAATCGTGTTAATAGTATTGGAAGCCATCAGGGCCATCTAAATTAAAACATTTTTCATGTGTAAACGCCAATCATTAAGTCGAGTGCCAGATTAACAAGCCCACGTTATGTACGAGGGCTGTCTGATAAATAACCGACCTCAACGTGAAGCTAGCGGCACATCTGAAAAAAAAGTTTCTACTTCAAATTGTTCATATTATAATAGCTACTCGCCAAAATTTCAGAAATTTATCTTGCGGAATTATCTGTTGACAGTCGTTTTTGTGAGTCTATTTTGGTGATTTCCCCAAAATGGAAAAAATTGAATATCGAACTGTAATTAAATTTTTATTTTTGAAAAGCAATACGCCTTCACAAATCAAAGATGAGTTGGACTCTGTGTAAGGTGACTCTGCACCATCACTTACCATCGTAAAATTTTGGGCAGCTGAATTTAAACGTGGTCGCAGGAGCTTGGAAGATGATGAACGTCCTGGGCGTCCAAAAGCTGTAACCACTAACGATAACATCGCTAAAGTTCATCAATTGGTATTAGACGACCGCCGGATTAAAGTTAGGGAAATAGCTGAGATTATGGAAATGTCAAAAGAACGTGTGACAAACAACATATTAAACCAAGATTAGGGCATGAGAAAGCTGTCCGCGCGTTGGGTGCCGCGTTTGCTTACGCTAGACCACAAGCGTGCGCGCATGAACATTTCCAGCGCTCTGTTCGCTCAGTTTAGAGGCAATAAGACCGAGTTGTGGCGCCGATTGATAACTGTAGACGAAACTTGGATTCATCATTATACGCCCGAAACAAAAATCCAATCTAAACAGTGGATTGAAAAGGGGGAACCGGGCCCAAAAAAACCTAAAGCTGTGTATTCGGCTGGGAAAGTGATGGCGAGTGTTTTTTGGGACAGCCATGGTATTATTTTTATCGACTATCTTGAAAAAGGAAAAACTATAACAGGAGCATACTACGCATCATTATTGGACAAGCTAAAGGAAGAAACTTCAAAAATCGGCCTCATTTGCAAAAAAAGAAAGTCTTGTTCCACCAAGATAACGCACCATCTCACACCTCAACAGTCGCCATGGCGAAAATCCACGAATTGCGGTTCGAACTGCTTGACCATCCACCTTATTCACCGGATCTAGCACCAAGCGACTTTTTTTTTGTTTCCCCAGAGATTTTCGTCAAATGAGGAGGCAATCTCTTTCGTGAACTCGTATTTTGCAGACAAAGACGCCAAGTACTATTTGGAAAGGTTGCAGAGATGGGAGCAGCGCTGGGAGTAGTGTGTTGACTTACAAGGAGACTATGTAGAAAAATAAAAAAAAAAATTTGAAAAAGTCGCGTACATCATGGTTAGTTCGGTTATTTATCAGACAGCCCTCGTATGTATCTTTTCGTGAACTGAAGCCGTTTTTCTTTGCATAGTTCATTCAGCGGAGGTTTTTTCTTGATTTTTAAACGCTTTAGGTGTATTGCATTTCTGTTTGTACGCTGAACAGTTGATTGTCTTCTACTCCGGCTAACTCCTTAATCTTAGCTGCAGACTTAGTCGAATTTGAAGCAATTCTAACAATTCTGGTACTGATTGTTCAGATAGTGCTTCCTTTTTTCCTTTAAAGTTTTTTCCATATGCCTGTAGATCCTTTAGATATCTATCAAAGGTTCTGGAGCTGCGTTTTATCTCCTTGGCGTGGTCTCGATTGGCTAGTCTTTGGGAGTGAAAAAAGTCTACTTTTTCACATTCCAATAACCTCAGAATAGTAGCTTTTCCCATTATTACTACAAATGTAGCTCGAAAACATTTATTTGTTTATTCTTAGTACTTTCTCAATAGAAAAAGAGCATTTGTTTACGCAACACAAAGACATGTATAGTTATTTCGATGACCAACCGAAAACGCACGTGATTGCCATAGACATTTCTGAAGTCTTCGAATGTACACTTTTTTTTCGCAAACCTACTACATTTGAACAATAAAAACAAGCATGATTATAAATATAACAATTTATTTAAAAAAAAAAACGTTTGGTGCGTCTAACCTAAGATCAGCAGTGTATCTGCAGTTCTTCGTAAAGACATAGAAATAGTAGTCGAACCAACTAACTCCAACCAAAAAGTATATAATAAGGTTAAAAATTAGCTAATGGAATATAGTTTTTAAACCACTTAAAAGTTTAAAAGAAATTGAGAATGCAATGTGAAAGCAAATGCAGAAGATTTTCCAACTTCAGTGGCTGTACTCCTGTTGCCCGTCGAATGCAATGGGCAATACTCGTATAAGAAGAAAGTTTCCCTATAATGAACAACGAAAAGATTCGTGGTAACGGTAACGTGTGCTGTTTTTGTATGGCTGATTAAAAAATTCCTTCGAAGGCATTTTCTAGTAGATCTTTCAAAAAGAATCGAGCTTGACAGTTTTTGGGTGCGCCGAGCAATACCGTTGCACATTCGTTTTCAAATAAAGATAAGTTCGTCTGTTCGAAAAGTATTTGATTTATTTGCCATATTAGTTAGTTTTGAGTGCTTTAGGAGTATAGTGTTGAAAATAACCCAGGTCAAGACCAAAATAAAATTTTATACAAACATTTTTCCATTAAAATTTCACTTACTTCGTGTTCGAAAATTGTAAAATACTATTTAATTTGAAGAAAATGCATTACAATAAGCTTTTTGAATTCTGAACAAACATTTTGGAACAGAAAATTTTTGTTTTCAACACCCTTGACGTTGTCTTTGACCGCTTTCCATGTCAATCGCACACTCATTCAAACCAAACGCGCGGTCAACGCACAATAACCCTCGCATATTTTGAGAGAGAATTTTCGAAAATGAAAACGCCTTGATTTTGAATTTGCCACATCAAAGCACAAACACACACGCACATGCGTTGCTTGCGGTATTTTTAGAGTTGTATTCATAAAAATAAAATTATCAATCATAAAAGAAGCTGCCTTGAGCGTGAAAAAGTGGCTGCTGCCCGCGACTGCTTAGTCGCCAATCAATGTTTTTTTTTTTTTTAATTTTTTTCTTTTGGCTGTGGTGGAAAATAAATGAGGGAATGCGGTGAAAAATAGTTCGAAAAGAATTTCAGCTGAGAAGTAGGTGCTGACGCGCGGTTGTTGTTGGCGTGTGCGGCTACACGAATTGTTGTGCGAACCACAGGTGAGCGGAATACAACTTTTTTGATTTTTGTTTTAATTTTTTTCTTTCTGTTTGCGGTGCCCCTACACTATCGCATAGAAAAAGTAGAATGAGATAGGAAAATAAATAAAAAATGTGAGTTTACATGAACGCCAAGAACCGAAGCGGGCGAAGAAAGACTTGCGTATAAACGAGCACACAAGTCATTTGCATACGTCAAACATTTGCGAGGAACACACACACATACACATACAAGTGGCTTTGTATATGCCGAGGTGGCTAGCTATGTGTGTGTGTGAGCCACATTCGCTTTGAGCCAACACCTTCAGCACAACAATGTCAATGATAGACGCAGAGTAAGCGCTCACACCCTCACGCACACGCACACAAGCGTACGGCTTGCGTGTAAGCAAACATTTGTGTACCCAGTGTGGACGGACATCTTCGAGTGTTGACTGCTCAGCCGAATATTTACTTGTGCATTATGCTCCGCTAAGCGCACTTAGGTGTTCGCTTGTCACACACAGGCATCGTATGCACGAAGCGCCCTTGCGGCCCACATGTCGTATGAGCAACACAGCACTTGCAGGGTCCGAGCGCTCTGAAAGAAGACAATGCGTCGAAATGCCGAGCTAATGGCTAATGGCTGCCGGATAATTGGTGTACACTGGGTCACTTGCTGGATCGAGTGCGCAGTGCTAATTACCTGAGAAGCCGGTGCCGTTCAGTGTTGTTGTTGTTGCAACTATGTTTACAGTTGCTTGCGACTCACCATCACAGCGAAGCACACGCTCAAGGTGTATTTACACTTAATTTTCAGCTTCCTTGTTGTTCTCTTTGGCTGCCGTTTGCCTTCTTCCCGGTGCGCTGACGTTCGCGGAATCGCTTTCTTACCTGGCGTGCGCGCAATTAACCCAAAATAGCAGGAAACAAGATGAAAACAAAATTCGAAATACAACAGCAATGAAAAGGCGTGACGGCGCACGAAACTTAAGTTTCATTCATGGCGATGTGTGCGTGTGTGTGGCCTCAAAAGGTCTGTGTGTGTATTTATGCGGTTACACACAACCTTACAGAATACTCCCCTCACCTGATACTTTCGCAGGCGCGCTCATATTCCTGAGGTTAAAGCACTTTTCAGCAAGTTTGTTTACGCTCTCACTAATTCACTTATTACATAAACAATCGCCACTAATTTATTAGCCGCGTATGTGTTGAAGCAATCGCATGGAAGTCTTATTTTTAGATTTTGACTCACCATTACAATCTATTTTTTGTTTTCGAAAGTAATCGTTAAGTGTTTTGCCTCTAAATTAGTACTCGAAGCAAGAAAACAATGAGGAAATCTGAAAGGAAACCTTGACAGGCGTGATGTTTGTATTTAAATAATATTGAAAATGTTTATTGAAATTTATGTCTGTTGTCATTAATTATATACCTTAGAGATAAATGCAGGATTACCGGAAATATGAGAGCTCTGGTGCTGAATTTAAAATGTACCAAATTCTCAGTTTTACAACAACTTAAAAAGTTTGGGGGTCGAAAAAAATATAGGAAGAACATTCGTCGGCATTTAGTTTTTGAAAGTTATCTCTTTCAAATTTTTGTCGCGGCTCGTTCGTTCGGCATTTTGACAGCTAACTGGAAAATTACACACGTGAGAGTTTGCTCCAAGGCTTAAATCGAAGCAAGAATGTGCCCATAGACTTTAGACTTCACATTTCTGCACTACATAAAGTCTAGCGGTGTGATGTCACACGATCTTTGTAGCTAATCGATCGGCCCGTGACATTATCTGCTCACCGAAGTGTTCTCTCAATAAATCCATTGATTGTTGCGATGTGTGAAAAGTGACGCCGTCTTGATGAAACCGAATGTCGTCGGAATCACGAACTTAAAACTCAGACGTCAATTAGTTGGTTGTCGTGGCGCGATAATGATCGCCATTAACGGTTACGTTCTCACCGGCATCATTTTCGAAGAAATACGGACCGACGATTCCATCGGCGCACAAATCACAAAGTTGTTGGATGAAATATCAGCCCTTGAGGCTGCTCTTCGTCCGAAATGCGGCAATTTTGCTTGTTTACATACTCAGCGAGCCAGAAATGGACCTCATCGTTGAACAAAATTTTGTTCGAAAACGACTTATGTATCTTCTTGCAACTTTTAACAGTCTTCGAGTACACTCTCAGCTACGAGTGCCATATTTTCTCAACTGCGTGCTGAACGTGGTCTATTCGTTCGAATATTATCCATGAATAAATGAATGCCGCGTCTCTAGATGAATGATGGGGTTGCAAATAACGTTCCGATTATTTTTCACAGAATATGAATTTTAATAAAGAATTTGAACGATTTGTAAACGTTTTTCGGCCGTAAGTCTTTCCATGAACAATATTAAACAAAAATTACATGACAGCTTCACACGACTGAAAAGGCAATTGAAAAAGGTATCTCTACTTGGATCACCCATAACGTAGCTGAGCTTTAAAAAATACTGTCATTTCTTGTTGCTTTGAATAAATTAGCAAATTTCGAGGGTTTCAAGCGTCCAGATTACGAATGTATTCATAAAAGTCTTGAATGGGCTCTTACTCTTAATATTTACATAGCTGATATTTAGATCAAATATCGGCCTGTTACCATCAAAATTTATTTGTTTTGTGATCATGAGGAGATATCTAAGCTTACAGTCTCCAAAATGTCCAGTTTTACCCAATGAAAATTTGCTTTGCGGTAATTCGCATGCGCTCAGAATAATGTTGTCTCCACAGTCCTAGAAACATCTACGCCAAATTTATTTTCCAAAAATTAACTTAGGGATTTTAAAGATATGCATGATTAACTTAAGAACGACAAATTTCAAAACGTTGAACATGGAAGAAATTAACACAATAAAATATATTTGTGGAAAATTTTCGAAGCTCGGTAAGAGAAAGTAGAAAAGTGGACAGACTGAATAAAAGAAATGATTGTTCCGGGAAGATAGCGTGCAAAAGTTTAATGTTTATAGTCAAAATTTTCCCAGGTAACAATAAAACACCAAATTATGAAGACATTTCGCAAAATGTGCTGACCAACTGTAAGATTTTAGGAGCAAATCTGAATATCAAGTCAGACGCTTTCATTTGGATAAATTTTCGGATAATTTAGGTAAGTATAGTAAGACATAAAGAGATCGGTTCCAGTAGGTTCTAAAAGTGATGCTGTCAATAAGAAGACAACTGAAGAAAGCTGACAAGGCAGCTGAGATTCGTCCCATTATGGCAGATTATTGCTGCTTCTTAAAAAGTATCGAAAACTATAAAATTGGCGTTTAATTGTGATATGTTTTCGACATTTGTCTTTACTTCGATTATTTATTTTTCAAAGCTAACGTGATATTATAGGTAGTCGAAAAAGTCTTTTCGTATTTCTAATCACACTTCAACCTATTTTTTTATATTTATACTAATAAATAAATAAACAAGTAAGTACCATTTTGGTCGATTTCTTTTTGCCATTTTTCCGATGGACAGTATTCCATCAATGTAAATCGAAATTTCGAAATTTCCAGAACGAAAGCGAGCCTACCATCGTTTCAGCTGTAAGTTTTTTTTAACTTCGCCGAATTAAAAATTTTTTTTTTTTTTGGTTAAATGAAATGAAATTATACTATGTTCAGATCGACACTTAATCACACGATTTCGGCTGTGGAAAGGATTATCAAACTAATCTTAAAAATTTATCATGATTTCGCCATACAAACATCATTTCATTGAAATGATTTGAAACTGATCCACGCTAAATCTCTCTGTGCGACTCTGATTTTGCGCAATCTACTTGTCAGCACTGGAATTCTGTTACATTATCACAGCTGATTTAGACACTACAAAGGGAAAAAAATGTAAACAAACAATTTTTTTTTAAAGCAATGAATCTATTTTCACCTGAAAATCGACTTAACAAATGAAAAAATGCATCCATTATTTCTATTATATGGAAAACATTTGAAAAAATATTGCTTTTATTTCAAAATACTATATGACAATCTTTTCTTTTGATAAATATTAAGCGATGTGACTTCATGAATGACAATAACAGCTGTTTTTTGATCTTCCTAACGACAGTGAGCACACTTTTGGGTTATGAAATGCTTAAATGTAATCTAATCTTCTAAATTTTCGATCTGAACATAGTATTATGGAGAAATGAAATTAAATGATCTCACCTTTCCAACACTATGTAGTATGACACAATATGATTGGTAGCACTGGAAATATATGACAGCAACGACATCTATTGGCAAAATATGAAAAGACTTTGTCGACTACCCAATGTATTAGTTATTCTGCTTCAAGTTTTCTGACTATGATACATTGAAAAAAAAAAAAGTTAAAAGTTAATATTGTGAATTCTGAGCCTTGACGTAACCAAAATCAAGCTTATATACATACATATATACTGTAATGTGAAATTATTACTCTACATATAAAATTTTTATCTACCTAAAATGAGGCTTTTAGGTACAAAATAAGGGAACAGTGAAGCAACATTTTACTCACTTTGTATTCACTGGGAGTAGTTCTCCGGACTTTTTAAACTCCCCAGTGTCACAAATTTTTTGCGTCTTTTATGAAATGCCTGTTAACAAATAGCCAAAGAAATCGATGTTTTGAAAAGTAGCAACGGCGCTTGCCACTAATTAAATCTACTCTTCAAAAATTGTGTTTCCAAAAAATTTTATGCCAATACAAATGTGTTCCTTCCAGTCAGTTTACTCATTATTCAATGCGTACTGCACAAACCTGACTTGAAAAACGACAACAAAGAAAACAAACGATTTCTCAACCAACATTTGGCATTATTTCACCGTTGCCAGCATTTGCATTCAATCATTGCAATTTGATTTGTTTGCTTGTTTGCTTTTCCATGCGTTTTTGGATGCTCACATGTCCATTTGCTTGCGTACGTGCATTTATACCGGCGCGTGACGTCAGACGCAGAACCCAATTGTTAAATTTCCATACATTCATGCATTTGCCCAATTCTTCCAAACCGATTTTAAATGCTAACCACAAACTCGGACGGAGCAAAGCAAAGCAAAGCGAGGCCGCTGAATGGCAATAATTTGCCAAAAATAGAAAGCGTAATGTGCAACCACTAATTTGTGGACTCTACCGGCCTGCAGGAAGGCGTGGCACCCGCGGTGGGCGGGCTGGCCAGAACATTGCGGTTACCTAATAAAATTCAAATTAAATAACGGTCGTGCAAACATTTGCGCTGCAGCCGGAGCGATGACGCTCATTAAGGTCTGTTTGCATGTTGACTTGCCGGCATTTAAGATTGTGTGCGTGTGTGTGTGTGTGTGGTCTTCTGTGCGTAAATCAATATTTGTATTACGCAGCTGAGTGGCAAATCGCTTTCAACAGGACGGACGGGCGAGTTAAATATTTGCATCGGAACGTAATCGGCGGCGTGTATTTGCCACAAATTGTGTGGCTATTTAAAATCATGCCCAAATGCATATGTACACACGCGTGGCTTTGTGCGTATGCATTTGCTTCAGTGTGCGTGTGTGTGTGTGTGCTTGCGAAATATTGGCCTATTTAGCTATGCGATTTGCCAAAATCAATGTGATTATTGAGGCGTTACACAGCCGGCGCTCAACGCACGCTATAAATACGCACTTCACATTGCATGCATACAAATGCCAGCATTAGGGTGTGTCCTTTTATAACCGAATAGAAATTATAACTTATTGTTTTACATTTAACTTTTTGAAAAATTTAAAAAAGGCTGGCTACAAAAAGAAGCTCGATGTTTGGGTACCACATGAATTGTCTGTGAAAAATTTAATGGACCGAATTAACATCTGCGATTCTTTGCTAAAATGAAATGAAGCATTTTTCTGTCTACAAGATGAGATTGAATGGAAAAACGGCCAGAACTGATCAACAGGGCTTCGTCTTCCATCAGGACAATGTAGACCACACATATCTTTAATGATTCTGCAAAAGTTGGGAGATATTGGCTGGGAAGTTTTGACCTTGCACCATTGGACTACCATTTGTTTCGATCAATGCCGAATAGAGTAAAGTTGGCTTCAAGAAAAGCCTATGAAAACTGCTTGTCGCAGTTTTTCGCCGAAAAACCAGAAAAGTTTTACACTGATAAAATAATGTCTCAAGCGGAAGGTAGCCACTACCATTTTATACCTCAAGAACACACAACTTCTTGATCTTCTTTTTTCTATTTATCGGGATTGTACCGTGTTGCCGATTACCCCAATGTACACACACAAATACACAGTTATTTCCACATACTCGCACACATGCACTCGCCTTTTATGATTTTGGATATTTTTGGCAATGTTTGGCGGCTGCAACATTACGACTGCTGCTCACTTTACGCTTCGCTGACGATCGCTGTGTTGCCTTGGCTTGAGTTGCCACCATTCTGATATCGCCACGCACATTTGGCCGCAAGCTAAACGACCGCTTGCTGCACGTCCCTCGACTGTGTGGAACACTTTTCATATTTGAGCGCCACACCGGCAGATTAGTCGTTGGTAAGGTGGTGGCGCGGCATGTGGCAGACGCTGGCTCATTTTTACCGTTTATATTATTATGCTTATTTACTGTTCTCGCCTTCCCGAAATCGGTTGCTAATGCCTTTGCTTTGCATCTGCTTCAGTAAATTTTATCTTAATATCTTATTTGTTGTTGTTTGTGCGCGGTGATTATGATTATTGCCTGCGCTCAGTCAATATTCCCCATTCGCCGCACTGTAATGGACCCTATCCCCTCTCCTTCTTGTTGGTTGATTATGATAATTTGGTATCAGTCGCTTACAAATGCTATGATATCAGCAGCTGCTCTCACATACGCCGCCTTATTTCCAGTCCATTGCAGCACCTCGCCACTGACATAACCGTAATCTCTCGCTCACCTATCGCTTGTCTACTTCTAAGCAAATTTGCCTCAACAAATGTTTGCCATAAAATTAGCAATGTTGCATAGCCGAAGCATATGCCTGAGTAAAGTAACGAACGGCAAAAAGGCAAAAAGGCACTAAGCGGATAACAACAAATTAGCGTGGCAACGTGCTAAGCATGGTCGGAATTGGGAAGCTTGTGCCATCGAGTGTAAATAATGCACATCGATTTTTATTGCTATATTTTGATTATTATTTCTGCTTTCTATTTCCATTTTATTTGGGGCAAATAAAGAGTTTTAGATAAAAGCTTCATGTTTACGTGTACTCAAGTCTATTCATATTTATATTTCATTGAGGAGCGGCGTTGGTAACTCAGTGGGCTGGAAAGGAAATACTATATAGCAACGAAGAATAATTGGGGTGTTGGTAGGCAGAGGTTAAAGCCTATTTGACTCGAAATTTAAATATGAACAAAATTTTTTCTTTCCCAGCACTTGTCTGGAAGATTTAAAGCGAATGGCATTTCTAATGATTAGAAGTGTCTTAGATAGAGTTTTAAAAATAGAAGTTGCCTGGTTTTTCTATAAGGTTTTGGCGAAATTCTATAATTTTTAGTCAAAATTAAAAAAAAACAACTTTACTTTAATCCCGGAACATTCTAAAAATGTGGCCGAGCATATCATTCTTGCAACCTCTTTATAACCAAAATCTCCATTTTTTCAAATTTTAAGATTAAAGTTTTAACTGAAACCTGAAATATGATTCAATTATATAGGTAAGGCTAGGTTAATTTGGTAGACTAATAAGCCATCCATAAAACAGTTTTGGTTTAAGAGGAGAAGTCTTACTTTCGACGGCTTACGCTTGCTGTGAATCTTAACAGACACTGCGTTCACACCATCGATACTTCCTTCAGTGTGTCATACCATGGCGATCCCAGATGCTTATAGCGTAGTCGTGCCAATGCAGGAGAAGTGCACAAGAGGCGCTTTCCCTGGTGCCTTACTCTACACATTTTCTGCAGTCTGTCAGCCCTATCCTGCGGGGGAGTGCCGCCACCAGATGTGACCTGGTCTACGAAAAGGGGGCTTAGGTATCAAAAAATCATTTTTTTTTTTTTATTTTTTTTTTATTTTTATTTTTATTTTTATTTTTTGTTTTAACACCTAAGCCCCCTTTTCGTAGACCAGGTCATAGATAATGACCAGCCTTCATAATGGGAATATTATACTCCTACAGTCTCTTCTATCGAGTTCCAATAAGAATTTTGTGTTCTTCCGATCTACCGGTTTACACATGACTTTTGCAGTTTTGCACCCAGGTAGCTCTCTCCATAGGGTTTTGATTTTCTTTATTATGCTTCTATTGAGATCGTCGTATAGATAATGCATAGGTTTCACAAAGGTAATCACATTTTCGGATGTTAGCCGTACACCATTATTGGCAATCACTTCCACTCTTTCATTGTGAAAAAAAGTGAAGTTGCTTGCTTCTGGTAACACTTTCTACTACTGCTCTGCTCCTCAAGATACTTCTTGCCGATATGCGTTACGAAGTTATTGCCTTGAGCTGCTTGACTGTCTGCGCTGATGTTGTCTGCGTGACTTTCGCAATAGCAAAGACCTCAGCTTGAAATATACTGCAGTGGTCCGGCAACTTAATGGCTGCCTTATGCCTAACTCTGGAGAGTATATTCCCCCACCAACTCCATCGTCCATTTTCGAGCCATCCGTATAGATGTTTAACGTTTACTACTATTTTGACAAAGCAAACAACACGAGCAGTTTTAGTTAATTGAAAAATCAAGTTAGTCAGAGCAAAACGCTTTATTCTCCCTCGAAATTCTCTGGTGTGACTCTCCACTTTTCATTAAATATTTACCAAAACCCACAGCATTTAGAGAAAAAATTATAAAAAATTATGCAAATAAATCTGAGATGATTATTAAGTTATATGTGCCATTAGTGTCATTTAGTTTTGAAATGCAAATGAATTAGTGCAATTTATTTGTGAAAGCAACCGCAGTGCAAGGCAATATTAATGCTTTACATGTACTAATGCGGCATGAAATTCATTAAAAGTTTCCGCGAAATTAGTCAAGTGCGCCGCTGCTTCCAACAATTAAAGCGTCTTAGTATTTTCTAGCTAAAATAACAAAAGATTAAAATCATTTAGCAAAAACAATAACAGCGCAGGCAAGCGCAAACGCTAATGCAATAATATTATTGAACATAACAACAACAAAGCAAACAAGAGGATTTTTGCAAAACAAGGCAAACAACGGAGACTACAGTCACATGAACATAACACACACATATGCATTTATCAAAGCGAAATGGGCCAAGCGAAGTCACCGCAGCGTATGAGTAACATACAAGCCTGCACACTATACACAGCACATAAACAAATATGCCCACACACACACGCACACACAGATAGTCATTGTAAACGCTGAGGGTAAAATAATAAAGTCAAATTAAATAAAATTGATGAACAAAGTTCAGACGAAGGCAGCGAGCGTTAATCTTACATTAAGCAGATGTACAAGTGCACACATCCCAACACAAGGACGGCCGTTGATAGGGCACAACGTCGTGCGATGCCTTGGCCGCTGGTGATAATGATTCATTGCTTTTTAAACAAACCCTTGTTGCAATAAATTCCCGAGGTTCAATAAAAGCCAACGGCACTTAGCACCCGTTTCAAGAGCAGCGGCCGCTGGAGGAGCGGAATACATGAACCCTAAAGCCAACGGTGCGCGCCAAGTAAGACGCAATAATAAATTGCACACAAAGTGGCAGTGACAGTTGCGCGTCAAAAGGTGAGCAGCAAGGCGGCAAGGCGCGCGAACAACGCACAAAGCACAACACACAAAGCAGACTGCAGCGACGCGGAACGGCGCGGTGAAGAGCGTGACACAAATAAAAGGAAGTGCTGTGCCGCAAGCGCCTTGGAGTGCATTGCACGCTGACAGTTTTATACTAGTCGAAGTGGCAGTGGAAATTTTCGCCATATACGGCGGCCAAACAAAGAAACAAAGCACCTAGAGGCGGCCAAACAAAGGAAGATTTTCGCTTTTTTCTTTCCGCCTGTGTGTGCGTGTGTGCATTGATGCGTATGAAGGCGCATTTGCGGTCGCATGTGCGCCGAAATCCCGTTGGGCTTCCCGCTAAACCGCTTTGCCGCCACTGATGTGGTTTATTGCACCCGCACGCGGTCGGCTGTGCGGGGGGTCGAGCGGGCGCAGTCAGCAGCCATTCTCATCCGCCAACTGTGCTGCGTCGAACAGTCCAGCTCAGTATTGAACAGTAAGCGTTGCCATAACAACTTCGCGAAAATATTCAAGTACCGAGAATTCAATTAAAATATTCATTGGAAAATATCAATGTAAATCCCGTTATATTTGATTAAAAAATAACAGTGAACAGTGCGAGGCTCAGCGTGTTTTAAGCTGAAAGCGATATTTGCGATTTTAACGGTTTTTATTTTACAAAAATAACAAAAAACAGTGGTAAATCTGTGGGAAGTGTAGGAAAGAGTTAAAATAACAGTAAAGTATTAAATTCATAATTTCCACAGTGTTGATAAAAAATAATAAAAAATTAAAATATTCAAGCTTATCCAACAAAACCAGCAAAAGGCAACTTGAAAGCATTCATAACGGTATTTTTATATGGGCTCAACGTTTAGCGAATTTATTGTTGACCATAAATTTCGATGCGCTTTGTTGCGGCAATAAAATCTGCTTATGCCGCATTAATTCCCAACAAAAACAATGGCTCAGCATGCAATCCGCGCCACTAACCAACAAAAGCGCTGCGCAGACACTCAACATTTAACATTAACATTTCGCCGAAATTCACCAAATTAATTTGCTTTAATTTAAATTAACAAAACAATGAAACATACGCAAAGCCAGTATGAGAGAGCGCAAAGCAGATATGAAATATATTTATATTAAATTGAAAACGCGCATACAACAACAACTACAGGCAATTTCGTATATTTAATTGCTAATGGCCATTACCGCACCGCGGATTATGTGGGAGCTCGTGTTTGTGTGAGAGCCCGCATGCCCTGCAGGAAATCAAGCGAATCAAGTTTTATACTAAGTAAATTGCTTGGCAGATACAAGTGATCTTAGAACGCTGCTTTAAGTTTCGTTTAGGTATATGCAACATTACATTAGAATCTGGCTGACTGATAAACGAAAAAACATAAGACTGTGGAATGTGTTGCCTATACTCTAGAACTATACCACAATCATTTAGCTTCTATGAACTGCTTGAAAAAAATGATTGTATTTGGTAGTTGAAAAAGTGTTTTCGTATTTCTAATCAAACTTCAACTGAAGCTTAAAATCCCACCTTTCCAACACTATACGATATGATACAGTGCGATTGGTAGTACTGGAGATATACGAGTGCAACGAAATCTATTGATAAAATACGAAAAGACTTTTTCGACTACAAATATGTTACAAAAAAAAAAACAAGAATACTTTTGCTGCTAAGGCCAAGGAAATAAAATATTTTCCACATTTATAATTTATTGTTGAGATTGCTTCTAATGGCTTATTAGAGGTTTTCGAACTTATATGTATTTTCGCCATTTTCCGCCGATTTCCTGCAGGTACGCCACTTTGAGCGTAAATAAGTACGTGTATTGGTGCGCGTAAGTGACTCTGTTCACACTGTTGTTAGTCAAGTTGTTTGGATTGGCGTTGAAAAGTTGAACAACGCCGCTTGGCAATTACTTGAGTCGCATAGTGAATCTGTTGCTCCCACGCAGCTCTAGATAAGCAAACACCGACATCTGTTTATATACATTTTATTAGAACATATATTTGCACAAAGAGATAGCAGTAAGGTATGCGGCAATAGTAGAAGTAGGAATCACGAGATATTGTGTTCGATTAAAATAAATATTTTTTCGGATATCTTCGAATATAAATGTTGGAAGAGATTAAGATAATGAATATTTTAAAATTATTTGACATTTTTAGTAATTCTTTTTAATTTTATTAATATTTGTTAATGAAATTACGGCTAGCTCAGTACATGAAATTGTTTCAAAATTCAAAAATTTCAAAGATTTTTTTTTTTAGAATTTACTTATAAAATATAATATAATAAATAAAATAAAAATAATTAAAACATATTAGCACAAAAAGCTTAACAAAATGACAGCTCGTCAGCAGTGAAAATTCCAGCTTGGTCAGAAAGCGCCGTGCCCGTACCCGTTGCTCACCAGCAGCGAGATCAGCTGACCCACAGGGTCATTTTCTCATAAATACTTAAAAAGAAATGGATTGCGCCTGCTACAATGTGACTCACGCTGGTGAACCAAAGTACAATTCTTCTCTTTCAAGATAAAATTTCGATCATATTTTGTTTGACAGGCTGGATTTAAAACTTATAAGTAATTTTTTTTACAACTGTATACATACTTAGAAAATCTTAGATACGAAACTTTCGTAGAGTGGCTAAAGGATGACAGCCAGTTTAACTATTACGACTCACTTAGAAAAAAAAACCAAAAAAGATCATCTCTTTCAATATAAATGAAAATGTGTCAACTATTAGAAAACTGATCGCTTTCCAACACTGAAAAGTTCAAAGCGATTTCTAGCTGCGAGTAAATGAAACTAGCAAACGCCTTGTCGACACATGCAACAACAGCACCCGCACACGCATACACTCAAAGACTACTTACGCTCTTACTCATGCGCTCACATACACACACACACACACACACACGCACACACATGCCGAATGCCCACACATACACGCGCACATTTAAATATATGTAAGTGCGAAAATCATAAGCTAATAGCTAGCCGCTTCTCGTGCCGTTGAGCAAAGTGGCCGCCTCGAATCGCCACTGTGGGCCACTTCAAGTGCCAGCGACAGCGACGAGCGCGCTGCAAAACTGAGCACAAATAATAAGCAGACAAATAGAGATACGAGTACAAATACAAACGCAAAAGTATAAAAAACAACAAAAAAAAATTAAAAAAATAAATAAATCAAAAGCAACAGTTTCAGAAATTAAATGAAAATATCCGAAATGAAAACACCAAATTGGTAAAAAGTTGCTGTGGAGAAATTGTGCGGCCCACGGCTGCCAGTTGGATTTGTGCGCGCGGTGAAAAGTATTTCGCACAGATTTTGAAAATTCGCCGTACTGCAGCCATTCGAATACACTTTTGCGTTGGAAAAATGTACTTATGAAAATTTGGCAAAAGTAAAGTTGAAAAAAAAATTCAAAATTTTTTTACGAAAATAATTTCGAAATTTTTCTGGAAATTTATATTACAAATACACAAAATAACATACAAAAATAAAAAAAAACCAAACACAACACCGAAAAAAATCACATTTAAATTAAACAATACAGTGCAATACAACAACAAATCAAATAATTAAAAAATAACAACACAAAAACAAAAAAAAAAAACTCAACATTACAAAATACACACAAAATAGTTGAAATATTATGCAAACAAGCAACAAAAGCAAACAAAGAAATTTAAAAAGTGCATTCATACCCAACACAAATACACAAAAATATTAAAAAAAAAATTAATTTATTCAAAAAATAGAAAAAATACTCAAAACAGTTCACTAGTGTCTAATATAAAACAAACGCTACGCACACATACACGCACGCTTGTATATACATAACAGTAAATTGTACAGACGCATGTAGTATTTGCATTGGCAGCAAGAGCCCGGGGGCGTATACGCAACATAAACAAAGCCACTGAACCACGCAACACGACTGACAACCCGACAAAGTTCGAATCATAAACACAAAACACGGAAATCAATTAAATTCAATTAAGCACCAATCACGCTTCACTGCAAAGTGACACTTGGTCCACAGCCACAGTGGCAAATCTCGTCCGGGCTGCACATGCATGCCCCGCTGCGCCTCTGACAGCTGCACTGACAGCCAAATAAATTGCAAAACAGTATAATTGCAGTGCGCACAGCTTTGTTAGTTACCGTTATGTGCAGCATGTGTTGCGTTGTTTTCGCATTACAAAGCGCACTTTACAAGGATGCTCAGAGGCGTCAAGCAGAGACAATCGAGCCACAAAATGCACACTTCCTGCTTAGCAGAAATAATTCATTTTGATTGTGGTTTGCTCAATCACAACTTGCTTGCTTTTCAGTTCCGGCACACAGTTGACATATGTAACTGTTTAGTATTGTCGCTGATTATGTATATATATGTGTGTGTATATATAGTTTCAGAGTTTAAAATTATATTAAATATTTTTTTTATCTCGAAAGGTGTTGACATACGTTTTTAATTTTCTACCACAAAGTACTAGTTGAGCAGTTATTTTAGTATTGCGATCATAAAGTGTGCGGACAAGTGACAAAATTTTTTTTTTTAAATTCCCACTCTACTCTTGCATTACCACCCTTGCTATTTTATTCCAAAAACAGAATTTTTCATTTAAAATGTAATTCAAAAAACAAAAAAGAATTAAAAATTTTTTTAACTGCATGAAATTACGCTTAAGACGCTTTTAAAAAAACAAGTATTTTAACCAATTAACTGTTCCTATGAAATGTTTAAAGAATATGAGAAAAAAATGTAATACGTTTCTGGGAAGGCTTCCAAAAAATAGAATTTAGCATAGTTAAATTGGAATGAAAAAAATTAAGTTCGATGATTTTATTTGCTTTGCATACTTAAAATTGTGACTTAGCTCAAACAAATCAACATTAAATAAATGAAACCAATAAAAAGCAATTAAAATGAAATTACCGTTTAATATAACCGCAAATAAATAAAAGAAATATTATCAATTAATAATCAAATATCTGCGTAAATAACTCTGGCTATACAATTTTTTAAATATTTAGAAACAAACTAACTTAATTCTGAGCACAAAAAAATCAAAATTTGAGTAATTTTAATGGCATTACTCTTGCTCGGATTATATACCACAAACAACACATTTGAAATAACAAAAATCTAAAACAATTAATATTTTTGCACTGGTTAAAAAACAACAACAAAAAGTGGCCGTAAATATCAGTTTTGCTCAAAAAACTGCATATTCATTTTTAAACCTTTTCTTGGTGTTGCCTGCAAATTTTGTGTTTTTTCTGTGTTCGATCCGAAAGCATAAAGCATTTTTCCCATATTTATAGTGTGACATAAGTGTTTGTGATGAGTTGATGTGTTTCGTTGATGCGATCATTTAAAAGAATTTTTATTAAAAATAATTGAAAAATTACAAAAAAAAAAAAGAGAAGAATTACTGAATTAGCAAAAAATGTTGAGCGCCAATATTAAGCCAATTAGTGATGTAACGTGAAGTGCAGAAAAAGCAAAGCAAGTAAGCAGCGAATTGCTGTGCAGTTTTTATAAATTCATTTGAAAAAATATTCCACCTTGTCCGTGACAACAACAGCCCGTCACATTCAAGGTTTTAAGCGCAAAAAACTCGCCAAAGCACATGATTGCATTTTTGCGCACTTGCCTCCCTGTCTGTATGTATATATTTGCGAAATAAATGTCATAATAAACGAAATAAAGAGCCAAACATCAAAATAAAAGCTTTGGATTACACCGACGCACTCACACACCGACACATATTTACACGCACACATAAGTAGAGAGGGGAGCGACGACGCCAGAGCAACACGTTCGCATCCAGAAAGGATTACGGACATAATTTATTTACATTCGTAGGAGTGAATATATTGCGCCGCAGCGCGTATTCATAATTCAGACAACAACAACAAAGTTAGCACTTGCACACATATATACCTGTGAATTGCATACACCAACAACAATACAGTTAACATTACTTAAAACCCCAACTTACCTGCCCAGCACACCCCCACACACATACACAAACACACAGAATGGCGGATAATAACGTCATCGAGGAGCAGGAGGAAGAGACCACCACCTCAACTTCGAAGTGGCGAAAAACGCGCACCACAGTCAAGGTAAATAGCCGCGCATAAATGCGGCCAAATAATGGCACTGCATGTGTGTATGCACACACATATAGTATATATGTGTGAGTTTGTACAGTGATTGTGCAAATATTTGTGCAATTAAAGGAATATTGTTCATAATTTACACTATGACTTCAAAATGCCCGCATAATTCAGCGCGTAAGATTAGCTAAACAAATATTCAAGGCAAAAGCAATTTACTAGTGAGAAAGTAAAAAATTATATTCTGGAAAAACTAACATCATTATATAAATATCATCGTAAAGTATATCTCTATATTAAAATTTAAAAATTGAGCATTTGAAACTCGGCTAATATTTATTAACATTATGTCATTATGGGTTGCAAACAAATGTGTTAAAGAGTATGGCTCAAACAAAATTTCAAGTTGATTTGTAGAAAAATTTTACATGATTCAACATTTTCTTTACAGTCATTTTATTAAAAAATCTTGGACTAAAAACTATAATTTGGATAAAATAAATATTTTAAAATTTTACTACGTACTTCTATGGATATTCTCATGAAAATTAACGAAATTTTTTTATCTTACTCCAGAACGACAATTTGCTCTAGAAACAAAAAACGATCAAAGTTTCAATCTTGATAACTATTTCATTGGTGAATATTAGGTTATATCACAAAAAACAAAAAAAAAATTAGTGAATGTGTACATGATTTTCTATTCGCTATATTGGCCATACCACTTAAGGGGGTATTCTACTCTAGCAATCAAATTTTGGGCAGTTTTTTGAATTTTATTTAAAAAAAAACAAAAAATATTTTTACCATCCATTTTTTTATGGTCTTTTTATTGATATCTTAAGAATACAGAAAAAAAATTTTACAAAAAACTATTAAAAATTAAAATAATTAGAGGGGGGGAGAGACAGGTGTAAAAAAATGCCGCATCCTGGTGACATTGATCCTGACTCTCCTGGTGGTCTGAAAAAAATAATAAAAAAAAAATTCTTAATCAGTAAGAATGCTGTTATCGTTCAGGAACACGAAAAAATTTTTTTTTTGAAAAATGGCGACTGCCTGAAAATAAAAATAATTTCTTACGCTTTTTTTTGAAATTCCTGATTTTTTTTTAAATATTAAAAACAAAAATTTTGACACGATGCTGGTAGGAGCGATAGAGGATTATATAAAGAAGCTTCACACAAAACTTCAAATAAATCGTTTGTATAGGAAAAAAGTAAAAGGTTGTGTGGAAAAAAGTAGTTTCGAGGAAAGCGCGTTTAAAGGTTAGGAGACAATTCTAGTGCACACGGACGCCACCTCAGAAAATTGGCTGTATCTTCGAAAAAAGTCGAATTTAGAAAAATCCAACCAAGGTAATATTTTTGAAAGTCTAAACCTTAAATATATGAAAAAAAATCGAATTTTTCAAAATTCTAGAGTAGAATACCCCCTTAAGAAGATAATTAAATTACTATTTGAAATATTTTTTTTCTATTTTGTCATCTCGAAAATCTTTACTAAAAATAATATTCAAACTTCTTATACCAAAAGTTGTAGCAAAAATTAAGTTTTCCTCTTTACCGGATTGAAAAATAAAAAAGTGTTAGTTCCAAGAATACTTGCTGAAGAAAACTGAAAAATTCTTTAAAATTTTATTTGATGTAATATAAAAAATTCGAAAATATGAGACTTCTTATATTTTTTTAACTTTTTAATATTGAATTAAATATATTTTTAAAGGTTTTTTTTTAATTTTTTTGAAAAGGAAAAGTTTATTTTAAACGAAATTTCATTATATTTTCACAATTTTTGTCTTATTTGCAATTAATTACTCTTACTAATAATTTTCAGTAAATAAATTAATCTTCCTTTATTAATCCTTTCCAG
Organism: Bactrocera correcta; assembly: GCA_027475135.1. NCBI lineage: Eukaryota > Metazoa > Arthropoda > Insecta > Diptera > Tephritidae > Bactrocera > Bactrocera correcta. Next base: position 62,347,625 of record CM050327.1, read on the forward strand.
CTTTTAATTTCAACAATTTAATTTTTCTCCAATTTTTAAAGCAAAATATAAATTTTCGATTTCCAATTCCGATTTCAGCTTAGAAAACTAAGTTTCAATACTTAAGTTCGCTTTAATACAATTTTTATTTTTCACTACAACATTTTTTATTAAAATTCCATAATACACAAATTTAAAATTTCAAAAATTTGTTAAAAAAAAAAAAAAAAATTCATTAAAAATTCGCAACTCTAATAATAATAATTTTTTTTTTAATTTTTTTGTTTTTAATTAGACTTAATGTCTAAGTAAGTTTTCAACTGCTCCATTAACAGTTATATTAAATATGGTATAATTTAATATCTTCTTTACTGACATGGAAACCGCTTACGCGGTAATAACCGAGATATACATATTCAGCATGCTTGCTTTTTAAACTCCTTCTTATGCAAAGTAAAAATGTAGTGGGCCGTCATCTCTGGAAAAAGTAGCACCGTAAACTCGAATCGTACGAAGCAGCTACTTCTCGAATTTCTTCAGAAATATTTGGAATATTATAAAATATCGACAATACTATATATATATATATATATATGTATATATATATTTTAAATAATTTATGGAAATATTCTTTTTGAAAATATGAGCGACCACTTTATTAGTCCTCGAACCAACGGAATTCCCCAGTGTACAGTTTTATTACTTTGAGTAATAAAATAATTCGAATTAAGTTCTTATTTTTATTTTTCTCTATTATTTAAATTTCATTGGTTTCTGTTTAAACTTTTTCGCTCGTAAAGAATAACACTTCGTTTTCATTTAGAAATATCAATATCTTAACGGAAAACTATTTTACGATCTCATATAATTCGCACCCGAAATCATTACCTTCGTTCGTGCCAGAAAAAAAATTGAAAATCAAAATAATTCAAATTTTAAAATAATTTTACCTAATCATAGTTTTATCTCACCTCATAAACCAAAGCTTCAGTTGCGGTTACCACACTCACTACATAGAAATATCTGCTTCGCTTTCTTCTCGGTATTCTAATATTGAAACTATAGAATTATTATTGTTAGTCCAAGAGAATTGGTGTTGATAAAGAAACTTGAGAAGATATACATATAATATATAGTACAATTGTATGCTGCAATTGTCGGCTTCGAGTGTCAGTTTTAATATCTGCAAAGGTTTCAGACCTAGAAAGAAATAATAAGATGTGTATCTATGAACTCATATATATCTATATCTTTAAACCAAATATATTTTCGACTTTTTATTCATTTTTTCTTTTCACTTCGCTTCGCTTTATTCCTTCATCTTGCATCGCCAGCATATACTTCCATTTACAGCAACAAAATTGCGTCTCAGCTACTGTCCATTTATTATTGATTCGCCTTCCTTGGTTGCCACTTCATGTCCAATGCGAAATACGTGTATAAGCAAATTACAATAGCTTCATTACCCTACAACGTCCCAATATGAAGAAGAATGTTTCTGTATATATGTGTGTGTGCGGGGGGAACGTAAATAAAAGGTACGCGCACTTGTTGCAAGCGAGATACAAGAAGAGCGGCACAAAGCCACGGCATCGCGGCTGAATTAGCATAATTGCACAAGTATAATTTGATAAATTTGAGTTGAAAAGTAAATAAATAAAAGTGTTTAAATTGAATTGTTGAAAATGCAATAAAGAGAAGAAAACGCTCAGTGGAAAGGCGCAGGCAGTTAAAAGCGAATTTTATGCTTCATAAAAAATCACTTAAGTGGACAGCAGCCAATTCGTTGGATGACAGCAATAAAGGCCGCAGAATTGGCAGCACGAACAAATTCATCTGAGCACACATACAATCACACACACATACAATCACACGCACATACATATGTAAATAAAAGCGATTGTATTCGTAATGACCATTGGAATTCTTTTCGCCTTTCTCTGCAAGTCAACACTTCGAAAGCCATTTTTCTTTCCTGTGCGCGCCGTGTATATGTGTGGTTGTGTGTGTATGTGTGTGCATGTGTATGGGAGTGAGTGTTTTTGCCAAACAATTATTTCACGAGTCACATGGGATTTATCACCAATAATCAGACGCTTTTCACACGCCCACATCGAAATGTCAATACGAGTAGCTTCTCTGCTGTGACATACTGACAGCTCCCAATAAATACACATACCTCATACACACACACACGTACACATGCATATAAAGTAAAACTTTTGAAAAATTGCTGTGTCCAAATAACAATGGCTGAGGAAAATAATAAATTGAAAGCAAAAAATAAGCAAAAGTTAGACAAATATTAAGTAGAATAAATGATTTGGAAAAGCATACAAAATGTATGCGAAAAAACAAGCTCTTGGCACTGGCGCATAAACTTTCGATAGAAATTAGCATACTTCACTATTTACATTTGCGCGTTGTTGTTGCTATTTTTATTTGTGATGGCAGTCTGGGTGCCCACCGTCACTCAAGCGCTGGCAGATGTGCGGATTCGTCTCCGTTCTCACACTTTGGTCCTTGATTGATGGCATTTTTGCGCTTTGACGCCTTTCCGTCAGCTTACTTGCAGTGGCATTCAGCAGCTCACTCTGCTGCTTACCATTTTTCGAAATGTTTCCTCTTTCGCTTCGCTGCCGTTGTCGGCTTAGCGGCCGCTACTTGCCACGTGTGTGCCACACATGTCCGTTCTCAGCAATAACTACAGCATTACGTCGGCGGCGTGACGCAACGGCAACAGCAGGGCAATTGATGTCACACTTATAGTGGTGGAAGTACATATATTTCGATATCCAATAAATTCAAATTCATTGAAAATCAGCTGCTCTGACCGCGTGTCTCCCGCCTCGAGTTCTTTGCTTTTCGCGGTTATTACTTCCTCAGCCCTGGCAGGGTTGGGCATTTAAATTGCTTGGGTTAGCTAATGAACTTGAAGAATTTGAAAGGCATTACTTCACCAGTAATTAACTCAGCTTTAACATAAATTCTTTTGAGCCTTTGATTCTTGACATTTTAAAATGATTTTTGATGGCATGAATTCTGCGTAAGCTTTCAGGATGGAGTAAGACTATATTGTAAATAGAGCACAGTAACTTTAAAGTGTTTAAAATAATATATTCAAACAGAAATAAGGTTTCCTAAAATTTACTAAATTAAGTTGGATTTTGCCTCAAAGCTTTTGCTTCATTTTTAGTACTAGACCAAATTCAGTGACAAATTTTCCTGACTCCGCTTTTAAGTACTAAAATGTGTGTACTTATTTGGATACTCACTCGACATCACAGTCTACGTTTATCACTTAGATATGTAATATACTACCCGTTATAACTGTAAGTTTCAAGTACCAGGCAACCGCAAACCGCTCGCAATGCTGAAGTCATTGCCGAAGTTACAGTGTCATCACTTGTGTAAAACCGTTAAGCTAAATGAATTTTAACCGCACACTACATGGTTTGGAAGACACATGTGCACACATACATATATGCCAAGATGGCCGTTAAATGTGCTGTAACACAACAGCGCACATAACTAGCTAAAAGTAAGGACGTAGTAAGCGCCACTTGCATTTCTTTGTAGAACTTTTAATTAATACAAATTAAGTTTTAACTAAAGAGTTGGAGAACGCTCCTCATATACTTTACATATGTAAGTATGTTCATGTGTATATGTATGTGCATATATCCTACTTTCATTTGTTGAGCCTGTGGAGACCCAGTGTACAATATATTATAACCAATTTTTGACGATTAAAGATTCATACAATGTTATTTTCCCTGTAAAATAAAACTCTGATGGAAAATAGGAGAATCTCAAAAAAGCTTTTCTAGCTTTGGACAGTTTAAAACGGTTTCGTCTGCCAGAATAAGCTCACCGCAAACTAAAAGAAAAGTTAAAATAACCATACCAACAGAACCAAGAGGCTTAACACTAATCATCATTTTTCTATATATAAATTCCAAAGTTGTTTTTAATTAAATTTTATTTTTAATTAAATTTAAGACACAATATTGTAACACAAAATTTAGCGCTCTAAAACAGTTTATATTTCTTTTTTCTAAACAAATATTTCTTTAAAAGTTATTTGGCGTTAAAGTTACACATCAAATGTGCTGTATTTGTACAGTACACCATGACGTATGAGCAACAGATAATTTATAAGGCACTTGTTTGAATACTCAGATGATTTGAGATATAAATTTAACAGCATATAACTGTTAAAGAAATGTTTTATACGAAAAAAGTTGGCAATAATTCCTCTTAACGGGTATCGCTGCTGAAAATGTCGTGATCTCAAGCTGACTCCTGTCAGAGTCATTAAATTGCAAAATTTTTGTAGAGCAAAACATTTGGTATCAGAAAATAATTTTTTTTTAAATTTAAGTTTATTACTTTATGCAAAATATCGAAAAAATATATGTTCTATAAATACATGAAAAAAAAACATAATTTAAACACGAATTAAATTGAAAGAAAGAGCTTTTTTCATTGGATAATGTGGTTTGAGACAAAGCCTGAATTTTTAGGGGCCGCATTAAAAAAAAAAAATAATAATAATAATTTGAAAAAGACACAAAATACGTATAAATTTGATGCCCTTAGATGAATGTGAAGCACTCAAATAGAACATATCGCTTGAAGCTCAGCAAAGCGTATCCTTTATTTGCCACAAGTACAAGGTTAACCGTTTAGGCGACAATAGCAACATTTATAGTGGTCACAAGTTAATCTATTAAAACACACACATACAAGTACATATATATAAAATATAAAATATATACAAGTTTATACATACATATATCTTACATTGCTAAGTAGAGAGACACATAATACTGAACGAGTGCGTGGAGAGCGAAAATTTCTAGGCCAGTGGTTTCTATGCTTTGCTCCCGACAAAGAAACTGCACAAAACACACAAGCCTTTTTATGTAAATAATGATTCCACATATACGAATATATTATGTGACACCAATGTGTATGAGTATTGATAGCTATTGCCAACCACATATTGAGCTATCTGCAAGCATGGCTCACTTTAAATTCCATTTCTCTATGTTATACGTGTGCCGCCTGTGACCCAGCATTTTTCCTCAAATACTCAACGCATAAGTTCTTCACAAAACCATATTTGCTTTTGTTTTCGATTTTCTTGTTTGTCTTCTTATCTTTGCTCAAAAGACCAGCACTTATTTGAATCCTTTCACTTTCATTGCTTTGTGCAACATTTGACACATTCAGAGAACCGCCGCCCCAGTGCCGACTTTGAAGCACCCAACTCACCTACTAAGCACTCACGCACTCGAGTGCACACACACCCCCGTTTGTGATGGTCTCAGCTGTTATTCTCTTGCTGACAAACACACCACAAGTCCATTGGCGAGGAAACAATAGAGTAAAGCACAATCGAATTGCAACACTTGAAGGTGTCCTTAGCAGTTTATGTGTTGTATATATTGTTTTTTTTTTGGCTGGTCGATATTTAATTTGCTGCATGTCACCGCATAAATTACATTCATTGACATTGAAAGCTTCTTCGGGGCATAACCCACATGCTACGTGGAAGAATCCGCCTTTTCACTTGATGTTGTTGTATTTTAAACAATGCGAAGCATACGAAGAACTTTATGATAGCTTCAGGGCAGAAACAAAGGTTCATTGACAGACTAATGCAAGTATGAAAGGTTTAATAATTTCCCACCACAATTTGCTCAAAATGGATGTGATTTCTTAAGAAATGTTTAGTTTACATGCCTTAAGTGTTTTCAGTTGCAGATGTCAATTATTTAAAATTCATAATTATAATAATTCAATGCTTTTGTTGTGGTTATAACCTTTAAAAACCCTTTTTTCATACTTAAATATAGCTTACTTTGTGTTTATTTGAGTTGTGAACCTTTGTTAATTTGCTCAAATATTGAGTAGTCGGAAAAGCTTTTTTGTATTTCTAATCAAACTTCAACTTATTTTTTATATTTATACTAATAAATTGCCACTTTTTTGCTAAACACATATTCCTCAGTGTAAAACTTTCATCAGTTAAATCGAAATTTTCAGAACGGAAAACGGCGAACCAAATTTTTTGCTAGAATTTTACAGCATGTCTCGTAACTTCACAAATTTTATTGGTGGCTTGGTGGCATTTTTTTCCCTTTTTTTTACAAAAATTTCAAAATATAGCGAATTTTTGCATTTTTTCACTAAATTTTTTAACAGCTGTAACTTTTTCAGCTTCCCCCAATTTTTTTTTTTTTTTTGGGTTTAAAAGAAGCTTAAAGTCTAACTTTTTCAAAACTAATTGGTATGACCCAATATGATTGCTATCACTGGAGATATTGCACTGCAACGACATCTATTGACAAAATACGAAAATACTTTTTCGACTACTCAATAGATCCCCATTCGTTAGATTGTTGCACTGTTTCTAAGTCATAATGACATTACAACATCTCTTCAGCTCTTTTGATGAAGATGGGCTCCTCAGCTACGTTGTTCAGCATCTCTTTGGCGGTCTCTATTCGATGGAGCCCTCTACCGTAAGGGGTGTTGAGATTCTCTGCCATCTCTCTGCTGCTAACATGACGATTTCTTGCAGAAGGTAAATTTCGATGGCATCAAGACCTTAAATGAATGCTTTTGTTCCACTCAAATACTTGTGCTTGTGATAAAATGGACTCCCCCAAAGCACTTCAGCAACATTTTCAACAATTCTGTAGATTTGATTCCATTGAAAACACAAAATTTCAGGCAAACTATTTCTTACATAATTTTTTATGGTAAAAATTGCCAAACAAAAAATGTTTTACTAATCTAGGGTAAAAATTGTATCGATTTGGTTTGCTCGCGTGTTTTATAAGAACCGGTCTGGCTCATATTTGTGTACTTTCGAACAATTCTAGTATCTAATTATATCAGAAATATATGTAATTAATAAAACTCATAATTTTACCTAGTAATTTTTTAATCGAGCTCTGTGCATTTGATGGAAGAAGAATAGTTCAAATGAAGTCATTAAAAAAAATACAAGAGTTGCTCAGGGCAAGGAGAGCAGTAGAGATTATTATAAAAAAGTGATGAATAAGTTATCAGAGTTTTTACATTAAGCAAATATCAAATACTTTATTATTTAACATTTTTAAACCTATGAAAATTGAGAAATCGTAAATTCCTCTACAGAGAGAGAATACAGAGAAGAAAGTCATTGCTGCTTCATACTTTCTGCAAATTTCAAGTTCATAGATTTTCACATAACATAATGTTCATCAAATAGCACATAATAGTAGGCTGTAATGCTCTTAAACGGAAATTGTATTTGAAAATATACACAACCTCATTATTTGATATGGAAAAAGCAAAAGTTGCTTTTAATTAAGAAATGTAGATTTCACATATCAACTTCTATTTTCGCACACCGAAACAACTGCAAAAAAACTGCTTTTATCTACGTTTTATTTGTAGTAAAAGTTTCATTTATATGTGCTTGCAACGAGATAAATAACCGTACAAAATGGTATAAAAATAAATGGACGGAACCGAACATTTTGAAAAATTGTTTAATATGAAGTGACTTAGGATGCACACATTGCAGAGATTCAATTGGAAATTATTCCTAAAATATAATCTAAGCTGAAATGGTTAGTTTTCTAAAAGCTTTTATAAAAAAATGGGCTTTTTTGTAAATTTATTTCTCAAATTACGATTGAGTAATTTTATTCGGACCTTCTGTTTATTATAGAGCACACTTTTGACAATGTAAGATATTTTTTCCATGCAGAAATATTGAGGCATAAGCCGGTAACAGTGCTTTCCCCAGAACGTCTTGAGAAAAAACACTTTGCGGTGTTCACCATAACTCGGCTGGAAATTATCCGAAAATAAAAAACCAAAAAAATTTGTTTAACTATAAGCAAATATTCCCCAACGTTCTCTGATAACTTTTTTTCATTCAAAAATTTTTGGCGGTCATCTAAAGTGTAAACTGTTATTTTCCACTAAAAATTCCGCCATATAGTGGGTGAAGAACATCCTTAATGAAAAAAAAAAAAAAATTATTGAATAAACGTTTGGGGCGGACTTTGAAAAATTAGTTTTGAGAAAAACGCGTTCTCAGCTTCACTTCTATCCCGACCGCCCTCAGCTGATAGAGTTAGAGCGTTAAAGGCCAGGAGACTAATAACACGATAATTCTAAGAATATTACTTCTATCGACTTAAAATTTTAAGAATAACAATAAGATAAGATAAAAAGAATTGATTTTTTCGAAAGTGAAAACCCCTACCCCCCCTAACCTAACCATTTCAGCTTAGTTTATATTTTGAGAATAATTTCGTAGTGAATCGGCTTTAATTTAAGGAAAATATCGTGAACAAGTCAAAACATATAATCTGCCAAAACTTTATTTCCACATAAATCGTCCCACCCTAGTAAAAATGCCGTGTGCTGCCACAGCATTTCCATTCGCCCACATAATAAAGTTTGAGCAAACCAAAGCCAAAGTCATGAGCGCTGTCGCTGTTCATTCATTAGGTCATACCTGTTCTTGTGCCATTCAGCGGTTCCTGCTACTCGTATTAAACGTTATTCAGTTCGTTGTTTCGTTCGTTTTTTTCCATTTCACTCACAGTTAACGGCTTTTTTGTTGAAAGTCATTTCGGTGCTATTTTATCTTTTAATTAAAATGAGCAGCCGTTCGCTGCAAATGTGTGTGCTTAGCTTGAATATTTGCACCCATACACATACACACACATGCATGGAAACCTTCACTTATATGACTATGCATATGTGTTTGCATAAATGCCATTGTGTGCCGCCATCGCAATTAAAAGGGCACTTTGCGCTGCCTCCCCAGGATATCACTCCGGCAATAAATAAAAGAATTGTGGGTGCAAATGTAATTCAGCAAAACACACATTCATACAAACATACGTCCATACATATGTGTGAGTGCATGGTACTTTCATTGCAGAACTACATGTGTTAGTGGCGGTGGCAGCAACCACATTGCGGCTACAATTAGAATCCGTTTAAATTGAATTTATTCTCCTATTAGAACTGGAGGTTCCCTCTCATATACACACACACACGAAGGCTTGTACTCGCTGGCATAACCGTATATGCAGTTAACGGTATATGCGAGTAAGCTGCGGTGCCGTGTGCTTCCGCTTCTGTGGCATTCGTGAATAGCAGTGACATTGGTTTGTGATTTTTATTTGACATTATTTGACATGATGGAAAATCAGCGAAAGCTTTCATTGCTAAATTATTCAAAGTCCAATTAAGAATTAAGAGATCGCCCCCAAATGTCACGTACTATGCAAAAATTTGAAAGCTTGTTGGCACACCCCACAGTCCTTGTTCGTGTCCATTTCAATATTCAAAGCAAGGCACCGAAAAAAGGTTGAAAAGTAGATTTTTTTCCAATGCATTTTGAAAATTATTTTATGATTATACCACCCTTTTGAATGCATTTTTCTATATTTAGACAAGGCCCAAATTGAAGTTTGAGCTCGTATTGTTTCGAGATATTAAGAGCAACTTCCAGGTGTTTAAAAAACTAAAAAAAAATTTTTTTTTGAATTTGAGCAAATGAATAGTTTTTTATGAAACCTATGGAAATAATAAAAGCTTAGTGAGCGAAGAAAAAATTTTCGATAGAAATATTTATGTAATATTTAAAAAAGACGCCATAGTATTTGTTTTATACCCTAAAACCAAACACTAGAAGGAATTGTCGGAGGTCCTATAAAATGTATATATATATATATAAATGAGCTATCGATTTGAAAAATTGGCACGTTCTTTTCTCCCCAATAAGCTGCTCATTTGTTGAAACCGCCGATATCGGACACTTTAGCCCAACTGAACAATCAAAGCTAAGTTCTTTTTAAAACCTTTTTTGTTTACGACTTCCACCAAATCCAACATGGATTATTCTCCAAGACAATGCCACAATATTCGGCAAATTTTAAGATCGTATAATATATGATATAGCGCAATCAAACTGAACAATGAAAAACAAATCGTTGTATGGAAACTTTTATTTTATAAGGGTATTTCCCTCGATGCAACCGATGATAAGGTTTTTTTTTTATACTCTTACTCCTTCTAACCAACATACGTGCTTACCCTATTACTGAGCTTGCAGAGCACACTTAAGGAAAAAATTTCGAAAAAATATAAAAATTAATTTACAGATTTGCAGGCGGCTTTTAAAGTTTAGCCACCTCTACTGACTTCCAAAATTAAATACGTAGCGGCGTTCAAGCATTTATTATACAAGTATTGCCTGTAGTACTATATACTATATTTCAGTTTTTATTAAATAAAAAAAAAAAAAAAAATGTGAGGTAAAAATTTGAAAATTCGTTTTCCTTGTGGTAATATTACTTTTTCTGAGTTCAGAAAACCGATTTGCTGCGTCTTAAACGTTGCCGTTCTATGCTACAGCCTACTCAACCTGTTGAAAAGTACGAAGCTGATCGCCAAGCTCAATCAGATCAACCAGTTTATCATTAAACACGTTTTTTCTCAAGGCAACGCTTTTCAAATTGGCGGTAGTTGCCGTATGAGACAAATAATAGCACATTTATTTATGTTTTAGAATAAACCAGTTGAACTTTTACATATAATTTTACTACTATCTTACATAGTAAGACATTGTTCATACGTTTAAAATTCTTAATTCATTCTTCTAAATCTATGTCGACATTGATGGTTTCGTCTCCAATACACTTATGTCAACATTTTTTCTAACCTTCGGAACAGCTGTTAAAATAAATTTCAGGAATAGCCTTCAATAATCGTAGCGATTCACGTGTAATGTCTTCAATTCACTCAAAACGATTTCCAGAAGCGGTCGTTTGAGTTTGCTTAACAACCAGAAGTCACACAGAGCTACATAAATCAGGTGAATACTATGATTTCTGCGCGATGAGGTTGGAAATTTTGCGAAAAACTCACAAAGAATCAGTGCAGTATGCGACGGAGCAAAAGAAAAGAGTTATGGGCTCATCCATAGTTTCTTTTTTCCACATAACAGTCAAAGAGTATTACTTGATAACTGTTTGGCCGGTCGGAAGTACTTAATAATACGTTTCATAGCATTCTGGTAGTCAGAAAGCATTATTTCATAGGTGTTAATGCGACGCTGCTTTTCGAAATAATTTAATGATTTTGGAACCAATCGTGCTTTCACTTTTCTTAAGCCCAAATGATCTTTTAAAATGGTTTTCATTGATCTTTCCGATATTCCAACGATGCCAGTAAGATCTCTATTTGTTAACCGTCGATTCTCAAGCACTAGTCTATTTACTTTATAGACCTGTTGATCATCAGCTGATGTTGATGGCCGTTCTGGACGTTGGTCAGTGCGTTCTCGATATAATGGATATCCTTTGTTTCATAATTTCACTTATCGTAAAAATCGCCGAATGCACTTTATATATGTACTTTAGAAAGACAAGCGTATATTAAACATTAATGATTATTTTGATATGACATTTGGCACAGATATCACGGACAGTCATACAACCCATAAAAAGAATATTTCGACGAGGTAGTCGAATTTTTTTGGGTTTAAAAGAAGGTTAAAATATAAAATTTCCTTTTTCTCTCCTGTTACCATTCGCT
>CM050327.1:62359728-62484499 GCA_027475135.1 Bactrocera correcta
AGAAACTTAAAATTGTTAGGCAATTTTACAGTTATTACCCACAGTGCAACTTCCCATATATGCGTGCGCTCTCATTTGTAAACATGGTGTGGGAAAATACGTTGCTCTCATTTGTAAACATGGAGTGGTAAAATACGTTGCTCTCACTTCCCTCTTCATGTTTGGCCGCGATGATCCCCTCACCTAGCCCCCAAAATGTGCACTCGTGCCCGCACGGGCAAAATGCCACTGAGGGCTAATATGCACATCCCTGCTCTAACCGGTTTTCCGTAAAGAACAGTTGGGTTATTTCTAAGTAGCTGTATGCCTTATTACAGCTTAAACTGTATATTAAACATACATAAGCGCATAAATATGTAATTTTATTAAAATTTTATTCGGAAAGCACTCACTTTTTTCTCCGCCAGGGTTTTTGGGCAATACTTACATATGTGTTCTCTCTATTGTCGTTTTCCTCTTTTTGCTTTTTATTTCCTCTTTTAAGTTTTCCGTGTTGAGTTTGTAGTCTGTTCCCACGTTGCTTGTACTCCTTGTACTCCTTGTTTTCTGAGTTTTAGTATTTTCCTTTAGCACTGCACTGCATTTTGAGCATTCTTTTATATATTTCTTTTCACAGCACTTTTCCAGTATTGTTTCTATATTATGTTGGCACTTCACTTTCTTACCGCACTTTCGTTTTTAGTTTCTTTAGTTAATTTGTATTAACCGCGCCCGTTTATGTATTTTGCAGAGTTGAGGTTATTGACCTTTGTTTTGTGTTATAACGCGCCCGTTTTATGCTATTTGTTAATATATGCTCATAATTCTTTTCACTTTTTTGCACTTTTTCTTCATGTATTATATCGTTATGTATTTAATTTTTATTTTTTCATTTTCTATTTTATGTTTGTGGTTTTTTATCTCAGGTGCCTTTCTGAGAGGCTCGAAGGACCATTGGTTCGCTGCACTTAGTGTGGGGAGAATACTTACGCTTGGATTATGTATCCCTTTGTGGGTTTGGTTAAATTAAAGATCTATAAAAATGCATCAATTTATATTTGAATGTATTTCCCTTTGCGGGCGATACTTCAGTATTTTTAATACAAATTTCAAGATATAATGCTTTATTTATTTTTTCTTGAACACTGTTCACTTTCACTGTTGATGCTCCTGCACCTGTTGGATGGGGACTCCAACTTGGACCAGAACTTTATAATATTAAAAATTGGCAGATCGACGGTGAACAAGTTGACGAGACATGTGTCCTCGATGCGGGCGAAAAAAGCGAATTAGCGCTACCATGATCTAACCAATCCTTTTTGATCGGTTAGGTGGTGAAAACGATAACGTATGGTGTGTGTGTAGTGTGGTTGGTTTGATGCGTGGGGTTGCGTGTATGATGATGTAGTTTGTGGGCTGAATGTTGTGTTGTGTGATGAGTGTGAGTTGTGTGATGAATGTAGTGTTGTGTGCTGAATGTTGTGTGGTGTGATGAATTTTGTGTTGAGGGGCGAGATGCCATGAAGTCGCATAAACAAATATCAAGAGGCAAGTTCAGGCATGTGACACAGAAACATGCACGCATGTGACACAGAAACATTTTATGGAAGTTATGAAGAATGGCCGTCCTTCCGGGATATCTTTGCAGCCGTTTACATCAACTATCCACAACTATCAAACGCACAAAAACTATATCACCTCAGATACAAAACCAAGGGTCAAGCAGGCATAATAATAAAACAGTTCGCTCTTAATGACGATAATTTCAATTTGGCTTGGGAATCTCTAAATGCAAGATACGAAAATGAAAGAATACTGGTCGGTAAACAAGTAACGACACTAATGAACTTGCCTAAAATGAAGAAAGAAACAAGTGTAGAATTCATCGAACTAGAATCCACTGTTTATAATTGTTTGACGGTCTATCGACATTAAATATCCCCACAGACGGCTGGGGCTCAATTCTGGTAAACATTTGCACCGCCGCATTACCAGAAAAATCGTTACTTTTGTGGGAGCAATCCCTCTTATCACGAAAAAAGTGCCCAACGTGGCAACAAATGAAAGATTTTCTCACCACACAATATGAAATTGCGGAAAGGTTAGAAGAAAAAATAATCAAAACTAACATTAAACACGACCAAAATGGAAGCTTAAATAGACACCAAGCTAGAAGCAACAACAATTTAAACAAAAGCATTTACAAAACACAAACATTCACATCAGAACAAAGAAAACAAACGTCATGCGAACTATGTACCAGAGGGCATAAACTTATATCTTGCAAGAAGTTTAAAACTTTAAAAGTTAACGAACGAAATAATTTTGTCAAGTCAAAAAGACTTTGCGCAAATTCACATGCGCATACATATACAAATTGCAAAAGCATATTTAATTGCTTACATTGTCACTGTTGCGTCAAGCGACAAGATATATGTATATTTAAACCTAAAGCTAAAATTAAGAAAAATTAATTATAAAAATTACAAAATATTGAATTATATTATTTTTGTATACTTACCTTAATAATACATCTGTAATACTAAAATATTACTCACCTCAACGTAATCTTTTACAATAGTTAACGAAAGTTGAGAATTATTATACTTACCCTTTTTTTTTACCACTAGTTTAAGCCGTCAGTTTTAAGATTTGTAATGGGGTTTCGTCCATAGCTGAGGTGTGCTCAGCCGCTCCAGGGTCAGCCTTGGGACCCACGAACCCTTGGCATAAAGAATATTAATTTTTGTAATAGATGTATTCACACCCCTTATGTGGACAGCCAGATCAGATTATATTTATATGGCGAGTCAGGTGGAATCGATTGGATTTGGTGTGCCAGGCGTTGGTTCTTGTCGAAGTCGGCACGGTAATTACGGTAAGGTGGTGGTCCTTCTATGTTCTGGTGAGGAGTAGTCACTCCCAGACACGGTGTTGACTGTACGGTACAGTGCAGTATTCTACGGATCCCCACTGCCTATTGCTGCTTGCTGCTGCGTGACCTCCTGGCTGGAGAGCTGGAAGTGCTTGCTTATATAGAAGCATAGCGCAGCTTTGGTCAGCGTAGTGAGGTAAATTGTGTGCGTAGCTTTGGTCAATGCTGTGAGGTGAAGTTTACTAAGTATAGGATATTTCTAGCATGGTGGAAAGCACTACGTTGAGGTATGGTAAGGATAAATGATGTACGGTGTTGGAGTAAATTATTGTAAGGTGGTAAAAGCCACGGTACAGTCCCCCCCTCTTTACTTCGGACAGCGATACTTCGCTGGGTACAAGTGAAAGGAGTGGTTTCGACCTCCCACGATGGTTTGCCTGGAGGCTGGCAGGCTGTCTTGGTTGGCATGTGCCGTGGACGGGAAAAGGGTGTGGAGATCTTTATTTAACAGCAATTTCTTAACCTATGGTACAAGGTGTCTTATGTCTTATGATTATGAGTACTTAAAACTAGTAACACAAATTTTAATTTTTGGCTTTGCGTATTTAGTCGTACAAATGTACAACGCATCTCTCCTTGCCGTATCGCACCAATACGCGATCGCCTTCCAACTTTTGCAGGGCTAAGCGCCGGCCTCGAAGAATAGGGTTCTCCTTGAGCGCCTGATGTTGTGCTTTCGTGTCATTATCAGCCCTTCCAGGAACCCTGGAATTTCGCTCGCTGGCGTTAACTCCTAATGCGATGTGATAGGCGGGGCTGGTCGTGCGCTGGTCTCGGCAATGGGAGGTTGTATCGTCGTCGTGGTTGTTTGCGCCTTTGAGTGAGGCGGTGTCATCTCGACGTGGGCCATGGCAGTTGTTTGGGCAGACGCCCCGTCGTCATTCGTGCATGCGTTTACCCCGGCAGTCGCTGCTATTGCTGGTGTCTCGTGCGCATTCCTTACGAGTTGCTTATTAATGCTGGCTTCGGTCGTGACGGTACTAGTTGCAGTGACTCGCTGGACGAGTCGGATTGAAGCTGCAGCCGTTACTTCGCTTCGATCTGCTGAGAGCGTCACCTGAGCATTTGTTTTGACTACTTGGTGTGTCGAGGTTTTGGGCGGCGCGCAGCCCTGTCGTAGCACAGGCTTCGCGATTTGCTTCACCTGCAGCTGGGACTCGTCTGGTGGTTGGTATTTTACGCACGTTCGTGCTGAGCGGCGTTTGTCGGTTCAATGCTTCCAGTTTTGTTGGTTTTATGACCGGCCGCGGTTGCTGGTTGCTGACGCTGTGCTCCTGGGGCTGCTTAGATGCCCTCGGGCAAGTTCGGGCAGCTGACCCGGTGACGTCTACGCTTATTGCGTGCAGCTGATGCACCTCGGTTGCATTCGTGTGCATGCGAGGTCGTGATTCCGGTGGTGGACGAAAAGGTTGTGGCTTTTGAGGCTCATCTGGTGGCTGTGGTTGGCGTTTGGTATGGCGGTTCGATGCGTGTGGCATTCCGCTGACTACGTGTTTCATTACGATTATCTGGAAAGAGATGAGCAAACGGGCGCTTCGATTAGTGTTGGCAACGTCTATTTTTGCGTTACGTTGCCGGTAATCTATACACATTCGCCAACTTCCTTGTTTCTTTCGCACTAGGACAATAGGCGAGCTATAGGCATTTAGAGGCTTCGATGCGGCCTGCTGTAATCAATTCGTTCACCTCTTGATTGATTACTTCTTGCATCGCTGGGTTGCGTGGATAATATCTCTCCTTTAGTGGACGGTAGTGTTTAAAGCGAATTATGTGTTCGGTGGCTGTGCTGGGGCCGGTGATCTTCGAGAATACTGCTGCGTTTTCAGTGAGGAGAGTATTTAATTGGTGATTCTCCTTTTCTGTAAGATGTTGCCTTTCGGTTAGCATCGCAAGGTGATCGGTAGGTGCCTGTGTGCTTAGGCGTGTAGCGGTGTAGGGTTGACCATCGATGGTGACAGTCAGGTCGCGCTTTCTTAAGAAATCCATGCCTAAGATGACATGCTCCGAAAGCGTCGGTAGAGCTGATACAAGTAGGTGCGTAGACTTGTTACCCAGCTTTTTAGTAACAGGATACATTTTCGTGCTAGGTATATACGTCTGGTTAGCTAGCTGAATGCGACGGGTCTGGCGTCTGGCTTTAATTTGGTGTTTATCTAGATGACGTTGAAGTTCTTCACCGATATATGTGAGCGTGGCTCCGGTGTCCACCAGAGCTTCCATCTGCATGCCTGCGACAGTAATGGGCAAATAATAACGGCCATCTTGTTTCCCTTCGGGGTACGGAATCGTTGCTTTGAGTGCTATTGTACTAGGTTTGGACGGAGTAGCTCGCACTGTCGCATGTGTAGGACAGATGCAGTCTCGAGACATGATTCCGTCGCGACCACAGCGAAAGCAAAATATTCGCTGCTGGTTGCGACATTGGTGCCTTCGGTGTCCCGGCTGCTTACATCGCCAACAAACGCGGCAATACTTAGTACTTCCCGCCGTCAAACAGTGATTGATGTTTCTTGCTTGCCTGGCCTCCTCGCTTCTTAATAACTCGAATTCTTCGGTTAACTCGAGTAGTTCGTCTACGCTGTTGAAGTCGCTTCGTCGAACGTATAAGCGATATTCCACCCTTAGACCGTCATATATACGTTCGGTGTGATCTTCATCGCGAAGTTTCGGGTGCTGGCGAATAAGCGTTTGGATGGCCAACACATAATCTCATGCTTTCTCTCTGGGTAATTGCTTGCGCTGATGGATGGTTTCTTCCAGATGTGCGAGGTGTCGTTTCGGTAAAAAAAAAAAACGTTTCGCCTCGTAACGAAAGTCAACCCACGTGTTTATGACATTCCGTTTTATACGAAACCATTGCAGCGCTTTTTCTTGCAAAATTTCGGGAATAGTAGCAAGAAGCTGGTCATTTGCTATAGTAGAGTAGCATTCGGCTAGTTCGCCCTAGAAAGTCGTGTAAATTTTCGCGTCCGCTCTAGCGTATGTTCCATCGCCGCACGGAGTTTATAACTTCCAAATCTGGCAATTTCGCAGCCGATGTAATGTCATCACGTGTTGCTATTGCTTTGCTCGGGATTCTTACCGTGGTGGTTGGAACAAATATGGCGGCATTGCCTTCCTATTTCATTTCCCTTTCTAAAGGTTTCACTAGGTCCTCCGTGGATTTATTGTGGCGCTTTGCACAGATGCAGGCACTTAGCTCGCTACGGAGATCTGCTACGGTGCGCCCTTCGACAGCGATGTGGTGTCATCTGCACTCGGTGACTAATCAATCCTTTTTTAGCCAATAAATCCAACTAGTCGTGTCTATCTCAAGCGTTAGAGCTTTATGCGCTGAAGTACTGCGATGCTTTTGATTGTGCAGGGGGTGTGGCGAACCTGATTCATAAGCGTTGGTGACCGTTTCATATTTTTCACTGTCAATCGTGAAATTGTCTACCTAGCGCCTGAAATACGCATCTCATGACAAGGTGTATAAAACAAAAGTTATTTGTCACGTCCTTTGCTACCGAAATGGTATATGTGATCATGGCCGTAGGACGAACGGTTCCCGAGATACGAACGAAAAGGCGGCGCGCCACAGCGCAAGGTGAAAATTGTTGCAGCTCTCAGCTAACCTGTATTGGTCACCCAAAACCCACCGTGTGGAGGTGGCTGCTCTTCGGGTTCCTCCCAAGCCCAACCCAACCAACCAACCATATGTCAGGCTTGGTTTAGTCTGAATCCGTGTCAAATTTATTGATAAAATCAGATTTTGTTCTAAATTTTGGCACTTGTTGCCTAGATTTCAGTTTAGAGCGTATTAAACGATCACGAGATTGGGGGCCAATAACTTTAGAAGATGCCTCTGTCACCAGTTTGACGGTTCTCTCGACTGCCACGGTGTGAGAGGGGAATTCACTAAATTTCCATACCTCTGCAGTGTCTCCCGACAGCCCTTTTATGAGTTCTTCGTTAGGAACTGAACAAAGAACTGGTGAAACAGTCAGGGTAATAGTCTTCCAGTTAATCATATCGTAATAATTATTAGCTTTCAAATTCAGCTTTATTACATCTAACCCTTCCATATACAGTGTCAGACTCTGCTTCTCAGGCTGCCAGAAGACCGTCAAGGACCAACTTTCTGACTTCTATCCGTTCGTCAGTCATCATACTAAGGAGAATGTTTTCTGGAAGAGCAAAAAAAGCATTCTGTTGAATGGATGAATCGACAACCTTGCGCAGTTTAGCAGGTAAGTATCTCGACCTTTGAATTGCAGCATAGAGATGGCGCAAGCCATCTTTGATTGAACTGTTGAATCTTATTGAGAACCCCTAAGGTGAGTAAACTGTAAGTATGTACTTGACCAAAATCTTTATTTCCTTTGTTGGTTTATCAGTAGAAATGTATAATCTTAGAATTCTATTTACATGGGTGAGCCAGCGAGATTTGCACATGTTACCTGGATGCATCGACGCCAAATAAGCTTGGCCTGTGCTAAGTTGGGTCAGATTAATAACCTCAGAAGGTAATTGGCAGGATGAAAAACTTTCAAACTTGACAACAGGCAACTTCCCACAATCAGGGCGCAGTTTACTTAGAATGTATTTGGACTCTTTGAGACATCATCTATGTATTCGGAAAGAGCACGAAATGGAAGTTCGTTGAAATGTAGAAGGCAAACAACCCATTGTAATGGCCTACCTATTATATTTTCTAGTTTCCGAATGATTCCACCTTTCCAACCTGTGTTCGTGTTAGTGCCACCAGCACCGACAACTTCTAGATGTTCCACGTCAACTGAATTGTCTTGTAAATGTTGTCATATAGCTTGCGTCTCATCCTCAGCTGGCCCGGAAGGAGAGGTGACGTGGCCAAAGTAGGGACAACCAGGTTCCTCTATAAGAGAAATATGATCCTGTTTGACAGTGTCGCGGTAGTATTTTTCACCTTCGCTGACTTGTAAGTGTATTGTCTTTGCGGCCGTCAAAGTACAGCCCATATATAGAGTCAATACTTCGGTGTTTTGGAGCTTAACTCCAACACCTTTTTTGCCCGACTAATCTTGCATTTGTCAGTGACAAAGCTAGCCTGATCCTCTGTTATCAAACCTGCTTTTTTGGCATCCAGAAAAGCAGATGAAATAATCAAGCCCGCTGCTCTATCACTTACTCCAAATATTTGGGCAGCTAAAGCAGTGTGTTCTAATACTAGTGTGTTTTGTTTGGTTTTATAGGATGGAAGAGAAAATTCATCATCAGCATCGGTTTTGGAAGAATCCATGTGCGACGCACCTACATTGTTGTCGTCTGTATGAGAGTCTGGCTGATCTGAATGGTCACGTGTTCTAGCTGATACTTTTCTGGTAAGTGTTGATGTTGAATAACGTTTTGAAAGCTTTTCTTTACGTTCATTTTTCTTTGTAATCTTTTTTGTTTCAGGAAGATCAACACTTCCAATGCGGCTAATTCTTCTGGTTCTCTGGTCCAAGAGAAATGGTTGTTCATTGATAGGAACTTTCCTTTCCTTTGGATAAGTGCAAGAAGAAAAATAAATGCATTTACAAGCAGCGATGTCAAATAATTTTCCGGCAGAAGAGACAAAGTCGTCTCTTTTAGAGCTCAAACCTATTGGGTCCCTTAAAAACATTTGTTTAAGAGTCAGAAATTTCTTATGGTATGTGCTGAGCATTTGTACAACTCTGGTGTGTGAAACTATCGGAATAGATGACTTTTTTGCAACTATTTCTGTAACCTCTTTACTCCTAGGTTTATAGTTGTCGCCTCGGAGTTGCCCTATACGAAATCTTGCAAATTGATAACACAAAAGAACATCCTGGTTAGTAGGTAACTGGGACTCAGAGAGATTGTACGGATATATATCAAACACAGGACATTTCTGTCTAAATTTAATTTAGATACAGATATTTTGAGTTCTGTGTTCTGTTGAGAGAATATAAGTGATAGCACTCGGCGAAATCAACGACAAGAGTGAAGGAATTCAATGAAAAAATATTTATGTGGAGACCAGTCCGAACGTATCATATGGCGCAGGAAAATGAATGTAAGTGATAGAACTCGGCGAAATCACCGACAAGAGTGAAGGAACTCGATGAAAAAATATTTGTGTGGAGACCTATCCGAACGTGTCCTTTGGCGTAGGTGAATGAATGTGAGTGGTAGCACTCGGCGAAATCAACGTCAAGAAGTGTGCGCGCCGCATTTTCGCTCATATCTCCGGAACGGTTCGTCCTACGGCCATTCGGCCGTACCATTTCGGTAGCAAATGACGTGACAAATAACTTTTGTTTTATACAGTTTGCCATGAGATGCGTATTTCAGGCGCTAAGTATACAATTTCACGATTTTAGGGGAATTTCCGAAATTTCAAGGCCGGAGTTGGGGTAAAAGATGCAATCCGATCTCAAAACAAAAAGTTGCATTGGAATCAGGAAGTACTAAGGCAACTTTTTCGCACTATTAGAAATCCCGAATCGAAAAAAGTCCGGAATCGCCCCACTCGAGTCATCTCACCCAATTGGTCACTTCCAAAAATGGGGCTACACCCGCGGCAGCTCTTAAAGTGCTAAATATCAAAGCAGGTGAATGACGGATCGCCGTTAATTAGAAAAAATAGTCTTGAGGCATTAGAATAAAAAAAAAAAAAACACGTACGACTACGGCACGATTTTGTTGGAAGACATGAGCATTGGAATGAAGAGGATTGGAATATGGCAAGTTTAAAGCATTTATTTTATAATAAAAATATTTCCTTAATTTTTATATTTTCAAGGTAATATGGTCCTGAGACAAAACTAATCGTTATCACTCTGTTTGACTTTCGTAGTACTATACTTGAAGCACAAATACGACTGGGTAAAACGTCAAAATTTTTCGGTCTTTTTATAGCGCCCATAATCACTGAATATTAATCCAATCGAAAATTTGTGAAGTCATGTCAAGACGCAAAGTACTCTAATCCTCTTAATGGGTTAAATGAGTTATGGGAGTGGACTCAAGAAATTTGGAACGCAATTCCTCCCGATTTTGCATCGAAATATACAAAAAAATATGCCCCACCGATTGAACGCTTTAAAAACCACTAAGGGTTTTCGGGCAAATATTGGGTCTAATTATTGAATACGTATCGAAATCGAATGCTTTGCGGAAAGAATTTTCGGTTGAAAATGTTCATGCGATCATTGATACCGTCGATAATCTGCTTTACCATACCTTAAGTAAACTGCGTTATCAACAAATTTGACAAGTTTTAAAAATTAAATAAATTGTATAATCTTTTTGGTAGCGATGATAAAAATAGTGTAAACATTTGTCGTGAGCAGAAATTTGAGGAGGAATATTTCAAAAGACCTGTTGGAAATGGATGACTGTAAGTGAGTTGAACTATCTAAGCTAAAAAAACAACTTTTTTTTCAACTGAAAAACAGGCAAAAAGCTTTCGAAAATGTGAAAAAAGTCACTCAAAAGATGAGCCTTAATATTAACATTAAGAGGTGCATGTTTCAAATTTTCTATTTTCCATTTAAATAACATGGAAAAAAAAACATTTATGATTGACATTCGACTTTACTATTATATAAGTGACTAGTTTCAAGTTATACATACTACATACGAGCACAAGAAAACTCGCGATAAAAAGTCATATAAAATCATTAATTTATTCATTGTATGATATAATCATATTAATTCCTGACTATAACTTCGACTACTGAAGATCGATTCCGAAAAATCGATTTTACCATCCCTACTGGCAGCCATCGCGTGCACATATAATAACCTCCGCACAAAAACCACCGCAAAAAAAATTATTTTTTATAGTCTGTCATTACACGCGGCAACAAAAGTTGCTAATTCTCGGGCGATTCTCTTTTGCTGTCGCCCATTACCTTCACACGAGCAACTTGTGTTGCGCAACTCTGTTCGAGTTTTTTTCTCATTCTCTTTTACTTTACTTTAACCCATTGTCTACTCTTTACTTTAACCCATTGTCGTTTCTTTTTCCTTATAGGTATTTGGGCCGCTCTATCACATATATTAATCAGTTCTGTCAATTAAGAAATACATTTTATTTATAATTCAAAATTAAAACAAAGATTATATGACAGACTTTCACATATAACACCCTTTTCACTATCTTCTGAATCAACTTGTATGGCTTTCTCCATACATTTCACAATATCTTTAATTAATTCGATTTTTTTGTCATACTCCATTTACTAAAATATTTATATTATATTACGTATATCTGTATACATATTTGCAAATTACTTACCAAAAGATGAAATTAAATTTTTTAAATATATTCAAAATATTAATTTCAAAAAAATGTACGCAAATGCAACTATGTACTACGAAAGAAAGGACACGAATGCCGAAAAACGTCGCAGCGAACTGTTACGAATAAGAACACAAAGCGAGTTGCTGAACACTGGAAACTCGGCGCGATTCTCCTCTCCTCGTCGCCCCCTCGCCTATAAACCAAGAGTTGCCGCAACTAAAGTTGCCGTGTGTAATACGGGAAATACTCTCGCAACAAAGCTTCTAAAGAGAGTATTATAGTTTTGTTCACATAACGGTTGTTTGTAAGTCCTAAAACTAAAAGAGTCAGATATAGGGTTATATATACCAAAGTGATCAGGGTGACGAGTAGAGTTGAAATCCGTATGTCTGTCTCTCCGTTCGTCCGTGCAAGCTGTAACTTGAGTAAAGATTGAGATATCATGATGTAACTTGGTACACGTATTTCTTGGCTCCATAAGAAGGCTAATTTCGAAGATGGGTAAAATCGGCCCACTGCTAGGCTCACAAAATGGCGAAAACCGAAAACCTATAAGGTGTCATAACTAAGCCATAAATAAAGATATTAAAGTGAAATTTGGCACAAAGGATCGCATTAGGAAGGGGCAAATTTGGACGTATTTTTTTTTGGAAAAATGGGCGTGACCCCGCCCCCTACTAAGTTTTTTGTACATACCTCGGAAACTACTACAGCTATGGCAACCAAACTCTATAGAGTCGTTTCCTTCAGGCATTTCCATATAAAGTTTAAAAATGGAAGACATCGGATAATAACCACGCTCACCTCCCTACAAAGCTTATGTTGAAAATCACTAAAAGTGCGTTAACCGACTAACAAAAAACGTCAGAAACACTAAATTTTACGGAAGAAATGGAAGAAGGAAGCTGCACCCAGGCTTTTTTTTAAATTGAAAATGGGCGTGACGTCGCCCACTTATGGACCAAAAACCATATCTCAGAAACTACTATATAATAATATATAAAGGCTTTTACAATGCAGTGCTCCTTACTCGTTGACGGGTTTTTACAGAAGAAGGCATAAACTCAAAGTTGCAGTGTTTGATGCCTTGCCTTTTCAAAAACGAATGTAAGTGTAAAGCGACGATACGATTAAAGGCAACATCAGGACAGCATACGGTTGCATTTTAAAAGTAATAGATCATGGTGTTGCCACATATATATATATAATAATTTCTTAACACCCTGAAGACATCTACGAAAAATGGATGAAATCGGTTCGCAACCACGCCTTCTTCTAATATAACGCTATTTTAAATTCCATCTGATGCCTTCTCTGTATAATATATACATTAGGAACCAATGACGATAGCGAAATAAAACTTTAAACAAATACGGTATTTGAGCTGAGATATCCCTTGGGGAAAAATTGTCGTGATCGGAATATAACTTTTGAAAGTCCCTAATATCGAACACGAAGAACTCAGTGCCTAACCTAACCTAACCTAATTTTTCAACGAAAATATCGGTAAATCTCTGATATTTTCATGTAATTCAGAGGGTATCATTTTTATACTCTCGTAGGATACGTTTTGCTATTTGTAAAAACATAACTTAAGAATTTAAAAATATAACATTTAATTATTAAAATATTTATACATATAATACCTATTACTTCTAAGTCAAACCTGTATAACATTATTCATGTAAGAAATAAAATGTGCATTAATTTCGAAAAACGATTGTTTTTGTTTTTTTACATAGTGTTCAAGACAGTTAAAATAAATGAAAATACAATTCAATACTCAAAGTACACAAATGGATCTAATCTAATTAATTTTATAGCAAAATAAAAAAAATATGTAAATGACGGATAATGAAATCTTGATTATCACTTTATCATGCCAGAGCATAAAATGTTCGGTGACACACGAACTTAGCCCTTCCTTACTTGTTTTTCCATGTTATTTATATGGAAAATATAAAATTTGAAACAGGTACCTCTTATTATTGGTTGTCAAAAAAGTCTTGAGGTATTTTTATTGAATCAATTCGTGTGGCACCCATACATCGAGCTTCTTAGTGACTCCAAGCTTCTTCAAATGGTTTATAACGGTTTGATGACTACTATGCCGGTCTCTTTCGACCAATTCAGCGATTTTATCACAATTTTCGACGACAGGCCTTCCGGAGCGTGGCGCATCTTCGACCGCATGCCGTATTTTCTATTTATTTTGCTCCATGTTTGCGACGCTATAACTCACGAACGACTTAAAAGAAACGACAATCAATCAAACACGTGATGGCGCGTGAAATGAGCTTTCCAAAAAGGTTTAGCATGACACGATGCGATGAATAAAATAAGAACTACGCGCTTTCAGCGCCAACTAGCGAAAATACCGCAAGACTTTTTTGACAACCTAATATTAATATTAAGAGACCTTCTGAGTGACTTTTTTCACATTTTCGAAAGTTTTTAGCCTGTTTTTCAGTTGAAAAAAAAAGGTTGCCTCAGAATGACACACCCTAATGTACAAACGCAGTTTAAAAAATTTTCGGACAATAAAAGGACATTTACATATATGTATATGTACATTTTGGGGGAATGGGGGAAAATGAATTTGGAAATGATAAAAGAGGTTAAAACTTGCTGCATGTCTGCGTTTCTTAGCCACAGGTAGTTATCAACACTGCATTGGAAAGGACTTAAATATAAATACGCCCCAATCGACATTTTGTGTTGTATTAGATGAAGTACTCAACATTTTTGAGTACAGGCTATGTTCAAGATGAATTTCCATTGACATGGCCGCCAGCGAGAAATTAGAAGCAAAAATGCCAGTTGATGGAACTCACGTAGGGATAAACATCCGCAAAGATTCTCAAGTCTGAATGTTATGGTGGTAATGCTTTCTCAAAATTAAATT
This sequence comes from Bactrocera correcta, assembly GCA_027475135.1. Lineage (NCBI taxonomy): Eukaryota > Metazoa > Arthropoda > Insecta > Diptera > Tephritidae > Bactrocera > Bactrocera correcta. Next base: position 62,373,826 of record CM050327.1, read on the forward strand.
TTCACTCTGTATTCTACATATACATACATAAATATGGTGTTTTTGTTTCTTATCTTTAAATTACAGGTTTAAAACATAACTTAATGCGTTCTTAGATATTTTTTTTTTACATAAATACTTACAAATGCTTCATTTTTGCCAATTTATAGCCGTGACAGAAGACAGCGCTAATTTGCATTAGCGGGCTTAATTAGCATTTACTTGCGCAAGAATTTCGTGCATTTAGCTGAATTTACCAAATTTTTGTAGGCAAAATGGCCGTTTTTTGCTATTTTTGACAGATGTCGCTTGAAGTCTGCCGCCTCCTTTGCGTTTACAGCATCAGAGGTAGAGTTTTATATTGCTAATTAAATTATGTGAAAGTATACTAACAAAAACTCATTTTTATTTCTCTTTTTGTTTTAATAAATAAACAAATTTCACAATCACCTGTCTAAATGCACAAATCTAATCTATTTAAGTCGAGTTTTTCGGACAAAACGGATTCAATAATTAGACCCATTCATTTTATGATTTTTTATAGTATTATGTATGTTTCAATAGTACATCGAGTGTAAAACTGTAACGTCTAAATTTTATGTTTTTTTTTTTTTTTTTAAAATTGCATTGTTATTAAATTACCATATTTAATTACTCTAATAAAGCTAAGGTTCCCTTAAATTAAAAACATAAATGGAATTATAAAAACGTTTGCCTATTTCTGTTTTCGTCGTCATTTGAGGGTTTCAGAGATTAAAAAAATAAGGTATTTTTATGATTTTTTTCAAAACAATCGTATATTTAAAAAATTTAATATGGCATATACAAGGTATATATTTGAACAATTTCTCCTGAAATTTTGATATAGAAAGGTTGAAAATTCCGCGGTTGAGATCTCATCTCCCAGGGTGTCTCACAGAAAAGTGCTCTCGCCGTGGACAGCATAACTTATTATTGGATCATCTAAAATTAAAAAAAAAAAACTGAACATATTCCGTTAATACAAATAAAATTTCGTTTACGAAGGAAATAAAAAAACATTAAAATTTTCCTTTTCTTCTCAGACTTTGATAAAAAGGTTTTGAAAATTTCACATATTTGATTTCCCGTTTACCATATACCATATACAAGGTCAGTTTCTTAGTAAACAGGACTTAAAAAAAAAACAGAACAAATTATTTTTTCGGCAAAATCAATTTATTTTATTCAAAAAAGTCTCCTTCTGCTTCAATACAGCTTTTTACACGTTCCAAAACCATGTTGAACGAGTGTTTTAGCTCGTTGACCGGTATGACCGCCAGTATGCACGTGAAAACCTTTTAAATGACCTCTACGTCTGCATAACGCTTTCTTTTCATGGGCAAAGGCATTTTTCCGGGAAAAAAAATAGTAGCACGGTACCATATCAGGTGAATACGGGAGGGGTTAATGGTTAAAATGTGATTTTTGGTCACAAGCGTCGATCGAATGTTGGATTCTGAGCAATTTTTGGTCGTCAGTCAATTTGTGCGGAACAAACCGTGCACACACTTCTCGTAAGCCTAAAATTTCGGTAAAAATGCGATAAATCGATATTTTGGAGATGTTCCATTCCATGAATTTCAATGATGATTTCGGTTTTTTGATGAATTCACGCACAGTTTCGATGGAATTTCCGGTGTTCACAGATATTGATTGGCCCACATCTTGATCGTCATTTATGTCCTCACGACCACTTTGAAAACGTTGAAACCACTCGTGCACTCTGCCACGGGATAGGCAATCATCGCCATAAACTTGTTTCATCAATTGAAAAGTTTCGGTATAAGTTTTACCAATTTTAAAACAAAATTTAATATTCGCTCTTTGTTCGAAGCTCATTTTTGCACCGGTAACACAAATATACTGACAGCCAATCGATGAAATGTCACTGGACAATCGATAAAGATTCTAACGCATCAGTCGACATATAGATGGCGCCACCAGGGGACGCTATATTCAAAAAGTCCTGTTCACTTTGAAACGGAACCCTTTTACCTACACTAGCCAGAAAAAGCCTCCGCTCATGATAAACAAATGTTTTTGAAACTTAATAAAATCCAAACAGCTGTTTCAAATTATTATTATTTTTTTTTTTGTATGTATTTAAACTTTGGCATTAAAAGATAACACAAATACTTTTTAATGAGTATTTCGTTTGTTAGAAAATAAAATAAGACACATTTTCTTGTGAATTCTAAAAATAAGTATCAGATAAAGTTTTCACTCATGTAATAAGTTTTTAAATCAATACAAATAAAAGTAATTAGTAACTGGTAGGATAACCCCGGCGTTTTAAAACTTCAGCCAGCCTTTTGGGCACCGATTGAACAAGTTTCGTTGTTTCTTCCGCGGATATTTTGGACTATTCTTCCAGGATGACATTTTTCAGTATCTCCTTGCTGGTGATGGTATGAATGCGGATTCTGTGGAGGTGTTTGTAACAACTTTGGAGCATCATAAAGGAGCCAAAGACGCACAATGTCAACAGTGTGCTTTGGGTCGTTGTCCTACTGAAAGTAAAATACCCCAGATAACACACAGCACTTTCTTTCATGTTTTGCTTCAAGATATTTAAAAAAAACAAACTTATTCATTATGCAATCAATGAATTGAATTTCCCCTACTCCACTTGCCGACATACACCTTCACAGCAAAACTCTTTCGCCACCGTGTTTGACCCTCGATGAAAGAGTGTAGACATCCAACGCCGTGCAAGGTTTTCTCCATACCAATTGCCTTCCTTTTCTTCCGAAAATGCAATATTTTGTTTCATCAGAACACAGAACTGATTCCAAAATGATAGAGGCTTATTTATATGTTCGTTGGTGAACGCTAAACGCTTCAAACGTTTTTTAGGGAAACAAACGACTTTTTACGTGCTACTCTAGCTTTAAAACCAGCCCTTTTAAAAATTTTTCTAGCCGTATCACTACAAATATGTTTTTGAAATCGTTTTTTAACATCTTCCGCTATCTGCGCAGACGTAAGGCGGGGATTTCTTTTAACCAAAGATATAACTTTCCTTGTTTCACGGTCTGTTAATATTTTTGGGCGACCGGAACGGGGTTTTGAAGTAATGATTCCAGCTGTGTTAAAGCCTTTGATAACGTACCTAATGGAAGACTCAGCTCTACCAACTATTACTCCAATTTGACGAAAAGTTTTACCCCTTTTCTCTTAATTATACCCTGAACAGGGTATATTAAGTTTGTCACGATGTTTGTAATACCCAGAAGGAAGCGGCGGAGACCCTATAAAGTATATATACAAATGATCAGTATGTCGAGCTGAGTCGATTTAGCCATGTCCGTCCGTCAGTATATATACGAACTTGTCCCTCAGTTTTTAAGATATCGTTTTGAAATTTTGCAAAGGTCATTTTCTCTTCAAGAAGCTGCTCATTTGTCAGAACGGCCTATATCGGACCACTATAACATATGGCTGCCATATAAACTGAACGATCGAAATCAAAATGGCCGTTTTTTGCTATTTTTGACAGATGTCGCTTGAAGTCTGCCGCCTCCTTTGCGTTTACAGCATCAGAGGTAGAGTTTTATATTGCTAATTAAATTATGTGAAAGTATACTAACAAAAACTCATTTTTATTTCTCTTTTTGTTTTAATAAATAAACAAATTTCACAATCACCTGTCTAAATGCACAAATCTAATCTATTTAAGTCGAGTTTTTCGGACAAAACGGATTCAATAATTAGACCCATTCATTTTATGATTTTTTATAGTATTATGTATGTTTCAATAGTACATCGAGTGTAAAACTGTAACGTCTAAATTTTATGTTTTTTTTTTTTTTTAATATTGCAGTGTTATTAAATTACCATATTTAATTACTCTAATAAAGCTAAGGTTCCCTTAAATTAAAAACATAAATGGAATTATAAAAACGTTTGCCTATTTCTGTTTTCGTCGTCATTTGAGGGTTTCAGAGATTAAAAAAATAAGGTATTTTTATGATTTTTTTCAAAACAATCGTATATTTAAAAAATTTAATATGGCATATACAAGGTATATATTTGAACAATTTCTCCTGAAATTTTGATATAGAAAGGTTGAAAATTCCGCTGTTGAGATCTCATCTACCAGGGTGTCTCACAGAAAAGTGCTCTCGCCGTGGACAGCATAACTTATTATTGGATCATCTAAAATTAAAAAAAAAAAAAACTGAACATATTCCGTTAATACAAATAAAATTTCGTTTACGAAGGAAATAAAAAAACATTAAAATTTTCCTTTTCTTCTCAGACTTTGATAAAAAGGTTTTGAAAATTTCACATATTTGATTTCCCGTTTACCATATACCATATACAAGGTCAGTTTCTTAGTAAACAGGACTTAAAAAAAAAAAACAGAACAAATTATTTTTTCGGCAAAATCAATTTATTTTATTCAAAAAAGTCTCCTTCTGCTTCAATACAGCTTTTTACACGTTCCAAAACCATGTTGAACGAGTGTTTTAGCTCGTTGGCCGGTATGACCGCCAGTATGCACGTGAAAACCTTTTAAATGACCTCTACGTCTGCATAACGCTTTCTTTTCATGGGCAAAGGCATTTTTCCGGGAAAAAAAATAGTAGCACGGTACCATATCAGGTGAATACGGGAGGGGTTAATGGTTAAAATGTGATTTTTGGTCACAAGCGTCGATCGAATGTTGGATTCTGAGCAATTTTTGGTCGTCAGTCAATTTGTGCGGAACAAACCGTGCACACACTTCTCGTAAGCCTAAAATTTCGGTAAAAATGCGATAAATCGATATTTTGGAGATGTTCCATTCCATGAATTTCAATGATGATTTCGGTTTTTTGATGAATTCACGCACAGTTTCGATGGAATTTCCGGTGTTCACAGATATTGATTGGCCCACATCTTGATCGTCATTTATGTCCTCACGACCACTTTGAAAACGTTGAAACCACTCGTGCACTCTGCCACGGGATAGGCAATCATCGCCATAAACTTGTTTCATCAATTGAAAAGTTTCGGTATAAGTTTTACCAATTTTAAAACAAAATTTAATATTCGCTCTTTGTTCGAAGCTCATTTTTGCACCGGTAACACAAATATACTGACAGCCAATCGATGAAATGTCACTGGACAATCGATAAAGATTCTAACGCATCAGTCGACATATAGATGGCGCCACCAGGGGACGCTATATTCAAAAAGTCCTGTTCACTTTGAAACGGACCTTGTACCTACACTAGCCAGAAAAAGCCTCCGCTCATGATAAACAAATGTTTTTGAAACTTAATAAAATCCAAACAGCTGTTTCAAATTATTATTATTTTTTTTTTTGTATGTATTTAAACTTTGGCATTAAAAGATAACACAAATACTTTTTAATGAGTATTTCGTTTGTTAGAAAATAAAATAAGACACATTTTCTTGTGAATTCTAAAGATAAGTATCAGATAAAGTTTTCACTCATGTAATAAGTTTTTAAATCAATACAAATAAAAGTAATTAGTAACTGGTAGGATAACCCCGGCGTTTTAAAACTTCAGCCAGCCTTTTGGGCACCGATTGAACAAGTTTCGTTGTTTCTTCCGCGGATATTTTGGACTATTCTTCCAGGATGACATTTTTCAGTATCTCCTTGCTGGTGATGGTATGAATGCGGATTCTGTGGAGGTGTTTGTAACAACTTTGGAGCATCATAAAGGAGCCAAAGACGCACAATGTCAACAGTGTGCTTTGGGTCGTTGTCCTACTGAAAGTAAAATACCCCAGATAACACACAGCACTTTCTTTCATGTTTTGCTTCAAGATATTTAAAAAAAACAAACTTATTCATTATGCAATCAATGAATTGAATTTCCCCTACTCCACTTGCCGACATACACCTTCACAGCAAAACTCTTTCGCCACCGTGTTTGACCCTCGATGAAAGAGTGTAGACATCCAACGCCGTGCAAGGTTTTCTCCATACCAATTGCCTTCCTTTTCTTCCGAAAATGCAATATTTTGTTTCATCAGAACACAGAACTGATTCCAAAATGATAGAGGCTTATTTATATGTTCGTTGGTGAACGCTAAACGCTTCAAACGTTTTTTAGGGAAACAAACGACTTTTTACGTGCTACTCTAGCTTTAAAACCAGCCCTTTTAAAAATTTTTCTAGCCGTATCACTACAAATATGTTTTTGAAATCGTTTTTTAACATCTTCCGCTATCTGCGCAGACGTAAGGCGGGGATTTCTTTTAACCAAAGATATAACTTTCCTTGTTTCACGGTCTGTTAATATTTTTGGGCGACCGGAACGGGGTTTTGAAGTAATGATTCCAGCTGTGTTAAAGCCTTTGATAACGTACCTAATGGAAGACTCAGCTCTACCAACTATTACTCCAATTTGACGAAAAGTTTTACCCCTTTTCTCTTAATTATACCCTGAACAGGGTATATTAAGTTTGTCACGATGTTTGTAATACCCAGAAGGAAGCGGCGGAGACCCTATAAAGTATATATACAAATGATCAGTATGTCGAGCTGAGTCGATTTAGCCATGTCCGTCCGTCAGTATATATACGAACTTGTCCCTCAGTTTTTAAGATATCGTTTTGAAATTTTGCAAAGGTCATTTTCTCTTCAAGAAGCTGCCTTTTAAATTTGGTTCAAGGGAAAAATGGTCGAAATCAAGTTCTTATAAAGAAAACTTTCACATTTGACAATGTATCTTCACCAAATTTGGTATGGATTATTTTCTAGGGCAAAAATGTAATTTCAGATCGGGTTTAGCATATAGCTACCATACAAACTGAGCGATCGGAGTCTAGGACTTGTATGGAAAACTTTCAGATTTGACAAGATATATTCACGAAATTTGGTATATATTATTTTCTAAGGCAACAAAGTAAAGTAAGTAAGTAACGAAGAAATTCTTCAGATCGGTTAACTATAACATATAGCTGCCATACAAACTGAACGATCGGAATCAAGTTCTTGTATGTACAACTTTCACATTTGACAAGATATATTCACGAAATTTGGTATATATTATCTTCTAAGGTAACAATGTAATCTCCGAAGAAATTGTTCAGATCGGTTAACTATAGCATATAGCTGCCACACAAACTGGAAAACTTTCACATTTGACAAGATATATTCATGAAATTTGGTATATATTATTTTCTAAGGCAACAATGTAATACCCCAAGAAATTCTTTAGATCGGTTAACTGTAGCATATAGCTTCCATACAAACTGGACACATAGTTACTAACAGAAATTCACCTGTGAAGGGTATTTAGCTTCGATGCAACCGAAGTTAACGTTTTTTCTTGTTTTGTAATCAGTTTTCTATCATCCACTCCAATTTCTTTTTCATTTTTCGTTCTTTGCTACTAAAATAAATTATTTTAAAACAAACCTGTTGCAAGACGACAAAATTTTGCTTACAGCTTACGAATTTTTAATTCTGTAAATAAATAATCAATAAAGTAGTGTCCTGTTATAGTCCCACTATAAAATAAACTAAAAAAAATTCATACGAGCGGAGACTCTTTCTGCTAGTAACTAGCCTAACGGAAAATATGCCGATATCTTAGTTTCTATGCAAACAATTTTTTGCATACATGTTGCTTTAGCTATGGCTGATGTTCTCAGAATTTTTGGTTTAATATAATTTTAATAATGTTATTTGCGAAAAATTAAAATTAAAAAACCATGAGCGAAGACTTTTTCTGACTAGTGTATGTATGTATAGTATATTGTTATAGAAACAAGTGAAAAACATGTTTTACCTGCAATAATCAGTTTATTATCATTTCTTTTAAACAAGTTAATTTACACACATATTACACATTTAAATGCTTTTCGCATGTCTTAAAAGCTACGCCCACACCAAATCCCGATCCAATTAATAAAGGCCAAGATTTTCTTTTCAACATCAAAAGTGAAAAAGTGACACCCACAAATAAACCGGTTGCTAAAAAGAAAGAAATATACATACATAAAGATTCTTTGTTTAGGTTAAACATGTTGTATAATGAATAGCTATACTATTTTGAAAATTGTAATCTACTACTTTTGAATTAGCATATGTTCTGCACATTATTCCTGTGGTTTTAAACCACAGATACCATTCTCACTTCGATGCCGCGTAGCAAATAAGCGTTTGTTCTCTAAATATTGAACCTCGTAATAGTTTTTTTGCAGTTTTTCTATTATCTCACATTTTGGATCACGCTATCGATTGCGCGATAATTCATCTAGATTTTTTATTTGACCAATATTACTTATGAACGATCAGGAAGTCGATGCTTATTAATTAATAAGGCGTTATTTAATTTTATGACTTTAATAACTTCATGGTGATTTTTATTGAAAGCTTGTAATATAGCTGCTCCTTCAAATTTTTTAGGTGAAATTTCTTTACTAATAGCATACGCGGATGACCATATAGTGGTAGGAGTAGCTAACAACTTAATAACAATCAAAATAAATGTTTTGAATGCATAAATGGTGTACGCCAATGGTTGGCTTCCATGAATTTGGAACTGGCTAAGCACAAAACAGAAGTATTGCTCATAAGCTCCAGAAAAATTGAGGAAAAATAACTCTCACTATAGAAGAGTATGCTATTACTTCACAGCCGCATTAGAAGTATTTAGAGGTAATGCTGGACTCCAATCTGAAATTCAAGGAGCATTTGGTATACACATCAAATACATTAAGTAAGTATCAAGAATAATGACAAATAGAGGCTCTGTGCGCTCCAGCCGTCGACTTCTAATCACCAAGGCGATGAGCTCAGTAATACTGTATGCTGCTCCAGTTTGAATACAGGCTCTAGACATAAAAACCTATGCCAGACCAATAAATGCAGCGCATAAACTCACAGCAATAAGAGTAACAAGTGCTTTCCGATTTAAATATACCGGCCATAGACATCCAAGTAGACGAGTTCATGAGATTATATGAGTTATCAGCGCCAATTACAGAAATCAAAAAGAGAGAGGAGAGAAAGATCATAATTATATGGCAGCAACGGTGGCAAATCTCAACCAAGGTTCACCGTCCACCTGCAGACTTATACCTGACATCCGTACATGGATAACTAGGCAACATGGGGACCCAGATTTCCACCTGACCCAAATATTATGGGGCAGAGGCTATCTATACAAATTTCAAAATGACGTTAGTCCGTATTGTTCGATGTGTATGGAGTAAATAGAAGACTGTGAACACGTATTTTTCCATTGTCCTCGGTTTCGAAACATAAGGGAGAAGTTAGAAACAGCACTAGGTAGTTGTTTAACCGTGGTAACAAAGCAGCAAAAAAATGTCGTCATATCTACACAGCAGTTTTTTACGTTTGCACATTGAATCCGCAAGTCGCTTTTTCGATCGTCGTTCCGCTACACTGATTACAAATTATTAAATTTCCGTTAAGGGGTCAGTAGGATAATCTGCTCTGTGTTTTTCAAAGAAATTTTTATTCTATAATAGAACTTGTATCATGAGGTATATCGTGGAGTGCATAAACAAATATAATTTTTTGATGACAACTGTCGGAGAAATGGCTGGGTGAATGAGATGCGTTTTTTTACTGGGGGACACGATTTCTCATGTTTGAATCATCTGAAACACAAAAACCCGATTTATTCTAAAAGATAAATAAAAAAGTCATTAACGTTTTTTTTTTTTAATTTTTCCCTATGTTTTTTTACATAAACTTTGTCACCACATTCTCAATAAATTATAAAAAAAAAAGTATGAATCTAGTAGGGACATTAGCTTTAGTGAACATTGAAAAATAAATTAAGCAAATCGGTTGAGTAGTTCGGCCGAAATCATGTCCGCTAGTTTAAAAAAGTGTTGAAAACAACGCGTTTAAAGTTTTAAGTTTGCACTCCGAACGCTTTGAACTTCGAGCGGTATTATTATTTTTGGACCGTTCTCGAAATCTTCCAATGGTAAAGTGAGTTTCTACATTAATTCAAAGGGTATAAGGAAGCAGAAGATACAAAAAAAAAAAAACAAATTCGAAAAGATTACCCTACTGGCCCCTTAAGAAAGATGACGGCGAACCACCCTAATATTTTAAAGGACACACGTAAAGAAAATCTGTTGGATAAAAATATTATTAAATTCGAAAAAGAAAATACAAAAAAAAAACTCTTGGGATTTAATGGAATGCGATATCTGGAAATATTTCATACACTACGGTATCAATATCTGATATTACAAAACGCCAAATTCTATCCTCTGTGGCAAAACTTTTCGACTGCCGGGATAGCTTTCCCCAATTATGATAAAAGCGAAAATGCTGATACAAGAATTATGGCTAGATGGGGTAGAGTGGGACGTAAAACCACTTCGTTTAGAAAAGTGGTCCCAGTTCGCGAGCAATCTAAACGATATCTAACATATACAAATCGCACGATAAAGATTCCAGCACGCCATTAATCCAAGTTGTCCGACGTGTTCAAAGTGGTTTGAAGACTCTGAACATGTATTCTTTTATTGTCTTCGCTTTTTAAGTACAAAAAAACTACACTCAGTGGTAGTTTTACGGTGGAAACTCTCATGTGTCAGACCACTCAGAACTGGAAAGCGAAAATGACAAAACTGAGACATATAGAGCGGAGTATGCGTCCTTCAGGTGGTTCCGTGTTAGGAGTAGGTTAGGTTTAGCGGATTAAAGTAACTCACTCCCGCTTCTCTCCCCACATCTATACAGTAGTTTTTTTACGTTTGCACATTGAACCCGCGTAAACGTAAATTTTTAAATGAACCCAAAAAGGCCGAGAAAAGGGACCGGGCGTTTGAATTAAAACCAGAGTGACACTTTCAAAAAAAAAATGTATTTGGTTTTTCAATAGCTTATATTATATATAATAGGAAATATCTTTAAGTTCAATGCACTTTTCAATTTTTTTTTGTTTTTTGTTTCAGCTACTCATTTGGTCGGAATCATGCCAGCAGTTGAGGCACTCTTTTGTTTGGCCCCTCCGAAGACAGCCCATAACTCCGTTATTTTTCAACATTTTTGTAAAAAAAATCTTAAAATATAGCTGAAAATATATTTTATTACGTTTAAAGAAGACCAAATTGTTCAATCGCGTACTTTCTCTTAAAAAAATCGCGAAAATCGCCTAATTTTTTATGTGTCACACTGGTATAGACCCTTAAACAGAGAGTTTTATTGGTGAGTTGAACTCATTACTCACTGGAATACGTTTATGTTGCCCTATAAAAGCCAGAGCTTTCGTATAAATTAATTCGGAATATGCTCTTTTACGGCAACAACTGCCCTCAACAATGCCTTTCGAATTAAGATCTCGCATTTTACTTCTCAGGTCCAATTTCAAAATCGAATCAGCTTTTTCAGCAAATGAGCGCGAGACCTTACGCCACGTTACCCTAGTGATCATCGCATGCGGGATCCCAATTTGGAGATTCGGCAACTGGTAGATAAGCAAAAACGGGCAAAATGGACAGAGCACATAAAGTTTTAAAAAATCTCCGAGGGGAAGAACAAGTTATGGACTACTGTTAAATTCCTCTCCAACAAGAAAAAGCATGAGAACTGCGTTGAAATTCAATTCAACGATTGTCATGACTCTACTACCCTGAAAAACTGCGGAAACTAGTTTAGCCGATAATTCATATCGCTCCCTTTGACGGACAGGGAAAAAGACGTTGTTGTTTTTACGGTTGCTTAAAGGGTGGTAAGATTCAATGCTGGCTTCATTAAGAGCAAACAACATTAAGACTTTTTAATTCGGTATGACTGTCAGTGACATAAATAAAATAAAGGAATTGGAGCTTGAGAGTCGACGATTAACAGTCCGAGAACCTTTTTGAAATATCATTTGAAATAAGAAAAGTCAATGGTGGTTCCAAAATTACCCAAATATTTTTGGAAAAGAAGCACTTCGCGTAAACGTCTGTGTAACAATGCTTTCCGATTACCAGGATGACATAAAACGATGAGTCATGATCTATGCTAAAGAGCAATACTATGTTCGGACCGACAACAAAAACATGTTTTCGTGGGAAAAACTGGTTCCGCACGAAAACTTGTGTGTTTCGTCCATGTAAAATCTGTCAAACGAAAACACAGTTTTCGCTGAAAACTACTTAAAAACTTACATTCCACTCATTATAATCGGTGCCTGCTCTGAATTTTTCCCTTGGGAGATTGATTACATATTTAAACCTTTAGAGGTTGTAATCATTCATTAGCAACTTTGCATGGCGCATGCAGGGGAGTTGTTGCGAATGCCTCTCCCTACCCATTGTTTCATCATTACGGCGCAGCTCCTTTACGGTGTGGGGACCAACCGCTATGAAAGGTTCCGCTCCTACCATGTTGGTGGATGCTACAGAGCGGGGAAGCTCATCAGCCAGTTCATTCCCGGCTATACTTTGACCTGTCACCCAAATAAGGTGCACTTGGCTTCAATCTGAAAGACTATTTAGTCGTTCTATACACTCCTGCACCAATAGTGATTTTATCTCGTACGAAGATATCGTTTTGAGTGCCGCTTGGCTATCGCTTAGTATAGCTATACATTCATTGCGACAATTGCTTTGGAGGTTTAACTCTACGCACCGACCTTAATACCTTGGAATATGCTCGGAAACCTACCCATGGGTATGGAGTTTTTCACGTGGTACTGCGACCCTGTGCCAATTCCTTCCGACGTTTTCGAGCCGTAGTTGTACAGCCTGAATGTACTGTCCCTAAGCACTAGCTCTAGAGCGGCGTCGCTCCATTCGGCCTTGCTGCTGAGGGTAATCTTAAACCTTCTGGTGAAGTTCACCTTTTTGGTAATGCTATCCCTAGGGAGAAGAGCCAGTGGTATGACGCTACTTAGCTCTTACATACCTTGGGAAGACATTACCTTACCTTTGTCAGAACCCTCTGCTGTCATTTGGAGCACAATGTGTTTGGCGACTTGACAAATTACTAGGTGTAGAGGGGTGAGTTCCAGCAGACTCTTGCGGACATGTGCGCATAGCTTCCGGCGTGCAGACGCAGGCGAGTCTTTGCAGCTTTGATAGTTGAAGTCCTATTGACGTATACGATGCATTCGGAGCCCAACCCACCGCTCTATAAGTAATAATTGGTGGCACTACCATGGTGTACAACCACCTGATAATCCTTGGTTTACACCCCCGAGATTTATCAGCAAGCCGATTGCACACCATCAGTGTCTTTGACCATGAGGTCAACATACTGCTCCACCGCAACATGAAATGCAGCCTAATGCCATATTGGTCATCTCTATCTCTCTGGCGCCGAGTGTTAAGTTCTTGAGGCCAGGCGGGGACCTGCGCTTAGCAGACGGGACGAAAAATTTATTATGGGTTCCCAATAACTAGTAAGACTTCTAAACGAAATTGGGCAAAAATTACATCCAAATACCACAATGCAGCCCGACTGCCCTTTGGAGCTATCCGGACTACTCCAACCGTAAACATATTGGCTGAAGCTGGTTTACCTACTTTAGAAAACAGGTTACTCTTCATCACAAAAGGCATGTCTACTAAACTAACCTTCGCAGAAGGATCACCTATCAAGGATGCCCTCAAAAATATATTTTAAACATAAAGCATAAGCCCTTAAAAGCTCCAGCCTTACAAAAACTATTGGATGCAGCAAAAGAAATGGGTGATCCTGTTACCATCTCAGCAGTGGACCGCTTTCGTGCTGCTCCATGGAATCTAAACCAATCTTGCGTTATTTTGGACTTACATTTAAAAAAAAGCACATCACCTAACGTTTAATTACAACTTTTTTCGGAAATTTTAAGCAATTACACTACTTGGAAAACTCTCTACACTGATGGTTCTAAGCAGCGTTGATAATAACTATGCAACAATTATGTCTTGCTATACTAGCATCTTTTGCCTCAGTATTTACAGCAGAAACAACAGCCATCCTTCACGCTTGCCACTGAAACGATTTGCCAAATCAGAGATATACATACCGCCAATATAGGAAAAATTAAACTCTCATGAATACTGTCACATCGGCATACAAGGAAACACACTAGCAGACTCCGAAGCAAAATTAGCAACTACATCTCCTTTAAATCTTAAAAATAGCATTAACAAGAAGTAAGGAAGGGCTAAGGTAGGGTGCAACCGAACATTTTATATGTACTTTTGCAAGAATCAAAGCCATTGAATATTATAAGACCAATAAACCGCAATCATATAGAGTAAAGTCAGCCGGATTTTCGAAAATCCTGATATTATTTATATAGCGGCTAGGCCAAGTTTTCGCCCAAATTTATCTATTTTAGGCTACAATGTTATGAGTAAAACACATTCTTATTTTCATTGAGGTAATTCAGATGCTGGCCGATATATGCGGTACAAAGTGACCCTGAAGTTCGAAAATCTTTATATTAAGTATATCGGGGTAAGGGCTAAGTATATGGCCCGATTCAACCCATTTTTGACATATACAAGAGAAGGATTATCGATTAATTTCAGTTATATACATATATCAAATATTGGCCGACATTTTCGATCAAACGTCAACTACAATTACCGGGGTGTAAGTTCGGTACCTAAGGGCTTGAACAGTTTTTATTGGATTTACAAAATGTTTGGTCATATGGTTGCACACACTTTCTCTTTTTATTAATTGCTTCTTGATTTTTGTACTGGAAAATGAACGAATCAATTGGAATTTAGAATTGTGCTATATGAGAAGTAGGTGTTGTCAGATTTCATCCATTTTCACAATAGGGCAATAGGGATTGACAATGGCGGTGCCACGCCAATCGTCTTTGTGGTAAAATTTAATGTTTCTGGCGTATTTAGTTATTGATTTATCGAGCTTTTAGTAGCTTTAACAGTAGCGTTACATGGGTAGTGAGCGGGGTTATTATCCAGATTTGCACCAAGCAAATTTGGTTGTATATATGTATATAACCCTATATCTATCTCGATTAATTTTAAGTGATACGTACAACCGCTAGGTGAAAAAAGACTGGCTGGTTCAGAAGCAAAATCGGGTTATACTAAGTATGTATGGATATGAAAATGTTTACTTATTTCTTTCTATATTTTAATTACTAAAAATTTCAAATGATTCTTACATGCATTTAAATAATTTTTTGTATTGTTTCTGTAAAATCATAAAATCGTCATATTATATTCTTTATATGATAGAAATGAAGTTTACGGGAAGCAAATTTTTTTAATTTTTTTTTTTAAATAAGTAAAAAAAAAAATTCGGTCCACTCTGGGATTAGCAGGGATAGTTGTCAAATTAATTGAAGTTAAAAAAAAAAATGGCGAACTTCCAAAAAGAGAAAATTACGATTTTACTTAAAAAAAATATTATTTTATATAATTCGTGTTGAATTTTTGTCGTGTATTTTTTCGAAAAGTTCATTCAAAAACAAAAATTAAAAAAAAAGGTCCCCAAAAGTCAATTTCTACAAAAGTTATGGCTTTTTGAAAATAAAAGCCATTTTTTAGCAAAAAAATAGCAAAATTCATAACTGTTTTGAAGTTGGACAAACAATTTTGAAAAAGTTCTCAAAAATGTTTTTCAAAGGGTAGAAAAGGATGCATAAGTTTCAGCAAAATCTAAAGGGGTCGGGTTTAAAAGTGGTCGATTTGGTATAAAATGCCTCATACATATATGCCTATATATTTTTAAATGAAGAGGACTGCCTCTTTTCATCTGTACTTTCAGATCGCGTCGCTAAGAAATCGAAATCGGAACAAATAGAGCAAAAGTATTTTTGTACTATTTATTATTAGGTAAATGGGTAGAAAAAATTTATTAGAAATCGAAGAAACATGCACTTTAAATAGTTTAATGGGCATGATTCCGATTACTTTGGCGGAGGGGTATAAAAACCGATAAATGGGGTATGTGCGGTTAGGGGAGCTTCTCAAGAGGAGGAATATCTAAAAATAATATAAAAATAACTAATATTTCTCAAAATATTCGCACTTAAAAGTTCAAAAATTTGCACTAAGAACACATGGAATTATCTATGTTTCACTAAATTTCTTCACGCTTTTTACTCTGTATATTTAAATATAATTTAATATTGAAATAAGCACACATTTTACATGTATTGTGTAATTTTTCAGCTAAATTTAGTAATTTAAAAATCACTTATCAAATTTATGTCTGAAAAGTTTAGAGTGTTTATATTCACGAGGAAAATCAGCTTTGCTACACCTTAAAAACAAAAAGTGAAGGATTTTTCACCGTTTCACGGCGTTTTCTTTGTTTGTACTTTTGAGTGAATCTTTTTTCTTTATTAACCATAAAAAAAACTAAGAAGATTTTTAATCTAAAATTTAATATGTGAATATAACATTTTTATACATATAACAATTTTATACTATCCTTCTCCTTCTGCGTTGGCCGCCTTCGACCGCGCTCTAAAAAAATAACCCTGGCCGAGCGAATACCCGGGCTGACTGAAGTACTTTCGCGTAGTACTCCTTTCTGCGTTAAAAATAAAAAATATATTGAGTTTTTATTATAAAGTGGTTATATTTTTTGGTTATCATGCACTCATTTTAAAACAAAATTTGAGTTTTCGTTATAAAATGGACAGAATTTAGTTATTATATCTCTCAGCGATTTCCATTTAGTTTTGATGATACATTGTTTTGTATTTTAGGTAACGATATACTTATATCGTAGTTATATTTTTTGGTTATCATGCACTCATATTGAAACAAAATTTGAGTTTTTAAAATAAAGATTTTTTAGGTAAAAAAATCTGCAACAATTTTAAAGTTTATAGTGTAATTTGAAGTGAAAAATGTGAATAAAGCGTGTTTAATGTGGTGACATAGCTTTTTGAAGTGTTCGAATTTTGCGAATTTTTGAACTTTAAGGTCGAATATCTCTTAAACTAAGCGTTTGCGGCACCTGTAACCGTGCATATTTTTTAATCAGGAGGACATCCTCTTTGCAACGGTACCTTCAAATAGGAATTGTGCCGTCTAATTTATGAACTTTAAATGCAAATATCTGAAAAACTATAATACAGCAGTACCTGTAAATTCACCTTAAATATATGAACATATCGTCACATAAAATGCAAAACAACGTATTATCAATTTACATTGTAGAGCAGTTGTTAAAAAAGCATTACATTTTCAAAAAATAGAAAGAAAAGGCTAGAATTTGCGAAATTGCATTTAAAAAGGTCAGATTAGTTTTAGCAAAGGGCAAATGGCATAATTTTGATTTAGTAATCATAAAACAGTATTATTACTTCTTTTTCGAAGTTCTTTTCACACACGAAGCAAGTTTAACTTGCAGGGATCTGATAGCTGAAGTTTTGTATGGCGGCGTCCCAACGAAGCTTACTTGTCAAAACATACTAGGGCAACACTTAAGCACGGTGGTGGGTCAGTAATGGTTTGAAGGTAAAGGGTGATTTTTTAAGAGCTTGATAACTTTTTTTTTAAAAAAAACGCATAAAATTTGCAAAATCTCATCGGTTCTTTATTTGAAACGTTAGATTGGTTCATGACATTTACTTTTTGAAGATAATTTCATTTAAATGTTGACCGCGGCTGCGTCTTAGGTGGTCCATTCGGAAAGTCCAATTTTGGGCAACTTTTTCGAGCATTTCGGCCGGAATAGCCCGAATTTCTTCGGAAATGTTGTCTTCCAAAGCTGGAATAGTTGCTGGCTTATTTCTGTAGACTTTAGACTTGACGTAGCCCCACAAAAAATAGTCTAAAGGCGTTAAATCGCATGATCTTGGTGGCCAACTTACGGGTCCATTTCTTGAGATGAATTGTTGTCCGAAGTTTTCCCTCAAAATGGCCATAGAATCGCGAGCTGTGTGGCATGTAGCGCCATCTTGTTGAAACCACATGTCAACCAAGTACAGTTCTTCCATTTTTGGCAACAAAAAGTTTGTTAGCATCGAACGATAGCGATCGCCATTCACCGTAACGTTGCGTCCAACAGCATCTTTGAAAAAATACGGTCCAATGATTCCACCAGCGTACAAACCACACCAAACAGTGCATTTTTCGGGATGCATGGGCAGTTCTTGAACGGCTTCTGGTTGCTCTTCACCCCAAATGCGGCAATTTTGCTTATTTACGTAGCCATTCAACCAGAAATGAGCCTCATCGCTCATCGGACGTAAAGCGCGAAACACATTTCGAACCGAACACTGATTTTGGTAATAAAATTCAATGATTTGCAAGCGTTGCTCGTTAGCAAGTCTATTCATGATGAAATGTCACAGCATACTGAGCATCTTTCTCTTTGACACCATGTCTGAAATCCCACGTGATCTGTCAAATACTAATGCATGAAAATCCTAACCTCAAAAAAATCACCCGTTATATATCGACTAAAAGAACGGGCAACCCGCATTTTGTGCAAGGTATTATGGATCGTTTCGGAGATTGCTCGTATTTGGTTAATATACAATTGCCAGCATGTACTGGGTAACTTTTTAAAAAATCCGGTTAGTTATGTGGATGGAATTTTGTACGTTGAGAGTTATTTCTTCAAGTTTTACGCTGTGAATTAATGTATTGCTACTTTAAAGTTTCCAAAAATAAAATAGAAGATTTTTCCTTTAATTTAATGTATCATTCTTAAGATTTTTAGCTTATGATTGGATGGTGTCATCATTGGCAATGCACGCATCCGGTTAGACGTGTGAGTCACTGTATGTACATTCTTACATACTACTGTGTCCAAAAAATAAGGCGACATTTGAATTTAAACTGCGCGCGTCGAAGGATTTGGAAAATTATTTTTTTTTAAGGTTGGTAGTACTGTCGGTCACATTTATGTCACATTGCAGGTCAAAATATTCATTAGTGTTTGAGATACGTGTCGTTTGGTGAGCTGCTAAAAGTGAGTTTTTCGCTTTTTGCGATGTCGAGATTTGTTGAGCAAAGAATTTGCATTAAATTTTGTTTACGAAATCAATTTTCTGCTGCGGATACGTTGAGGATGGTGCAAAAAGCTGATGAGGCTATGTCTAAAACAAATGTTTACAAGTGGTATAGTGAGTTCCAAGCTGGCCGCGAACGTGTCGAAGACGTAGAACGTCCAGGGCGACAATCAACCTCAACCAAAGAAACTCACGTTCAACAAATCAAAGATTTGGTGTTGATAAACCGTCGATTAACAATTAGAGACCTTGCTGATGAAGTTGGCATATTGAAAGGCTCAGCCAATTCCATTTTGAAGGTTGTTTTAGGCCTCAAGCGCGTCAAATTTCGACTGGTACCGAAAACATTGAATTTTTTGTAAAAAAGGCGTCGCGTTGAAGTGTGTGAAACGATGCTTTCCGACTACCAGGGTGTCATGAAATGCGTTATAACTGGCGATGAGACTTGAATCTATGCTTACGACCCCGTAACAAACGATCAATTGAGCGAATATCGTGCCAAAAGAGAGCCGAGACCAAAAAAATCGCGCCAAAGTCGCTCAAAAGTCAAGATCATGTTGACTGTTTTCTTCGATTATCGTGGTGTTGTGCATTATGAATTCCTTCCAACCGGTCAAACAGTCAACAAGGAATATTATTTGAATGTTATGCGTCGTTTCCGTAATGTTATCCGCCTAAAAAGGCCGGAATTGTGGAAAGGCAATTCTTGGTTTTTACACCACGATAAAGCACCATCCCATACTGCCCTCGTAATTCGTGATCATTTCGCCAAAAACACAACCCATATCGTTCCGCAACCACCGTATTCACCTAATCTGGCGCCGTGCGACTTCTGGCTGTTCACCAAGCTCAAAAAAACCGCTCCGGGGACACCATTTTTATACGATAGAGGAGATTCATGCCGCAGCGAAGACGGAACTGAAGGCCATCCCGGAAAGTGACTACAACTAGTGTTTCAAAGATTGGAAAATCCGTTGGCATAAGTGCATTGCATCGGAAGGGGATTACTTTAAAGGGGATGAAATTGATTTGGAAGAATAAATAATTTTCAAAATAAATACAATGTCACCTTATTTTTTGGGCACAGTAGTATATTCTTAGTCTGGAAAACATCTATCTTTCTACACTGATGGACAAAAGCCACCGTCATATGACCATTACATACAAACTAAAATTTAATTGAATGTATTTGGTGCCAAAATAAAATGTTTTATGTTTTGCCTTATTTACAAAAAGAACTACACTTACCTTAAAGTACATATTTATTATGGACAAAAGTCACTCGTCGTTTTATTTTACTTCTACCACAACCAAGTTCTTGGAATATGATAACTTTGAAATTGATCTGTCACAATAAAGTACCGTTACTTTTTCTGAGAAAGCTTTAAAACGTTGCGAATAAATAAGAAATTAGTCAAAAAAGAAAAGAAGCGACTGTTGAGGAGCGGAAAATTATATTGAATGTTTATAAACAGCAAAAGACTATTCGGGAAATATGTGAACTAGTTCAAGGGCCCCGTACCAAAATTACTGGTATTATAAATCGCTTCCAAAATGACCCACATTGTATCAACCGAGAAGTGGAAGACCGCTAGCGCTATCAGAACGGGACAAACGGGAGATAGTGAAGATAATAAAAAAAGTTTCAAAACTCCATCATCGAAGATAGCTGCAACCCTGAAGGAAGACGTTTGTACGGTTGTTCATCCTCGGACTGTTCGTAGAGCGCTAAATAGTGCTGGGTACAATGCCCGTGTTTGTCGCAAAAAAGCAACGATAAGTAAGAAAGAAAACGACTTTTATTCCCAAAAAAGCACGTAAAAGAGCCGACGGACTTTTGGGAGAAAGTAATATTTTCTGATGAAAGCAAATTTAGTCTATACAAGTCAGATGGACGAGTTTTGACATGGCGGAGAAATGGCGAAGCATTGTCGGAAAAAAATATTCACTCAACAGTAAAACACAGGGGTGGTGGAGTTTTTGGTGTGGGGGGGTATGTCAGCATCTGGGATTGGAGAGCTCGTGTTTATTGATGAAATAATGGACAAAACACTTTATTTGAATATTCTTAAATAAAATTAAAAAAAAAAAGTGCTCAAAAACTTGGAACACGACTACCACTTTCAGCATGACAACGACCCCAAGCATACAGCAGAAATTATTCGCTTATGGGCTCACACTTTGAAAACTCCACCTTAATCCGCCGATCTCAATCCGATCGAACATTTATGGGACCACTTAGATAGAACACCATGTTTCACCAAAAATTGGCTAAAGCAAATACTTCTTGAAGAATGGATGAAAATTAATTCAGATGTTACGAAAAAATTATTTCATTGAATGCAAAAACGTTTACAAAAGTTATTAAGAATAACGGTAAACATACAACACATTAAAATATATTTTATTCACCTATAATGAAATTTTATGTAATGTGACGGTGACATGTGTCCATAGGAAATATGCATATTCATTTTTAAATTTATATTTTGGTAGAATAAGTAAAGTTAAAAAAAATATTATATACATACAGCTAGTGTCATTGAAAATCGTACAGCAAGTAAAATTTTAAGTTTTCTTAACTTTCGCTATTTTTTTTTAGAATTCAAATCAAGAAATTGGAACATACTGATTTTAATCGGTTTATATTTTGTATTAAAGTGTTCATTGCAGTAATATTTTCATAAATATATAAAGTTTTTGTAAAATGAAGCAAACGACTATTGATATGCGCGAACCGCCAATTAATCATAATTCAGTATATTATTGCAAGATATAAAAATGAAAATCGGGTGGCTAATAAGATTAAAAAAATCAAAAAAAAAAAAAAAAACAGAAGCTGACGGTGACTGACGAACGATGGATCATAAGGAAAGTTAAGGAGAACCCAACCATTTCCGCGCCTAAAATTGCCACAAATCTTAAATTTTACGTAAAAAAGGAAGTAAGTGATTCAACTATTCGTAGAGTGCTTAGAAAAAATGATTTCCACGGCAGAGTGGCACGCAACAAGCCTTTAATTAAAAAGCACAATCGAAAGATTCGACTTGAATTTGCAAGGACCTATCTTAAGCAGCCTGCTGAGTTCTGGAATGATGTTATATTCACGGATGAGTCTAAGTTTAACATTTTTATGTCCGATGGAAAAGTAAATGTGTGGAGATAACCCAGCAGTGCAATGGATCCTAAAAATTTGCGACCGAGAGTCAAGCATGGCGGAGGTTCAGTCATGGTATGGGGATGCATTTTCTCTTTTGGTGTGGGAAATTTGGTGTTCATCGATGGTTGTATAGACCAGTGGAAATAAGGAAAATCTTAAGCAGAGCGCTGAAAAAATGGGTATTGCAAGTACATTTAAGCTGTACGCTGACAAAGCATACAGCACATTCGGCACGAATGTGGGCACTCTATAATTGTCCAAAAGTGCTGAAAACTCCAGCTGTCTCCAGATTTCAACGACATTGAACACGTATGGAATCATTTGGACCAAAATATTAAGGCTCAGCCAATTTCAAACATTTCTGCCTTAGAAAACGCGCTCCAAAGTGAATGGAGTAAAATATCCCTAGATTACTGTAAGAAGTTGGTTGAATCAATGCCCAAGCGTATAAAAGCTGCTGAAACTAATAAAGGTTTTCCAACTAAATACTAAATATTAGTTTTCAGCAATGATATTAATTTTTTGTATCATTTTTTTTTACATTTAAAATGAAAAAAGACACACTTTACGATTTTAACTGACTGAATATTACTTAGCCAAGAGTATTAAAATGACCTGTTATTTGTTATTTTTATTAAATATTTTTAAGTTTTGTGAATAAATGAATGGGGATTGTTTAGTATCGCGCCGGTGACGTATCGTTTATGGAGAAAAACAGGGGATGCTACCCCTCACGCCCCCTTATTGGAAAGAGGAAGGATCGAACTTTTTAATAAAGCCGCCCCCCCAACCTACTATAGACCTGAAGGGAGCCCTTTGAAAATCAAAATAAAAAAAACCAAAATGCAACGTATATACATATTTAATTGCATCTATTAATGATACAAAGGGATCTTTTTCTTGTTTTTGAATAGATCGCCTCCACATATATTCAACGATGACGCCGGCGAAGTTGCCGGTTTGATTATAATTGGCTTTGTAAAAGAAACGTTCTCTTCTTTCTTTTTAACTTAACTGAATTACTTTCGCGTAGTACTCCTTTCAGCGTTGGCGGCCTTCGGCCGCACTCTAAAAAAGTAACCCTGGTCGAGCGAATACCCGGTGTGACCGAAGTCCTTTTTGCGTTGGCGACCTTCGGCCGCGCTCTAAAAAAATTACCCTGGTTGTGCTCCTTTCTGCATTGGCGACCTTCGGCCCCGCTTTACCGGTCCAACACAGGCTACGCCATCCACAGTATTTTAGCATTGAACGCCTTTTCGCGTTCACTTCATATATTTATTGCTAAGTGGGTTTAATTTATTCCCTTTTGTTCGTGCTTTCTCGGTAATTTGACAGTTCAAATTAGGCAGTCATTTTGGTTTTTCGCATTATTGAACTCAACGCAGAAAAAGGTGTATTTTATTTAAAGATTTACAAAGAAATTAACCATAAGTAATTAAAAACATTACTAGTGGTTTTTATAATTCATAAGTAACATATGTGCGTGAAAATGTACCCATATTTGGTTTGGTACAATGACAACGGATGAAAATACATAATATATTTAGAAACTTGCAAAAAAAAATAGCATTTTTTAAAGTGAATTTGTGAAAAAATTTGGAACCAATTTTTATAGTTTTAAAATAAAGTTCGGGGAATGTTTAGTATCGCGCCGGTTTAGTATCGTTTATGGTGAAAAAGGGGGCGGGGCTACCCCCCCTCACACCCCCTTATTGGATAGAGGAAGGATTGAACTTCTAAAAAATAACCCTGGTCGGTCCAACACCGGGGTGTATCAGATTTTTTTTCGCATAGAACTCCTTTTTGCGTGGGCGGCCTTCGGCCGAGCTTAAAAAAAAATAACCCTGGTCGGTCCAACACCGGGGTATATCAGATTTTTTTTTCGCATAAAACTCCTTTTTGCGTGGGCGGCCTTCGGCCGCGCTTTAAAAAAATAACCCTGGCCGGTCCAACACCGGTTACGCCATCCACAGTATTTTAGCATTGAACACCTTTTCGCGTTGACTTCATACATTTATTGCTAAGTGGGTTTGATTTATTCCCTTTTGTTCGTGCTTTCTCGGTAATTTGACAGTTCAAATTAGGCAGTCATTTTGGTTTTTCGCATTATTGAACTCAACTCAGTAAAAGGTGTATTTTATTTAAAGATTTACAAAGAAATTAACAATCAAAAGTAATTAAAAACATTACTAGTGGTTTTTATAATTCATAAGTAAAATATGGGCGTGAAAATGTATCCATAAATGGTTTGGTACAATGCACAATAGATGAAAATACACTAGCATATATTTAGAACTTTGCAAAAAATGGCAATTTTTAAAGTGAATTTGTGCAAAAATTTGTGAACCGATTTTTATAAAATATGTTTTAAAATAAAGTTCGAGAATTTAAGCATACATGCGTGTTTAAAATTTTCAATTTGGTTTTCTCGTTTAGGTACGGTGAGCGAAAATTAACCGGCGCGATACTAAACCCAACCCTAAAGTTCGACAATTTAAGCATACATGCGTGTTTAAAATTTTCAATTTGGTTCTCTCGTCTAGATGCAGTGAGCTAAAATTAACCGACGCGATATTAAACGCAACCCAAATGAATTTAAGGTTTTATATAAAACGCCTACTAGTATATTTAGTTGGAATTATCTGAAGTAGTTAGGAACTGGACATTAAAATACTTAAAATGGGTGCCTGTACGATTTCCAATGACACTCACTGGCACAATTCCGATTTCTTTGGCGCCGCGATTTGAAGGTACCGTTGGAAAGAGGAAGTCCTCCTGATTAAAAAACATAGGGGTAAAAAAACCAAATTTCCGTATAAATGGGGTATGTCCGGATAGGGGAGCTTCTCCAGAGGAGGAATATCCAAAAATAACATAAAAATAACTAATATTTTTTAAGGGGTAAAAAAACCGAATTTCCGTATAAATGGGGTATGTACGGATAGGGGAGCTTCTCCAGAGGAGGAATATCCAAAAATAACATAAAAATAACTAATATTTTTTGAAATATTCACGTTTAAAAATTCAAAAATTGCCCTAAGAAAACATGTTATTTCTCCATGTTTCACAGAATATTTTCACGTTTTTCACTCACTATATTGAAATATACACTCTTAATATTGAAATAAGTTCACTTTTCACTTTTATTTTGTAATTTTTCATCCAAATTTAGTAATTTAAAATCATTTACCAAATTTATGGCTGCAAAGTTTAGAGTGTTTATATTTACGAGGAAAACCAGCGTTGCCACACCTTAAAAACCAAAAGTGAAGAATTTTTTAGCGTTTCACAGCGTTTTCTTTGTTTGTACTTTCGAGTGATTCTTTTTTCTTTATTAACTATAAAAAACTATAAAGAAGATTTTTCAAGCTAAAATTGAATATGTGAACACTTTTGCATATACATACATATTATACATACATACATATGTATATGAATATATGAATAATATGTGATTTATATTTAATAAACACAGATAAGTAAAATCGTGTGATAATATTATAATATTACGAGCGAATACCCGGGGTGGCTGAAGTACTTTCGCATAGTACTCCTTTCTGTGTTAGCGGCCTTCGGCCGCACTCTAAAAAAATAACCCTGGCCGAGCGAATACCCGGGGTGACTGAAGTACTTTCGCATAGTACTCCTTTCTGCGTTGGCGGCCTTCGGCCGCGCTTTAAAAAAATAACCCTGGTCGAGCGAATACCCAGGTTGACTGAAGTACTTTTGCGTAGTACTCCTTTCTGTGTTGCCGGCCTTCGGCCGCGGTTTAAAAAAATAACCCTGGCCGAGCGAATACCCGGGGTGACTGAAGCACTTTCGCATAGTGCTCCTTTCTGCGTTGGCGGCCTTCGGCCGCGCTTTAAAAAAATAACCCTGGCCGAGCGAATACCCGGAGTGACTGAAGTACTTTCGCACTCCTTTCTGCGTTGGCGGCCTTCGGCCGCGGTTTAAAAAAATAACCCTGGCCGAGCGAATACCCGGGGTGACTGAAGTACTTTCGCATAGTACTCCTTTCTGCGTTGGCGGCCTTCGGCAGCGGTTTAAAAAAATAACCCTGGCCGAGCGAATACCTGGTTTGACTGAAGTACTTTCGCATAGTACTCCTTTCGGCGTTGGCGGCCTTCGGCCGCGCTTTAAAAAAATAACCCTGGCCGAGCGAATACCCGGGGTGACTGAAGTACTTTCGCATAGTACTCCTTTCTGCGTTGAAAATAATAAAATATATTGACTTTTTGGTATAAAGTGGTTATAATTTATGGTTATCATGAACTCAAAATTTAAGTTTTCGTTATAAAATGGTAAATTTTGGTTATTATATCTGTCAGCGATTTCCATTTATTTTTGATGATACATTGGTTTGTATTTTAGGTGACAATATATATATTATTACTGATGAGTCTTTCCACTCCTTTCTCTTGGGCCTTGGCCGCGTTTAAAAAAAATAACCCTGCCAGAATACAGTGTGATAAAGTATTTGATAGTACTCCTTTCTGGTTGGCGGCCTTCGGCGGTTTAAAAAAATACCCTGGCCGAGCAAACCCGGTGTGACTGAAGTCTTTCGCATAGTACCCTTTCTGCTTGAAATAAAAAAATATATTGACTTTTTGGTATAAAGTGGTTATAATTTATGGTTATCATGAACTCAAAATTTAAGTTTTCGTTATAAAATGGTAAATTTTGGTTATTATATCTGTCAGCGATTTCCATTTATTTTTGATGATACATTGGTTTGTATTTTAGGTGACAATATATATATTATTACTGACTGAAGTACTTTCGCACTCCTTTCTGCGTTGGCGGCCTTCGGCCGCGGTTTAAAAAAATAACCCTGGCCGAGCGAATACCCAGTGTGACTAAGTACTTTCGCATAGTACTCCTTTCTGCGTTGGCGGCCTTCGGCCGCGCTTTAAAAAAATAACCCTGGCCGAGCGAATACCCGGTGTGACTGAAGTACTTTCGCATAGTACTCCTTTCTGCGTTGGCGGCCTTCGGCCGCGCTTTAAAAAAATAACCCTGGCCGAGCGAATACCCGGGGTGACTGAAGTACTTTCGCATAGTACTCCTTTCTGCGTTGGCGGCCTTTGGCCGCAGTTTAAAAAAATAACCCTGGCCGAGCGAATACCCGGGGTGACTGAAGCACTTTCGCATAGTGCTCCTTTCTGCGTTGGCCGCCTTCGGCCGCGCTTTAAAAAAATAACCCTGGCCGAGCGAATACCCGGGGTGACTGAAGTACTTTCGCATAGTACTCCTTTCTGCGTTGGCGGCCTTCGGCCGCGGTTTAAAAAAATAACCCTGGCCGAGCGAATACCTGGTGTGACTGAAGTACTTTCGCATAGTACTCCTTTCTGCGTTGGCGGCCTTCGGCCGCGCTTTAAAAAAATAACCGTGGCCGAGCGAATACCCGGGGTGACTGAAGTACTTTCGCATAGTACTCCTTTCTGCGTTGGCGGCCTTCGGCCGCAGTTTAAAAAAATAACCCTGGCCGAGCGAATACCTGGTGTGACTGAAGTACTTTCGCATAGTACTCCTTTCGGCGTTGGCGGCCTTCGGCCGCGGTTTAAAAAAATAACCCTGGCCGAGCGAATACCCGGGGTGACTGAAGTACTTTCGCATAGTACTCCTTTCTGCGTTGAAAATAATAAAATATATTGACTTTTTGGTATAAAGTGGTTATAATTTATGGTTATCATGAACTCAAAATTTAAGTTTTCGTTATAAAATGGTAAATTTTGGTTATTATATCTGTCAGCGATTTCCATTTATTTTTGATGATACATTGGTTTGTATTTTAGGTGACAATATATATTATTATATTTAAAACATGAGTTTGAGTGCATAATAACCAAAAAATATAACTACTTTATATCCAAAACTCAAATTTTGTTTCAATATGACTGCATAATAACCAAAAAATATAACCACTTTATATCCAATATTGAAATAAAGTTTAAGTTTTCGTTATAAAATGGATAAATTTTTGTTATTATATCTGTCAGCGATTTCCATTTATTTTTGATGATACATTGGTTTGTATTTTAGGCGACAATCAGGGGTGTTGTGGAATCCAAGACAGAATTGCTTAGCTGTCAGAATTGCAAACCAATTCTGATTTTAAATGGTGTCACAGAATCTGATTGGATTTTCGTCTTTTCGAACATACGCAAAACCAATATTCGAACCAGCTGTTTACTAATGTGACAAAACTTGCAAGTGAATACATACAAGCAATCCTATTAAAGTTTTTAATGAGTTCCGAATTAAAGAAAGATTTTAAGAGATAACATTTATTGAATGAATAATGACGCATTTGGGTGTTAAATTTCGTTTTTTCATTTTTACAATTTTTCTTAATTGGCGGGCAGGATAGAAAAAAAATTGAACGTCGTGGAATTGGGGCAAAGTTTATTATCTTTGGCATTAAATTATCTTCTATTTAAACTAAAAAAAAACTAAGAAAAGTTAAGTTTGAACATAACGGGTGATTTTTTAAGAGCTTGATAACTTTTTTAAAAAAAAAAACGCATAAAATTTGCAAAATCTCATCGGTTCTTTATTTGAAACGTTAGATTGGTTCATGACATTTACTTTTTGAAGATAATTTCATTTAAATGTTGACCGCGGCTGCGTCTTAGGTGGTCCATTCGGAAAGTCCAATTTTGGGCAACTTTTTCGAGCATTTCGGCCGGAATAGCCCGAATTTCTTCGGAAATGTTGTCTTCCAAAGCTGGAATAGTTGCTGGCTTATTTCTGTAGACTTTAGACTTGACGTAGCCCCACAAAAAATAGTCTAAAGGCGTTAAATCGCATGATCTTGGTGGCCAACTTACGGGTCCATTTCTTGAGATGAATTGTTGTCCGAAGTTTTCCCTCAAAATGGCCATAGAATCGCGAGCTGTGTGGCATGTAGCGCCATCTTGTTGAAACCACATGTCAACCAAGTTCAGTTCTTCCATTTTTGGCAACAAAAAGTTTGTTAGCATCGAACGATAGCGATCGCCATTCACCGTAACGTTGCGTCCAACAGCATCTTTGAAAAAATACGGTCCAATGATTCCACCAGCGTACAAACCACACCAAACAGTGCATTTTTCGGGATGCATGGGCAGTTCTTGAACGGCTTCTGGTTGCTCTTCACCCCAAATGCGGCAATTTTGCTTATTTACGTAGCCATTCAACCAGAAATGAGCCTCATCGCTCATCGGACACGGACGCGAAACACATTTCGAACCGAACACTGATTTTGGTAATAAAATTCAATGATTTGCAAGCGTTGCTCGTTAGTAAGTCTATTCATGATGAAATGTCAAAGCATACTGAGCATCTTTCTCTTTGACACCATGTCTGACATCCCACGTGATCTGTCAAATACTACTGCATGAAAATCCTAACCTCAAAAAAATCACCCGTTACTTATATTTAAAGTAAAATTTTTTTAGACCAAAATCTGTTTTTTTTTTTTTAATTTTAAAAAATTTTATACTTTTTATTTTATATTTTCCCAGTTTAACTTGAACATAAGTTATTAAAATATATGAATCTCTTTGAATTTTTTGTTTCCGATAGAAATCGCGACCTGCATCCTGACCGCCGTCTGGCATATGCACATGCGATAAGCATCTGGCAATTGCTTTTCAAAGACAAATGTAAAAGATTTGGTTCAAAAAAATTTGCGGATGATGTTTAAATATATAACTATAAATCCTAGAAATTTCGCTTCAATCAATTATTTTTTTCCTTCCCAAAAAAAAAAAACGAGTTTTTCAAGCCTCTAAAAAAGGCTCCCCTCTTAAATATGGGGATTTTTTTTTGTAAAAAACTTAATAATTAAGACATTTCGTGTTTTATTCTTATGTTTTCTCCTATAGAAATAAAGATAAATTAATTCGTAACATTAAAATAACTTGATTTCTTAAGTGGCATTTCAAATCTGTGTGCGACTATCTTCTTGTTTTGTTTCTGACAGCAAAACCGATAAAATTGGTTTCCGTGACACCCAAAACCGATACAAATTCTGTTTCGAATATCAAACCAATAATATCTGAATTCATGACACCTACCGCTTTTTTTGATCGGTTTCAATTCTGATTCCGACAACTATCAGATTCCACAACACCCCTGAATATATATATTATTATAATTATAATATAAGTTTTGGGTATGAAGTGGTTATATTTTTCGGTTATCATGCACTCATATTGAAACAAAAATTGAGTTTTCGTACTGTACCCATGTACTGTACACTTTATTACGTAATATCATTATATAATATTAGTTACTTATACATATGTATATATAATATTATTATATAATATTACTAATTTATGTATATAATATTACTTATTTGCTTAATAAATTTAAAAAGAAAAATATCCATATGCATGAATAGAGGAATTTTTGGGAAAAAGAGGAATTTCAGCGAATTGCCTTATCATCACATGGCAGCGCTCCATTTCGTCGTAATTTTTAGTAAACAAATAAGGATGAAATAAGTGTAAAATGTAATTTTTAAAATAAGGATTTTTTAGGTAAAAAACCTGCTAAAAGAGTTAAATGTTGATTTATTTGAAAGATTATAGTGCAATTTAATTAATTTGAAGTGAAAAATGTGAAAAAAGTGTGTTTAATGTGGTGAAATAGCTCCTTGAAATGGTCCAATTTTGCGAATTTTTGAACTTTAAGGCCGAATATCTCCTAAACTAAGCGTTTGCGGACCCTATAACCCTATATGTTTTTTAATCAGGATGACTTCTTCTTTCCAACGGTACCTTCAAATCGCGGCGCCAAAGAAATCGGAATTGTGCCTTATTTTTGGATATTCCTCCTCTGGAGAAGCTCCCCTATCCGTACATACCCCATTTATACGGAAATTCGGTTTTTTTACCCCTCCGCCAAAGTAATCGGAATCGTGCCTACTCACTGTATATAAAATAATAAATTGCAGATTCAGTTGAGCATATGAGGTTTTGTATTTTTAATATTTTGTGGGCGTGGCCACTCTTCAAACATTTTTAATACCAAATGACAGTGACTTTCGTCCAGCAGTGTATACTCCGACTTCACTGGGTGTTATATAAGTTTTTCAAAATTTTAATTGAAAGCCTAAAAAATAAAAAATATTACGATTTTGCACAATATTTACGCCATAAATGGCATCACTGTTCGAAATTCAATTGAGAACTAGTGATGCAAACAGTGATCGGGTTCGAAATATCGATACTCTCGATATTCTAGACTAAACAAGAATTGATAAAAATGAGATATATATAAAAGAAAAATATTATTAATTGGAAAAATAAAACTAAATAGAAATATCGATATTCTCAATATTCGAGTCTGAAAGAAAATTGGTAAAAATGAGAAATACATAATAGAAAAATAATAATAATTGGAAAAATAAAAATAAATTAAAATATCGATATTCTCAATATACGAGTCTGGTCGAGAATTGGCAAAAATGAGAAATACATAATAGGAAAATTTATAATTCATTATTATTGCAGAAAGAAGAAGAATTTGGATACAGAAGAATTTTGAACACCGGGGTTTTGGACCGACCAGGGATATTATTTTTCGAGCGCTCGAATATTGAGAGTATCGATAATTCGAAAACGATCAGTGCATGAGTGGCCATTCGAATTTACAACAGCTGTGCCATAATTTCGAACATAACCTTGCCATTTTCGTTAAAGTGAAGTGATTGTAAAGTTTTTCATATTTTTATAAAAATAACAAAAAAAACCAATTTTTCTTATTGATTAACTAAATTACATCAATAATTACGCGTATATAACTTATATAAAGTATAATTTCAACATCCAAAGACGTGTAAAGTGCAAAAGTGAATTTTTGATTTCGGGAAATACGATGTTTTTTGATAAAAACAAAGAAAATACTGATTTTAAAGGCACGCGCCTAACATATTCGTAAATAAGAACTAAAAACGAGTATTTTAAGACCTTTCCCGTGAAAATTAGTGCACGTTTTCGGAAAAGCCGCTCTCCTGAACATTTACCCAGTTGAGCATATGAGGTTTTGTATTTTTAATATTTTGTGGGCGTGGCCACTCTTCAAACATTTTTAATACCAA
This sequence comes from Bactrocera correcta, assembly GCA_027475135.1. Lineage (NCBI taxonomy): Eukaryota > Metazoa > Arthropoda > Insecta > Diptera > Tephritidae > Bactrocera > Bactrocera correcta. The sequence goes on from CM050327.1 coordinate 62,405,969, forward strand.
ATGACAGTGACTTTCGTCCAGCAGTGTATACCCCGACTTCACTGGGTGTTATATAAGTTTTTCAAAATTTTAATTGAAAGCCTAAAAATATTAAAAATGCATCATCCTATACCTATACCTACACCTATACTCATAATAATAACTTATATAACGTATTAATTATGCTAATCAATATTCAACTCATGTAGTGTACAGTACATGTTAAAGAATTATAAATAATATTCAAACTATCAACAGTCAAACTATTACGCAATTAATAAAAAGCACAACTTACATCCCTTTATTAACACATCGGTGCAACATCGATCTAAACGTTTTCCATAATCATCCTCTGGAAAGCTGACTTTGGGAGCAACCATTTTAAAAGAATTTCTAGTTTCGTACACAGAAAACTTATATGTACATATATTAATGGTCGAGTAACAACATTGAAAGACTGAAGAATATATCTTCCCAATAACGGGGCATCTCGACAGGCAAAAATTTATTGTATACTAAGTCTGCTATTACACACTTCAACTTTTGTTGCGGCAATTCTTGGTTATAGGCAAGGGGGCGACGAGGAGAAGAGAATCGCACCAAGTTTCCAGTGTTCAGCAACACGCTTTGTGTTCTTATTCGTAACAGTTCTCTGCGACGTTTGTCGGCATTCGTGTTCTTTCTTTCGTAGTACATAGTTGCATTTGCGTACATTTTTTTTAAATTAATATATTGAATATATTTAAAAAATTTAATTTCGTCTTTTGGCAAGCAATTTGCAAATATGTATAGATATATGTATAAATTAAAGTAAATATTTTAGAAATGGAGTGTGACGAAAAAATTAAATAAACTAAAATATTGTGAAATGTATTGAGGAAACCATACAAATACCATACAAGGTTAAAGTAAAGTGAAAGAGAATGAGAAAAACACTCGAACAGAGTTGCGCAACACAAACTGCTTGTGGGAATGTAATGGGCGACAGCAAAAGTGAATCGCCCGAGAATTAGCAATAAAAGTTGACGCGCGTAATCAAACTAACTGTATTGCTGTGCGTTTTGCCTGTAGAGACTCCAAATTGCTTACGGGGCATCTCGACGCCTATAGCCTGGGGAGACTCCACATTGCTTATTGCTTACGATATATGGAATACTAATTAGTTTGCCATATATCGTAAGCTATAAGCTCTCACTTCAGCAGTTTGACAGTGCAATTTTCATTTCTATGAAAATTTCGAAGAGGCAACATATCCCATTTGCACATATGCCGACGTCATTTTCATATCGGTAATACGAAAATTAGAAGAGCGAGTATTAAGACGGTTGTGTTGTATTATAAAAATAAATTACATTTTCAAAATAACACTTTTTCAAAAAATTAATATTTAGATTAATATTCTTAATTTACAGAAAAATTATGCAAATTGGATTGGGAATGAGCGAAGTCTTAAATTAATTAAACTTATACAAGCATAAATCAATATATCATTGCTCGTTTTAAATTTATTATTTTAATTGGTATATAAAATGTATGCCACAATTATCACATAGTAGTCTAAAAATATGAATTCTTATTTTTCCCAGAAATATATTTGTAAAACAGGATTTTTAGCCTTTTTGTATTTTCAACATAGAATATTTAAGGAGTTCAAGAACTCAAAACGTGCGCTACATCAACTGCCTACCAGACGGCATTTCCCAAACGATAAAAAAAAAAAATTTCAAGAGCTCAAAGCTTGCGCTACATCAGCTCGAAGCTTTCTACCCTACGCTTTTGCGAAAATGATTATATCATGATGGCAAATGCCCACATACAGATTTGGCAATGGCAATAGCAATACGTTTGACAGCTAGTATTCTATAAAATCTATCCTGTCGAGATGCCCAGTAATTAGTAAGCCATATATTGAAAGCAATGAACTTTCACTTCAGCAGTTTGACAGATCAGTTTTCGTTTCTATGGAACTTTCGAAGAGGCAACACTTCCCATTTATAGAGACCATACACGGGCACACATGTGCGTTCGATCTGTGTGAATTCGTTTGCCCATACACGACACTCAAATCCATTTTGCGTTCTTTCTTCACACAGTTAACATCTGCGTCAGGCAACCGGAAAATTTCTTGGAATTTATTCCTAAATTAGAACTTTCGTCTATTTCTTTGTATTTCATTAATAAGTTATTCCAACTTTTATTTTTCTCAATTTTATTTTTATATCTGATACGAAATCTTTACTAAGGCAAGAGCCTGCTTTAGAAACTTCAAACAATCGCTGAAATCTCTTTAAAAATTATCTCACAACAAACAAAGTTATAGATTGGAATTCGAAATATTGTCGAAGCCAGAAGGGAAATAGTGACCAAGCGTCTAATAGATACATACAAGTATATGAGAGCTTGGGCAAAAAGCGAAAACTTTGAAGCGCGATTTCTCGGTATTTTATTTTTACGATTTTTCTTAATTGGCGGGCAAAGTTGGAATTGACATAAAATTATCTTCTATTTAAACTAAAAACAACTAAGAAAAGTCAATTTTGAACATATTTTTAAACAAAAACTAAAGTAAAATGTTTTGGTCAAAAACCTTTTTTTTCAATTTTTAAAAAATTTGTAAAATTTTACACTTTTTTTTGGAATTTTCATAGTTTAACTAGAAGATACAAAAGTTATTAAAAACATGAATCTCTTTGAATTTTTTGCTACTGATAAATGCATATACAAGATGTATCGGGTAAATGCTTCCCAAAGGCAGAATTTCAAAGATTTCGTATTCAAAAAATTTGTGAAAGATGTTCAAATATATACTATATACTATAAAGCCTAAAAATTTCGCTTTAATCAATTATTTCTTTCCCTCCCAAAGAAATCCTCAAAAATAGATTTTTTGAGCCTCTAAAGCAAGCTCTCCCCTTAACACTTGCTATTGTCCGCGATCTTCACTCACGCTCACAATGCCATACACGATAAACATGTTCGCCGATCGTAAAAAATCAAACATTTTCACGAACATGGATCGGTACGCGAACAAGCCCATACACGAGTAAACCGCATGTTTACACATACCGATCGAACGCACTTGTGTGTCGTGTATGCCCACTTTTACATATATGCCGACGGCAGCTTTATTTCGGTAATATTGAATTTAGTAGAGCGAGTATTTAGACGGCTGTGTTAAAATTTAATATAAAAATAAAGGCACAATTCCGATTTCTTTAGCGCCGCGATCTGAAGGTAGCGTTGGAAAGAGGAAGTCCTCCTGATATATAGTGTTATAGGGTCCACAAACGCTGAACTAGGCGTTTATTCGACTTCAAAAGTCAAAAATTCCCGAAATTCGAACATTTCAACAAGCAATTTCACCACATTAAACACACTTTTCGCACATTTTTTATTAATTATAATTTTTAATTAATTAAATGAAACTATAAGCATTTAAATACATCCACGTTTTTCACTTTTTGTAGGTTTTTTTTATATAAGAAATCTTTATTTTAAAAATTACTTTTTACACACGTAGTGCGCATCATTTATGTGCTAACAATTATGAGGAAATGGAGCGCTGCCATATGATAATAAGCAAATATGAGAAATTCGCTGAATTTCTCTTTTTTATTTAGGAATCTTAGTTCTTTATTTAGCTTATTTCACATTTTCGCTTAGAAATGCATTATGTTCGCAACGCGAACTTTTCACAAACTAAATAATTATTTATTTCATTTATATTGCATTCACTTTTTTTTATATTTTTAAACAGGTAAGGAGTTGTTAAAAGATTCAACTGATTTTCAAACAATGCTCGACGATATGCCAAGTACTTCGAGGCAGAGCCGGTCTGCACTAAGCCGTAGCATATGCAGACCAAATGCTGTGAATTCACAGGAGCCGAACGCAGCCAATCCTGTTCCAAATCGGCGTTATCGGAAAAGCGCAAAAGACCGATATATTGATAAAAAAAAATCGAACAAAAAAGGAAAAGTGCTGAAGCGCAGGCGAAGTTTTACGCGAATATCGAAAAACGAATGCAGGATTTGGCCGAAAATAAAAAAATTCTAATAGAAATTTAACAAAAACAAAAAAAAAAATAATGAAAATAAAAGAAGAAAAATTAAAAATTTTAAAGCAGTATTTTATGAATAAAAATTAGAAAAGCTACTTGATTTCATAACGAATGTACATATATTGTTTTATTTAACGGAAATATATAATCAAGCTTATCATAAAATAAACATTTTTTACATTCAAATCTTGAACAAATGCATACGTATATGTACGTGGTTATATAAAACAAATATGTCGTAAAATTATAAATAATTTTAATATTTGAGATTGAAAATGGAAAATGTTGCTCTAGAAGTGTATTTTAAAATTAAAAAAATTAAAATTTATTAATTTCTTCGTGTTAAAATTGTAAGCAACTGATTCCGGTGTTCCTCCACTTGCTTCTCTCGGCAGCTCATTAGCAGTTCCTGGCTCCGGTTCGGCACTTTCAATTTGATGCTCAATAATTGTATCGTCGTTTGTAATAATACATATATTGTGCATAATGCATGCATTTGCAACTAAATTCGAAATTGCACATAAATTTCTGTGCTCCGTAAGTTTAAGAAGCCTTCGGAAACGTCCTTTCAGTGCTCCAAATACATTTTCAACAACTATTCTTGCTGAAGAATGTGTTTTGTTAAAGCTGATTTGATTAGGCGTTAACGAACCATAATCTTTAAACACTGGTATGAGGTAATTTCTGCAAGAGTAAGCCGAGTCCCCGAGAATAAAAGTAGAATTTGGAAATAAACTTTCCGCTTTTCTATAAAATGCTGACCTTTTCAGCACTCTAGAGTCATGATATGATCCGGGTTCACCACATTAAATATCAATAAATTTTTTATCAGCATCGACAATGGCCTGTAGAACAACACTATAATTACGTTTTCGATCAAAATATATATGTTTGTCTTTTATTGGTGCATTAATTGTTATATGGGTACAATCAATAGCACCAATAACACCTGGTATTTGTTTCCTTTGTAAAAACTTGCGAGTTGTTTCTTCCAACGCATCTCCAGGTGGCCACTTAACAAACTCATGACCTATTGAGATAACCCACGCGACAACCCGACGAACAATCGCCCATGCTGTGGACTTCGTTACACCAAACAATATGTCTAGTTGTCTGTAGGTAATTATGTTACTTAAATACCATACATACATGTGCATCATTGTTTTAGCAGGAATTTTGGCTTTTCCGGCCTTCGTAGCAAAACGGGTTTGTTCACTTTCTTCATATCTTCCTGCCAAAAATCCTCATACAGAAAAGTCTCATAACAAAAACAAAACATACCTATTAAGTAATCTAAAGTGGTGCGGCTCAAACGAAAGTGAGATTTGAAATCCTCATCTTCAAAATTATCAATGGTGTCCACAAAATTAGAGCATTTTGGATGCTCTATCTGCTCTTGTTCTGAATCCTCCGATGACGAACTTGATTCAGCAGCTAAACCAGCAAGGATGGCCAATATTTCGTTATACTCTTCAATATTTTAATTTGTGTACATAGTACCAAGCAACTGGAAAACATTCAAATTTAATTTTGTTTTAGTTTTAATTTAAAATCCCTACTTATTGCATCTTTTATAAAGTTTTCCATTTCACGCAGGTTTCTTCTTATACTTTTCATTTATATATTTTTCATTTGTTTACATTTTTATCTGTCAAAATGAGGGTTGTCGCTATTGCCAACTACTTTTTTGGGGAAAAATCATAGCTATTGTGAATGAAAAAAGCATTTTAACTGGCAATGCCTCTAGCCCAATATACAAGCTATGATAGCTTATGACAAGCAACCATAATTATGTTGGCTAAGTCTTCCATACAAAATAAGCTAATAGCTTAATTTTCTGGTCAAATAAAACACGCCTATTATTACGTATTAAAATAATAAAATACTTAGGGGACCCCGGGTATTGGCTCGATCAGGATTATTTTTTTTTTACAGCGCCTATGCAGAAAAGAGTACTACGCGAAAGAACTTCAGTCACCCCGATATAATATAAATTTTACAATATTATAGATTTTTACTTATATGTCTTTATTAAACATAAATCGCATACTATACATATACATATGTATGTATATGAAAAAAGTTTTCACAACTTAATATTATAACTTGAAAAATGTTGGAAAGTATTTTTGATTATAATTAATATAGAAAAAAGAGTCACGCAAAACAACAAACAAAGAAAAATCGTTAAGAATCCTACAAATTTGGTGTTTAAGATGTTGCAACGTTCGTTTTCCTCATAATTGTAAACAATCTAACGTTTGCAACGATGAGTGTGATAAGTGATTTTTAAATTAATAAATTTAGGTAAAATACTAGAAAATAAAAGTGAAATGTGAACTTATTTAAATGTTTAAAGTGCATATTCAAATATATAAAGTGAAAAATGTAAAAAAAAATTTGTAAAACTTAGAGAAATACCATGTGTTTGTAGTGCAAAAATAAAGTACATGATCAAAATAATTTAATACAATTTTCCAAAAAATTAATACTTAGTTTAATATTGTTAATTTGCGGAAAAATTATACAAAATTGATTGGCAAATGAGCAAAGTCTTAAATTTAATAAACTTATACAAGCATAAATCAAAATAACATCGCTCATATTAAATTTGTTATTTTAATTGGTAAATAAAATTTATTCTACAATATAACATATAGTCCGAAAATATGAAATCATTTTTTTCAAAATATACATTTATTAGAAAAGTATATTTTTCCGTATTTTTATATACTACATAAACTTTTTCATCCATATACAAATTTATAGCGCTATTGTGTAAGCAGTTTCCATTCACTATTTGAGACATTTTGAGGTAAAGTCTCAACTTGTGACCAGTTAATATTCAAATTACATACCAAAAGATGAAATAAAATTTTTTAAATATATTCAAAGTATTAATTTCAAAAAAATGTACGTAAATGCAACTATGTACTACGAAAGAAAGAACACGAATACCGAAAAACGTCGTAGCGAACTGTTACGAATAAGAACACAAAACGAGTTGCTGAACACTGGAAACTCGGCGCGATTCTCCTCTCCTCGTCGCCCCCTCGCCTATAAACCAAGAGTTGCCACAACAAAAGCTGCCGCGTGTAATACGGGAATAAGGGGATTCTCTTGTTATTGCAAAATCTTGTAGGGTGCACCTATTGCAGAATTTTCTTCTTGGTGCAATGGCTGTTAAATATGTCACACCAAAACCCATGTTTATTTTCGTGCCGTCATATATCCCTGATTCTGCAATGGGTGCTCTCTTTGCCTTGCATATTTCGGTATAGGATTTTTGCATTTTGTGTCATCTTGCAAGAGCAAGAGAATCCCCGTATTGATAGTTGTCAGTGAAAACTCATCGAAAACATACATTGTCGGTCCAAACGACTTGCATTCCATACAAATGTGTTTTCAAAATGTTTTTTATGTTGGTCCGAACATAGTATTACCCTTTTGAATATACTGAATGGAGATCATATAGTAGATATTAATCGATTGCCGCTTTTAAATATTAGGAACAAACTAAAACACGAAAAGGTTAGAAATAAATCAAATTCACATAAATTTCGTAAATATTATGAAACAAAGTCAACACATATTTAATTTTTATAGGTAATTGTTTTTTGACTATGTTATAGAAACGTTAATATTTGTTGTCGACATATTTATTTGCATTTATTTGTAAAAACATCTCTGAACAATGAAATCTAATAGATTTTGTGAATGTAACGTAAAGTGTAACCCCCTTCTGATGACGACCATGGCCAACGAAATAAGGGCTATGAATTGAGAGCATGCACCTGGAATGTCCGCTGCCCATCTGGTTGATGTCCTCGTTGGAGTGAAGGCTGACATCACCGTCGTCCAAGAAATGCGATGGACGGGACAGGGACTGAGACGAGTAGGTCCTTGTGCCATTTACTACAGTGGCCATATAAAAGCAAGTTTGGTGTGGGATTCGTGGTGGGAGAGAGACTCCGTCGCCGAGTACTATCATTTACTCCGATGAATGAACGTCTAGCCACGATCCGCATCAAAGCGAGGTTCTTCAACATGTCGCCGATTTGCGCCCACGCCCCAACGGAAGAGAAGAACGATGTGACCAAAGATACATTCTATGAGCGCTTGGAGCACATCTATGAGCGCTGCCCCCGCCGCGATGTCAAAATCGTGCTTGGTGACTTTAACGCCAGTGTGGGCAATGAAACTATCTTTGGCACGTCGGTCGGTAAATTCAGCCTGCACGAGGAAACATCCACGAATGGGTTGAGGCTGACCGACTTCGCCGGGGGCCGAAATATAGTTATCTGTAGTACTAGATTCCAACATAAGAAGAGAAACCACCAACCAGACCGATCAGGTTGTGATAGACACGCCTCCAGTGTTTTAGATCTGCGTGCGCTCCGAGGTCCTAACATCGACTCGGACCACTATCTTTTTGCAGCCAAGATTCGCACCCACCTCTGTGCAGCAAAAAACGCACGTTAACAAACACAAGGAAGGTTCGACGTATAGAGGCTGCAATCACAACAGACAGCCGAACGATTTTCTACTCGACTTGCACTCCTTCTCTCAGAGGGCACTCGTCAACAACTCGGTATAAGGGAACTGTGGGACGGCATTTCAAGCGTCTTACGTACATCTGCAACCAAAACCACTGGTTTTCAGAAAATGCAGAAGAACAGCTGGTATGGCGAAGAGTGCCATGTTGCAGCGGAGAGAAAACGGGCTACCTACCTCGCAACGTTACAACACGTCCGGGTTGATACCGAGAGTTGAAGAGGGAAGCGAGACGCATTTGCAGACAGAAAAAGAAAGAGACCGAAATGCGTGAGTGCGAAGAGCTTGATAAGCTGGCGGACAGGGGTAATGCTCGAAAATTTTATGAAAAGATGAGGTGGCTAACGGAAGGTTTCAAGACCGGAGCATACTCTTGTGGAGTCCCCAAAGGTGATCTCGGGACCGATGCCCAGAGCATACTTAAATTATAGAGGGAACAATTCTCCAGCCTGCTGAAAGGCCGGGTCCTCAATCAATGACGATGGAGCCGACATTCTATTGTCCGACCATTAAGAGGTTCGAATAGCAATTATCCATCTGAAGAAGAACAAGGCGGTGGGGGCCGATGGATTACCGGCCAAGCTATTCAAACACGGCTATCCAACTACCGTAGGATAAGCCTCATTAACATATTGTGTGAAAGATTAAAGCCCACAGTCAAAAAACTGATTGGACCTTATCAGTGTCGCTTTTGTGTCGCTTTAGGCCTGGAAAATACACAACCGACCCGATATTCACCATGCGCCAAATTTTGGAAAAGACCCGTGAAAGGAGAATCGACACACAACACCTCTTCGTCGATTTCAAAGCTGCTTTCGACAGCATGAAAAAGAGCTGCTCTATGGCGCGATGTCTGAATTTGGTACCCCCGCAAAACTAATACAGCTGTGTAAACTGACGTTGAGCAACACAAAATGCTCTGTCGGGATCGGGAAGGATCTCTCCGAGTCGTTCGATATCAAACGAGGTTTGAGACAAGGCGACTCCCTATCGTGCGACTTCGTCAATCTACTGCTGGAGAAAATTATTCGAGCTGCAAAACTTAATCGAGCAGGTACAATCTTTTATAAGAGTGTATAGATGCTGGCGTATGCCGATGATATTGATATCATTGGCCTCAACACCCGCGCCGTTAGTTCTGCTTTCTCCAGACTGGACAAGGAAGCAAAGCAAATGGGTATGGCAGTGAACGAGGGCAAGATGAAATATCTACTGTCATCAAACAAACAGTCATCGCGACTGGGCTCTCACGTCACTGTTGACAGTCATAACTTTGAAGTTGTAGATAGCTTCGTATAATTGGAAACCGGTGTAAACACCATCAATCATGTCAACCTGAAAATCCAACGCAGGATTACTCTTGCCAACAGGTGCTACTTCGGACTGAGTAGGCAATTGAGAAGTAAAGTCCTCTCTCGACGAACAAAAACCAAACTCTATAAGTCACTCATAATTTCCGACTTGCTATATGGTGCAGAGGCTTGGACGATAACAACAACTGATGAGTTGACGTTGCGAGTTTTCGAGAGAAAAGTTCTGCGAAGATTTATTGTCCTTTGCGCGTTGGCCACGGCGAATATCGCATTCGATGGAACGATGAGCTGTATGCGATATATGACGACATTGACATAGTGGACGAAGACACTCCAGCCCTGAAAGTATTCGACGCAGTATCCGCCGGGGAAAGCAGAGGAAGAGGAAGGCCTCCACGTCGTTGGAAGGACCTGACTACGCTTGGAATATTCAATTGGCCCCACGTAGCGAAAAGAAGAACGACTAGCGCGGTTGTTAACTTCAATTAATTCGAAGATATGTTTGTTTCACTTTTCCATCGTAATTTAGTTCGTTCTGTTTATTGCGATAATTGTTTTTTTCTTCACTTCGACGTTCCACTTTTGTTGTTTCTGTTTGTTTTGTTCTTTACGATATTTTTTTCACTTTTCACGTTTCTCTTTTACGTTATTTATACACTATCTATGTTAAACAATTTAGTTTTATTTGTTACGATAATTTTTTTCTTTTTCTTCACTTCACTTTTACGTTCTTGTTGTTATACTGTTCGTTTATGTTCTTTGTGACAATTTTTCTTTTTCTTCACTTTTTACGTTCTTATCTTCAATATTTCTTTTCGACTGTTACGTTCTTTAAACACTGTCAATGTTGAACTGTTCGTTTTGTACCTTACACTTTTATCTTATTTTTTACTTTTATTATTATATATATACTAGCTGACCCGGCAAACTTCGTTCTGCCCAAAATAGATTTTTTTTTTAATTTTAAATTTTACACCGGTATTGGTTTTAATAGAATATGAACGATTTTTCCTTATTTCATTGTGTATACTTTAAATACCGCCTTTTTTGTCCTTGACAAATTCCCAATATTGAAAAATAGTGAAGAAAAAATTATTGCTGAGTTTTTTGAACTGTTTTTGATAAAAAATTTAAATAAAAAAACATAATATACAGGCAGGTTCTGCAATTTACTTCCGAGTGAAATTTTGTGGAAAATACCTTCCGTACCTAATTTGACTAAATTTTTACAAATTTTACTCGGAAGTGACTTGCCAGAACCTGCCAGATGAACATTTTTTTCGAGGGTACATCAATGCTTTTTGAATTTAATTGCTTGAAAAATGCTACTCTTTTCAATAATGCTGACACATCGCGTCCAGGATTTGTTGACAATTTACAAAATTAAGTTTGTACTATTCTCATTTAATTTTATTAGTTTTAATCGAGTCTCGAAAATATATAATTTTAGTACATATTTAGTTTAGGGCTGCACGGTACACGATATTTTTGGTTTTCTGTTCCGCGGCGTAAATAAACAGTGAGGAAGGTTTTCCAACACGGGAACACGCCATATAGAGCTGGCCATGTGAAAAGCAAGACATTTCTAAATTTATGCCGCATACTTCCAGCGACTGCCCTTGTGACTAGTTTATTGTCATCGCAAATGCAAATTTCACTGAGAACTGCATACGTCTGAATTGGAATGGCAAATCTGTTGAAGTTAATGGAATTCGGGGAAGTAAGCATTCCTCTCCCTTGAACGGGCCTTTCAAAATGCTTGCCACTATTAAATTGTCCATTAGCTAGGTCACAATCAATCGAGTACCATTGCACAGTTTGAGAGCATGAAGATTCCGTAGCAGAATAACTACAGACCCAACTTTGAGAAGCAAATTATGAGGCGGCGTTTCAGGCGGCATCAAAGAGTTTAAGAACTCCACTGGGTAATTTACTACCTCGTCTTCATTTTCAACGCGATCGATTGATTTATATGACCGTAGATCTCCCGGAATTTGATTTTGAATCGTCCAATTCAGTCGTTGACATCCATATTTTTTGCTGCTAAAATTGCGCGCGAGTTAAGTATGTTAATTAAATAAAAACACAAAGTTATATTTAATTTCACTCTTGTTTATTGGTTCTTCTGAACTGACTTGAAAATGTCAATGTCACTGCTATTTATAATAAAAATTGTTCAGTTTTTAAGCTGTTATATGATACTATACCATTTTGTGTATTTCTTTGTGTATGCAGAATTTTCTGGTCAATGCTCGAAAAGTAATATAAACAATAATAAAGTGAATGACCATTATGCAAGCAAATTGCTTAAGTGTCGTTCTGTACATAAATTGTGTAAGTGTCGCTACAAAGTAATAAGCGACAATAATACAAACTGCTGTTTATGCTTAATCGGCATATTTCATTTTTGATTGTTTATATGTATTTTCGTGCATTGGTTTTTTAATTGTGAAGGCTAAGCCTTAGCTGTGGCTTTGGTGTTTTTGGAGTTGGAGCTGCCGTCGTTGTTACTGAAGTAACTCGCGTGCTTAACCAATCGTTGTTACCATAATTTTGAGCAATATTTGGATATACACTACTGTTTTGGTAAATCGTAGTTGGAATCGATATTAATCCACTGCAAGGATCTATCGGAACTTGTTCATTTCCGATTCGCAGCAGCTCTTTTGAAACCACCTCCGCATTTCTATCGTTTTGCAGCAAAACTCGCATATTCATGGTCAATGAAATAGTTTTAACAAACCTCCACAAATGCGATGAGTTCAGACATGCGTTTAGCTCATCCGCCGCTGTTGATTTTGGAATCACGGGAAGTGTTTGTCTAAAGTCGCCCGACAGCAATATCATCACTCCTCCAAAGCAACGACTATTGTTGCGCAAATCTCTCAGTGTTCGGTCGAGTGCTTCTAATGATCGTTTGTGGGCCATTGTGCATTCATCCCATATGATTAACTTACATTTTTTTAAAACTTGTGCCATTGCTGATTGCTTTGAAATATTGCAAATAAGACTTTCGTGTATTTGCAAGTTTAATAGAAGCTTTATTGCTGAATGTGCCGTTCTTCCACCTTCTAACAGTGTTGTAGCAATCCCGGTAGATGCAAGAGCTAATGCAATACCACCTTGACCACGTATTGCTGCAAGTATTAAAGACAATAGGAACGTTTTGCCAGTCCCGCCGGGCGCATCGAGGAAAAATATGCCACCGTTTCCACTATCTACAGCATTTATTAGCTGATTGTCCCCACTGCTTTGCTATTCATTTAACAGTGGAACATTTGTTTGTACTAGTTGTTGCAAGTGAGTTATATCGTAAGCACGCTCGCGTTCCAAGTCGCGACTCACTAAATCCCTTGTTTGACGACTTGGTGCCGGCATATGAACTTCAATCAATAGTTTTCCACTCATAAGTAAACATAAATCTTCAATAAGGACTAATTCTTCATTGTAGATGTCAGCGTTCATTTGTAATTCGACATTTCTCGTCGCTAATCGCAGGCGATGAAAAATATCTTCTGCCATGTCATCTTTGTACGTATCCCATAACGGGTTTGAAGGCTGACATGTCGAAATTATAATAGCGAAAAGTGTACGAACTGCAGTGGCTGGCGAAGAAGCTATTGCATCCGCTAGCGTTTGATTCCAGTGACTGTCGTGTTCAAGCAATTGCAATTGTTGACATGCTTCTCGAAATGTTGCACAAATGGTACTATCTACAGTCCTCAATGATTCAAATGAAGTTGAACCACGTACATTAATCAAAAGCAAACGTAGGTAAAAGCAATCATCGTTCTTTGGGTGGATTGTGTAAATTCTTCCCAATGCATAAGTTGAAAAAGCACCTGGATAACCATCTACCGGATGGCCGTTTTTCCTGCGCAACCATTTCTTCGACGATGCATTCCATGCATAATACCGAGGCATCTCCGAGTAAAGCAATGTTCTCGCGAACGGATCACTGGCGCAAGTTGCAAAGAAACTTGTTAAAGTGGTTGCTGGTGGTATTTCCGTTCACTGTACTATGTTCTCTGCGTTGAAATAAACTCGCTGGCCATTCTCCAAATGAGCTGCCAGATGCACAACAGTAGGATGGCGTTCATGAATTGCAAATGAAAATATTTCCAGATTGCTTCATTGCAATTCACATATCTGCCCATTTGAAATTTGCTATTTTCATCTCGTTCAACGCCAATAACCGCCATATCGCTTCCTTTGGTGACATATTTGCAAACATACTTAATTGATTTTATTGAACTTAAATACTCAACATTTATATGTGTTTTGAATGCCTTAGACAAAATTGGCGAATATGGAACGATCCATATGTTATTAACCACGAAATTCTTTCCTTTCAATTGAGTGATGAATGTTCTGCCATTGTCATCGGGTGAGCGACGCCGATAGAGAGGGTATCCGTCGTTTCCAGCTTGAGTTTCCGAAATAAAAGCACGGGGATAGCGTTTTTCGTATTTACTGTCCGACATACAAACCGAAGGTGGATCGTGTTCTCTGCAAGGCCCATGAATCATATTGGCTATCACCACTTTGTGCAACTCTGGATCTATTTCAACATCAGGAATTTCGGCGGAAATGATGTCATCAATTTGGTCAGGTGTAATTTTCTCCACCATTCAAAGAAGAATGTGTGCGTGGGGCAAACCTCTCTTCTGCCACTCCACTGAGTACATCCAGCATCGAACAGTGCCATATATACGTTGTTTCGTAATAAATTCCATAAACATCTGAGTTTTTGCTTAAACACGCGTGCTGTAACGTCGTGGTGATCGCTAGGTGATTGACCAGGATGCAATAGATTCGTAATGTCTGGCCATTTTGGATTGCAAGTAAATGTAACAAACAAATCCGGCTGTCCATAATTGCGCACGTAAATCATCGCATCCTGGGAGTACTCATGCATGTGTCTAGGACTGCCAATATATGTCGATGGCAAAATATAGAGTCGACCAATATCTGTAATATCCGCATAACCATTCATTCCATCTGTTAAGTGAATATACTATTCAGATCGCAACTTCCACTGATTGTATCGCATGTAATTAAGTCGTTCTGTCTCAACTTTAACGTACATGTCAACTGCATACTATTAAAATAACCGTCCATATCTCAGTAAGTGGTTGTCATAGTTTTGGCGAATCATCATTCGATATGCGTAAAACTTCATTAAACTGACTTTTTTATTTGTCTCGACACATAAAGCTTAAATTACCTATATGAAGTAGCAAACAAAAATTTTTTTTTACTAACCATTCACCGCACTTATCATCTTATATCCTAAGTGATATCCGTCTTCTCCAAGGCAGAACATGAGCGGATATTGCATTGCTTCGTAAGACCGATGTGTCTCACTTATCCATTTTAGTGCGTTTTGATTTCAACGTTTGATGACAATATCACGCGACTGCAAATTTTCTCCAACAACAACAACTGATATTTCGCTAACTGTAGGTGCATTATATTGTCTTTCATGTGTCCCTGTTGGTCTTTTGTCCGCTTGTATGATTATACTATGATCATCTGTTGGCATACGTTCCAACGAAATCGTAAACAGTTTAATGACGCCATTGTGTTCGTGTAACATTTGCTGCAATTGTTCGATTATTTCTCTTTTCGTTGTATTGAAGATAGCACAACGCCGATTTACTTCATCATGTGAATCTCCCAGAAAGTAAATTAGGAGATATTTGTGTTCTTGATCTGGATGCCGCAACGGCGATCCAGCGAGATGAAAAATTTGCCCATGAACCTGTATAATTGGAGGAAAGATCTGCAGTTTCTGTCGAATATTGTTTGGCAAAAATACCTTAAACGTTAGATTGTAGTTTTATTCATTTACAATTTCACCGCCAAACGACGTCATTTGAAAACAAACGTTGTACATTAGAGGCGTTCTACGTTATATGGAGATTTTTGAAATAGTGTTTTAAGTTAACAGAATGGGCTAATTTCTTTCCTTTTTATGTAAAAATGTTAAAAAAAAACTTGGGGACAATCGGATGATGGGAAGACGGCGCGGAAATGTTTTTAAATTAAAAATTTGCCTTCCTATAGGATGTATTTATTAAGTGAATATGTATGTTTTAATATGTCTCAACTAGCACGATAAAAAGAATAATTTTAATAATATTTTGTTCTTATTTCGAGTGAAAAAACGGTAAATAATATTTTTTTTATCGCACCATCGTCATAACTGTCGATTGCTTTATTTTTGCAACATGAACCAGCAATATTTGCAAAAATAAAAAAACGAACGACTGCAGACTTTGGTAACGGTATTTTTGGGCAGCGAAATAAAACAATAAATGGACTGTGTTCTTTTTTCAATAATTGTCACTCTCGTTTGTTTGGCATTTGAAATCGGATGTGTTAATTTGTGATTATTTAATAAAAAAAGAAATGAGTGAATTACCAGCAACTGCGAGTACATTACAAATACATCGTTCTGAACAAGTTGTGAATATTGAACTAATTGGAAGAATTTCTCATCAGATAACAGGTGCTAAACTACCATCGGACAAACAAATACTGCAATTACTATTTTATAACATTAGATTTGTGTATCGGCAATTGAGAGGAAGTGCAAAATTAACAATAAATGCTGTATTAATATTTTGCCAACAAGCTCGAATTCCGACAAAAGATGTAGCTAGGTGTGTCGATAAATTAGAATCTCTGTACAAATTATGGCTGAAGGTTCAAAAAACCGTACCAAATAAGAGATCTGATGCTCAGAAAAAAATTGTTAAAGACTTTTCTGCAGAATTGGTTAATTTGTTTGACATTGCTCATAGAGATGCCTTACAAAACATGCGTATTAGCGAAGACAAGGAATTTTTGATTCTACAAAGGCAAAAAGGTCGCCCTACCATGGCCGGTGCTACCATGGCCGGTGCTGACATGGTATTGTATCGGCGACAAAACAGAGCAGATCACCGCATTGAGAAAGAAATGTCTAGAAAAAGGAAACATCAACAAATGTCGGAAGTGAATCGTAAGTTTATCAAATGAAATTAATTTTATTCATAGTGGTAATGGTCAATAGTCGAAGACGATTTTGGTATGGACTATGAAGAAGATATTGGTGACAGTGAGCCTGAAGTAGCGGAAATCAATGTGAAAAAAAAAAAAATACAAAACAAACTGCTTCAACTTGTATTAACAGGGGAAGAAAATATTATATCACACCGCGATTGCTTTCAGCACTTGATAGCGCCAAAGTAAGCGGTGGAAAGGCGATGCACATTCTGATGGCGACTGCAGAAGCATTGGGCCATTGCACTAGCGACTTGGTAGTCAATACTCTCCATAGACTGAGGGAAGAGCATCGCACAAAAGAAACACAGAGGATTCAAGAGAGTTTTATTGACAAAGTATACCATGATTGAAAATATACGTATAGGTTATTTAAATACTAATAATATTCTATTCTAGCTAAGTGATACACAAGCAATGGTCGTCCACTGGGATGGTAAAGTATTGCTAGATCTAATTGGAAAAATAAAAGTTTAGCGAATTGCAGTGCTTGTTAGTTATAATGGCGAATCCAAATTTCTAGGGGCTCCAAAACTTATATCTGCCACTGGTGAAAATATAGCTACAGCCGTTTTTGATACACTTAGTAAATGGAGTATTTTAGATCGCGTAGAAGGCATGTCTTTTGACACCACGTCCACTAATACTGATTCAATGAATGGAGCATGCGCTTAATTGCAACGCATGTTAGGAAGAAATTTGTTGACGTTACCATGCCGTCACCACATTCTAGAAACATATTTGGGTAGTGTATTCGACCTGCATTTCAAAGTGACTCAAGCATCAGAAGTCTCAATTTTCGAGAGATTTGCCAATCCTTGGCCAAATATTGACACTTCATCATATAAGAGTGGGCTCGACTGTGAAGATGTAAAATCTCATATAAGTGATGGCATCTGCAATGACATCAAACAATTTTGTTTACATTTCTTGGTGACAATGGTGGTAAATTTAAAACACCCGGAGTTACAAGTCATGCACGTTGGATGTCAAAGGGAATATATTCCTTGAAAATATTTCTTTTTCGTGATGAGTAAAGCTGAATTAAAAGGTTTAAGTCACATTTGCGTTTTTTTAGTGCGTTTATATATAAAAGCTTGGTACAAATGCTCTAATGCAATTACCTCTCCCCTGCATGATTTAAACTTTGTAAAAGAATGTATTAATTATGAAAAAGTGAACCCAAGTATTTCTTCGGAATTGCTGAGAAAAATGCAACAACACATGTGGTATTTGTCGCAACGGCTTTCTTTGATTTCAATGTTTCCGTAGATGTTAAGAAAAAAATGGTAAAAAATTTAAAATCAGAAGAGCCAACTAATAAACTACAAAACAATCGCAAAATAAAAAAAATTAAGTGACTTAGGCAATTCGGATTTAAGCGAATTTTTATCCAAAAGAACTTTACCAGTTTCTATGAAATACAAGTTGTCAACCAACTTTTTGTATTTGGATCCAGAGTCTTGGGAAACAAACAAGGATTTTCAAAATGGCCGCACAATATGCCACAAATTGCTTGTTACTAAGGATACAGCGGAAAGAGGTATTAAATTTATAAAGGATTTCAATACTATTCTTACAAATAAGGAAGAAGAAAAACAGTTCCTCCTTTAAGTTGTTGAAGAATACAAAAAAATATACATAAGTCCTATAAAAAATCAGAATTATTTAAGATTTAATATTTCTAGATGTATTAAATAAATTGATATGAATAAAAATATTTCCTTTAAGTAGTAGTTTTAAGTTAATATAATGCAAAGAATTGGAGGAAAATAATACACTAAAAGAAAAATTGATACTTGAATACATAAAACTTGTTTTTTCCTATAGGAAAGCAATTTTTAATTTTAAAACGTTTCCGCGCCGTCTTCCCATCATCCGACTGTCCCCAAATTTTTTTTTTTAACATTTTTAGATAAAAAGGAAAAAAATAAAAAATAACATAGAATACATTTTGAATTTTAAGGACAGGTCTATTGTACATTTTAGTGTGCTTTAAGAAATGGCTCGAATGAGGAGATTCACCGTAAAGCAGCTGGAACAATGGCTGTGGTGGTGGAAGCAATTCTAGCAACTTAACCTTTATCCCGGCGCAACATAACCCTGGCGGTTCATTTTTAAATTTGACTGCATTGCAATATTGACAAACTACTGACATCTAACCGATTAGAACAGATGCGCTATATTGAATGATTGGATCATATCGAAAACCTGTCCGTTCAATGTTCACAAAAGAAAGATGCTGCCGCTGTTGTCGTCGAATAATCGCATGTTGTGATCTTACTTCATCACTTTGGCGAGCACGAACTTCCTTTCTTCTCGATCGTTGTTCCTGATTGTGAACTTCCCTTCTTCTCAATCGTTCTTGCTTATTGTATGTTTGGTTGACATCTTCTAATTGGTGCGTGCTATTTTCCAGTAGTCTATTTCGTGGTGATACCCTCTCAATAACACTTTCCCTTTCACGTGCTCTGCTATTTCGTGTTCTCCTTGCGGCCTGGGAACTCCGAGAAGTGTAACCAAACGTACTGATTCTTGGCATCGTAACAAATATCTAATTGGAAATGATCATTCATTTGCATAAAGTTCATATAAGGTTTTACGGACCAATAACTTACCTTTGAAAACTCAAAAAAAAAAGATGAACTAAACTAAGGAAGCAGATCAATTGAATGATAAATTCCAATGTACATAAATCGGTATTCGCCAACACGCTAAATAACTTTCCCTAAATAACTCACTTTTTAAAACAAAATATATCAATATATCAGTAAAGCAAGGCGCATTTTTATTGCCCTCTAAATTTTGCGTGTTCGATTGCAAAGCAAAATTGACGTTTAATTTAATTTGTGTTTGTTTCATAAAACTGCCATTTCCATAAACCAAAAAT
Source organism: Bactrocera correcta (assembly GCA_027475135.1). Taxonomy (NCBI): domain Eukaryota; kingdom Metazoa; phylum Arthropoda; class Insecta; order Diptera; family Tephritidae; genus Bactrocera; species Bactrocera correcta. The sequence continues at coordinate 62,425,815 of CM050327.1, forward strand.
AGGACGTAACACAACCAAAATTACGATATAACCGCTACTGTCACCGATAAATAAACAAAAATAGCAAGAAACAACCAAAATGTCGTGCTAGGTGAAAAATAAGATAAATATATGGTGGATTAACAACCAAAATAATTAAAGATTGTATGGGAGGTACCACGCCCCCTTTTTCGATAACGCTAAGTTTTATGGGTGAGAATGGTGTTTTTTCCTATAGCTCTATAACAATTTTCATTTTCCTACCTTAAACACTTTTGAAGATATTCACCTTGAAAAATTTAGTTTGTATGGGAGGTGCCACGCCCCCTTTTCCGTTTACCCCTTCTTTGATGTGTAGGAAGGTTTTTGATACCAATACCAATTTTCAGGTCCCTACCTTGAACCCTTTCACAGATATTCTGCTTAAAAAATTTAGTTTGTATGGGAGGTACCACGCCTCCTTACTCGATAGCCCCCGGTTTTATAGGTGAGTGTGGTGTTGTTATCCTGTAGCTCTGTACCAATTTTCATGTTCCTACCTTAAACACTTTTGAAGATATACGACTTGAAAAATTCAATTTGTATGGGAGGTGCCACGCCCCATTAATATTTTGTTCTGATTTTAAGACATGACCTGCGCGTGGTAATAACAAACAAATCCCCCAAAGAAAGTATTTCATTTGGTTCAGCCGTTTTCGAGTTTTAGCGTTACAACTATACACCATTTCATATTTATATATATAGATATCTTTTTTTTTTTAATTTTCAATTTATGGTATTGATTCTCAATTTATGATGCTGCGTTTTTCGAAAAAATACTCGTTTTTTTTTTTGAGACACGTAGAAAGGAGTCCACGTACTTTTCTTCAGCTTTGCGGGTTGGCAAAAAACACTCACAAAAATCTTGCGTGAAAGTACTATATATCACTTATTTGAATTTGTGATATTCACAGTTTTGTGTTTTGCACGTTTAAAAGTAAGATTTTTTTTTATGAAAATTACGGAGAGCAGAAATTTGTTCACTTTCTTTTCTCGCCCGAGTTAAACCGACTACGACAGTAATATTTTTGTTCATCGTACAATAATATTTTAATGATATTCATATATTAAAAATGAATATTACATTTCTTTTGATAAATACTATATTTATTTAATTAATCGATACGCGTACAGCAAAAAAGGTGAAGTCGACCACGCGCGACGAACCACGCTTTTTCTAGAAGGATGATGAAATATGAATTGTCTTGTGACAAACGCGATTGAACAAACGGTGCCACTTATTGTACGGGGCCGCTTTCAATGGCGAAAATGCTGAATTAAAGACTTTGGCAATGATGTTGCGATGCTTTTGCTGAATAAAGGCAAAAGTCTCCAATGCAACATTAGGATATGTCAATCGCTTACGCGATTATAACCGAGATAGCAACAGCACACCAGTCGTTTCTTTTCTTCACTACGTGGCGCAAATTGGATATTCCAAGCGAAGCCATGTCCTTCTCCACCTGGTCTTTCCAACGGAGTGGAGGCCTTCCTCTTCCTCTGCTTCCCCCGGCGGGTACTACGTCGAATACTTTCAGAGCTGGAGTGTTTTCATCCATTCGGACAACATGACCTAGCCAGCGTAGTTGCTGTTTTTGAACTATGTCAATGTCGTCAAATATCTCACACAGCTCATCGTTCCATCGAATGCGATATTCGCCGTGGCCAACGCGCAAAGGATCATAAATCTTTCGCAGAACTTGTCTGTCAAAAACTCAAAGCGTTGACTTATCAGTTGTTGTCATCGTCCAAGTCTCTGCACCATATAGCATGTCGGAAATTTTTCGTCGAGAGAGGACTTTACTTCTCAATTGCCTACTCAGTCCGAAGTAGAACCTGCTGGCAAGAGTTATCCTGCGTTGGATTTCCAGGATGAAATTGTTGGTGGTGTTTACACAGGATCTAAGACAGACGAAATTATCTACGACCTCAAAGTTGTGACTGTCAACAGGACGTGGAAGCCAAGTTGCAAGTGCGTCTTTTCGTCTTGCCCTCGTTCACTGTCTGAAGAAAGCAGAACTAATGGCGCGGGTGTTGAGGTCGATGACGATATCAATATCATCGGCATACGCTAATAGCTGTACACTCTTATAAAAGATTGTACCTGCTCGGTTAAGTTCTGCAGCTCAAACTATTTTCTTCAGAAGTAGGTCGAAGAATTCGCACGATAGAGAGTCACCTTGTTTGAAGCCTTGTTTGGTATGGAATGGCTCGGAGAGGTCCTTCCCGATCCTGACGGAGCTTTTGGTGTTGCTCAACGTCAGTTTACACAGCCAGGTGCATCGCACCCTATTAGGACATATTCTTTTCTATTGTCCTCTACCAGTCTTATAAGTGGTACCGGTGGTATGTCTTCGTCGTGGGCCACGTAGGCTGAGATCAAGAAGAAATGGTATTCCCTTTGTTCCACCTTTACCACCTTGATATCTGCTGTGCTGTAATTAGGACAAAGGAAGGCATTTATACTTCCATTGATAAGAATGATTGCCATTGGTTTACCTTTGTTTCGTATGTAAAAAATGTTACAGTTACTGCTGTTTAGCCCTTTAATGGTGTCTTCATTAACACAGACCTCCTGAAAGAGACTGATTTTGATGCCCCTCTCGTTTATGAGGGTTGTCAGATTCGCTATAGCACAGTTCGAGTGTTGCTGGTTAATCTGTACACATCTGGTTGGCGTCGTCAACCTCTTCCGTGTCGTCTTCGTCAGCCGCTTTGTATAGTTTTGTTCTGCAGCTTGATGCATCCTAGGTGTTTTTCGCCCAGTTCCTTTAGAGGGGGTAGCCAAACGGGAGCACAAGGCTTCTTCAGGATGTTCTTTCCGAGTTTAAGCCTCAATTGGAGGCCTACAAAGACGTTGCTGATTTTAGCAACACTACCCTTTAGGAAGTCTAAAGAAGTTTGGTCCGTGCATTTGATGACCCTATGAGAGTTTCAGAGGAGTCAAACTTCGGGTGAGAACCCGCATGATTGTCGATTAAAAAGCTTAGCACCATACTTGACAATCTTACGTCGATCTCCACTCATCGTTCCTGACTGACGCCGAGTAGTTCGTTCTCATCGGATTGTCGTCAAATTGGTTGTTGTTGTTAGATTAGTTTTGTCCATGAGTAAGTTGTCGGTAAGAATAGAGTGCTTTTCTTTTTGCGATACGCACTTCACTCCTATTTAAGCCCTTTCGCAATGACAAGGCAACCAATTCTAAAGGAGATATATATATTTATTATACTAAGTGCCACTAACCTTAAACCAATATGGTGTGATATCACGGCCAGCAATGACCAGTCGGTTTTGTAAACTTACTTCAATCATTTTTTTCTCGGCTTGTTAATCTGCAAAAAAAAGTTTTAGTTGAAAAAAAATCGTCTTGATTCCTATATATGTATATAGATTTAAAAGTATTATTCGTTTTTAAAATTTTTATCAAATAAGACCTTACTTGTTGAAACGCGAAAATTAACTAAACAATTGCGAATTTTCCAGCTTCTGTTATTAATTCTTTTTCTATAAAAATTATATATCGCCTTTTATCTTTTACCATATTAATACTTCGATAAGCTTGAAATTCGATAGTTTTTCTCTTTCTTACTTATGCTTAATCCCATTCAATTAAAAATTGCACAAAATGTAACAGTGGTGGTGAACTGCGGGAAATGTTTCAATATGTTTATGCAATCTTTTACCTCCGTCTCGCACTCCTACTCTATTATATACGTTCTCTATACAATAGAGTAGGTTCACGGTGAAGCCATTATAGAAATATTTAATTTTAGGGATAGGACTGGATGAATTGAACATTTTCATTTTTAAGTGCGAAAAACAATGCTAATTTCGATGTACGCATTCATTTATTTAATAATAGGCGTGTTTTATTTGACCAGCAAATTAAGCTATTAGCTTATTTTGTATGCTTGTCATAAGCTATCATAGCTTGCAATGAACTAGAGGCATTGCCAGTTCATCGCTTTTTTTGTTTTATTCAAAATAGAAAGGTTTTTCCCAAGAAAAAAAGTAGTTGGCAAAGCGGAAAACCTCACTTTGACAGATTAAAATGTAAACAACCCAAAATTAGATATTTTTGCATGAGTATTGAGTTAAAATTAAGACAAATATGAACCTTTGTTTTCAGTTTTTTGTATTCTAGACCTCAAAAAACAAATATATTTGTATAGCATATTAATATTCCGTTTAGAAATTTCAAACTAAATTGTATATCAGCTGACTGTTCTTGTCCGCATTACCAACCTAATTCATTTTTAAGCGAATATATGCATATGCAATAAACTAAGTACGATTTATTTGTCCATGATTTAGCTATTAGCTTGCGAAGGTCAAATAAAACACGGCTAATAATAATTTATAGATATCTGTATATCTGTTAATTTATTGCATGTAGTATGGTTATATATGACTTAACTATATCAGCATCGTCTGTTTGTATCTCTATATGTATATCCTTTATTGGTTTCTATCTATATTGTTACTTTTCCCAGCCCTATGGTCGAAATTGTTTTTAGGATTAAAAGTTTCAGGGTAACGTTGTTTTAATATATGTTTATCGTTTAGATTTCTTTTATAAACTTCGGTTGTTCCTTATGCCTACACTTTTATAATTATTTACGTAAGCTATATTTTTTTCTTTCACATATTTTTCTCTGTTTTCATTACTTTTATTTATTCGCTTAGACTTTTCGTTCAATATTCTTTCATAGATTGTGTTATTGTTGCATTTACCTTCTCCGATATTTATTGATTCTACTTTTGTAATTAGACCGGGAGCTGAGTAGAGTTGAGTGTGCAAAATATGAAGACCGCATTCTATAAATAGTTTTGAACAAAGAAAAGCGTGAAGATTATGATTCTGAATGTTGTCGGAAGACTTATTGGTGCAATCTTTTTTACTCCATCCCCGATAAATTGGACGGAACAAATGCATTACAATTTTAATTGTTGTTTTATTGAAAATATCCAATTGTTTTTTATGATTACATAAACTTATATCTACTCAATTGGAAAAAAAAAAAAACAAAAAAAAAAAATAAAAATAAAAGAAGAATTGTTGGGAAAAAAATTTATTACGAAAAATCAAGTTTTTACAAAAAGGAAAAAAGAAGTGAATTAACAATCTTTTTTGTTTTGACAGACATTATTAATGCATTTGCATAACAAAATACAGCTAAGTTGTGATTTTTTGCAAGAAGAAGCCTGTGTTTGACATTTCGATGTGCATCAACAATTCGGGCAATGGTATTTCGTCAGTGGCCGTGGGCACAATTTATACCTTTTTTCATTGCCTAATAAGGTGTAATCAATAAGCTCTAGTAGTGTTTGGTCAGCACTATTCCATACATAACGGGTGATTTTTTTGAGGTTAGGATTTTCATGCAGTAGTATTTGACAGATCACGTGGGATGTCAGACATGGTGTCAAAGAGAAAGATGCTCAGTATGCTTTGACATTTCATCATGAATAGACTTACTAACGAGCAACGCTTGCAAATCATTGAATTTTATTACCAAAATCAGTGTTCGGTTCGAAATGTGTTTCGCGTCCGTGTCCGATGAGCGATGAGGCTCATTTCTGGTTGAATGGCTACGTAAATAAGCAAAATTGCCGCATTTGGGGTGAAGAGCAACCAGAAGCCGTTCAAGAACTGCCCATGCATCCCGAAAAATGCACTGTTTGGTGTGGTTTGTACGCTGGTGGAATCATTGGACCGTATTTTTTCAAAGATGCTGTTGGACGCAACGTTACGGTGAATGGCGATCGCTATCGTTCGATGCTAACAAACTTTTTGTTGCCAAAAATGGAAGAACTGAACTTGGTTGACATGTGGTTTCAACAAGATGGCGCTACATGCCACACAGCTCGCGATTCTATGGCCATTTTGAGGGAAAACTTCGGACAACAATTCATCTCAAGAAATGGACCCGTAAGTTGGCCACCAAGATCATGCGATTTAACGCCTTTAGACTATTTTTTGTGGGGCTACGTCAAGTCTAAAGTCTACAGAAATAAGCCAGCAACTATTCCAGCTTTGGAAGACAACATTTCCGAAGAAATTCGGGCTATTCCGGCCGAAATGCTCGAAAAAGTTGCCCAAAATTGGACTTTCCGAATGGACCACCTAAGACGCAGCCGCGGTCAACATTTAAATGAAATTATCTTCAAAAAGTAAATGTCATGAACCAATCTAACGTTTCAAATAAAGAACCGATGAGATTTTGCAAATTTTATGCGTTTTTTTTTTTTAAAAAAGTTATCAAGCTCTTAAAAAATCATATGGTTGTGCCAGAGAATGTAAAGTATAGAGAAGGTGTAAATCGAAATCTGTATGATGTTCGATTGGACAGCTAGCAGAACTTCTAAGATTGTGACACGGAATTTCACCATTCTCGCTGCTATTTAGCAGAAATGAGCACGTGCAATGGCAGAAATATATGTAAAACGACTGAATTCGTGCGAGAATGAATAGAAGAAATGCTTTGAAGAAAAATATACAAAGTCACACAATGAATGTAAAGAAGCATTCTCTATATCACATATGCGTGATTAATTTGTATCATATGAACCATTTTTTCAGAAAAATTGTAAAAATTTTAATGTTTTTACAAAATCGTGATAAATTAGGTAAAAAATAATTTAATTATATTTTTTAATTTTTTCATTTTTAAATTATTTCAAAAAAGTTAAATTTATTTCGACTATTACAAAGTGAAGATGTGTCAAATGATCTTCATTTCTTCAAAGAAAATTAATGACCTTCATGAAATATGCATTTTCGCATTATTTCGTTATCATTTCCATATTTATACCAATAGAATTTCTGTGGCATATACAAAAATACATATGTACATATATTATTTCTTTGGCACATTTGTCTGTATGTTTACGAAAGCAAATGCGAGCCACGCACATATGTACATACATTCATAACAACAAGTGTCGCATGCATCTGTCGCATCTCCGTTGTCACGATCAACCAATGGCCGAAACAGGCGTTTTGTCAAAGAGTCAAGTGCTGAACACATTGAGCGGCGCAGACTGCAAGCAACATCTGTTAAATATCAAAATACACACATTCATATGGACACAGTTATGTAGTTGTGTAGCTGTCTAAATAACTGTGTCCATAAGGATGTGTGTATTTCAATATCAGATTCAGATGGCGCTTGCAGTCTGTCGCGTTTTATGTGTTCAGCACATCAATCTGTCGAAGCACTAACGCGACGAGACGCGAAAGAAACTAACAAACGATTGCCGATTTTTACCACTTCCCTTGCCGCTGTAACAGCTTCCGCTATTTACGATCTAGTGTAAATATGTATGCATATGTATGAACTTGCCACATATCGATGCTGATTTTTGCGAGCTAACGAAAAATATTTTAGGAATTGAATATTATAAATCGACAACTCCGTTGTTGCCACTTTTCTCGCTTCTTTCTGTGAAGAAGGACAGAAAGTTGTTCATTTATGATTTGTAGCTTTTACCATCGTCGCGAGAAAATGTTTCTAGGCAAAGGCATGCTCGGGGAGATGTTATGGCGTCTGTGTAACGGGTGATTTTTTTGAGGTTAGGATTTTCATGCAGTAGTATTTGACAGATCACGTGGGATGTCAGACATGGTGTCAAAGAGAAAGATGCTCAGTATGCTTTGACATTTCATCATGAATAGACTTACTAACGAGCAACGCTTGCAAATCATTGAATTTTATTACCAAAATCAGTGTTCGGTTCGAAATGTGTTTCGCGTCCGTGTCCGATGAGCGATGAGGCTCATTTCTGGTTGAATGGCTACGTAAATAAGCAAAATTGCCGCATTTGGGGTGAAGAGCAACCAGAAGCCGTTCAAGAACTGCCCATGTATCCCGAAAAATGCACTGTTTGGTGTGGTTTGTACGCTGGTGGAATCATTGGACCGTATTTTTTCAAAGATGCTGTTGGACGCAACGTTACGGTGAATGGCGATCGCTATCGTTCGATGCTAACAAACTTTTTGTTGCCAAAAATGGAAGAACTGAACTTGGTTGACATGTGGTTTCAACAAGATGGCGCTACATGCCACACAGCTCGCGATTCTATTGCCATTTTGAGGGAAAACTTCGGACAACAATTCATCTCAAGAAATGGACCCGTAAGTTGGCCACCAAGATCATGCGATTTAACGCCTTTAGACTATTTTTTGTGGGGCTACGTCAAGTCTAAAGTCTACAGAAATAAGCCAGCAACTATTCCAGCTTTGGAAGACAACATTTCCGAAGAAATTCGGGCTATTCCGGCCGAAATGCTCGAAAAAGTTGCCCAAAATTGGACTTTCCGAATGGACCACCTAAGACGCAGCCGCGGTCAACATTTAAATGAAATTATCTTCAAAAAGTAAATGTCATGAACCAATCTAACGTTTCAAATAAAGAACCGATGAGATTTTGCAAATTTTATGCGTTTTTTTTTTTAAAAAAGTTATCAAGCTCTTAAAAAATCACCCTATATATGAATGAAGCGAGGTCGCTTGTAGTATATGCGCCTGTGTTTATGAATGAAATCGTTTTTATTGTAAAATTTACTAAATTTGGGATTCGCCAATTCGGTTGCCATATTGGCTTGTGATGCTTCTGCTATCTGAGCAATTGTTGTTTTTGTAGAACAATGCTTAAATTTTTTGTTGGTGACATATTCATATGTGTACGCATATGTAAATGCTTGTGCATTATTCGTTCGGCAATGTATACAAATATATGTATGTATATATAAGAATATATGAATGTATGAACATGCAGATCAATGCGCGCACATGTAATACATTGATAACTGATAAAATCATTATTTGAATCTCGGAATGCGCACATGCGTATACATATGTACATATGTACATACATTTATATGAGTAGATAATAAGATTATGATATGAGCATGTCCAGAGACTAAGATTAATATGATAGAAGATGTACATACATAAATACATGCATACTAGGGCGGGGTCGATTTAAAAATCGCCCATTGCTCTATGAAAATCATATTCTAGGGATCAAAATAAGATACTTTGCCGAAGAAACCATACCTCTAAACGAATTTTGATGTCCCCCAATTTGGGTCCAACTTTGGGGTAGGGGCAAAGAGTCCAAATGTATGACCGACCCCCACTAACTTTGGACGGCCGATCCACCCATGCCAGTGGCACACCCCCTGGAACTCCCCTGGCGGGTTCCCCATACAATCATTTTAAAAAATCACCATTTTTGGTGATTTACATGAAAAAATCAGCTAAATTGCTATATTTTTTCCTTTATTTTTATTTATTTATTTATAATAATATCTATTTTTTCTCTTCAGAAATTTATTTAGTCAGAACATATGTAAATGAAAAAAATTAATTTAAGTGGGTTATAGAAAAGAAATTAAAAAAAAATTATTGATTGAAGTCTTTTTTACTTTCAAGTCTGCGCAATTTCGCACGGCTCTCTAATGTCGTCGTACATTTTCCAGTATAACCCGTTTGGAAACGCTAGCTAGCAATTGAACATGTCTTTCCGTTCTTTGTATGTGTGATGGAATTTTTGGATCATTAAACGGTGGATCATCTTGATTTAAATATTCTTTCAAAGTATCGTACGGAATGCTTCGCGTGAAAGGTGGTTCAAATACGATATTTAAGTATATCATTCAAATTGATCATTTCCGTATAACTTGTGCAATTAAAGTTATATCTGGTTTTTATAAACTCTAAGTTCCATTGGCTCGTCAACATCGGTTCGATAGCGTAGAATTTTCTTGATGGCACACTCGCGCTTTTCTTTCCTATCATCAAACAACATTGATAACAAGATATTTTCCGAATGCGCATAATATGAATTATCATTAATTACTTGATTGACAATTTTGCGTAAGCGATGTTCTAGAAATCGTGACCAACCAATGAACTTGAAAAATAATGCACTGCCATACACGATAGAGCTGTAATACTTGATATTGAAATACATTGGCACATAACATTTAATTATAAATTCAACCAGAATTCTTTAATTTGCTTCTGGATTTTCCGTTGTCACATATAATCGCAATAATCTAGCGGCCTTGGTTAGCCACCGAGAATGTACAATTGCCGTTGGAAATTGCATGAGCCATGTCGTATAAGTACTTCGAATCGGTTGAAAATTCTTTTTTTTTTCTGGAGCAGGGAGCATATTTTGCAACGCAATTTTCTGGAAGCCGTCCACCACCTAAAAATATATAATAATAAAATAATTAAAAATGGTTGACAATTATAATAAATGAGTGATAGCAATAACTTACCAGAAGAGTTTCACAAGTTTAGATTTGACTGCTCAGTTTTCCGGTTGCCGATCTTGGTCCAGTGCTGGTTGATTTATCCAAAGCTTCAAACAAATGCCGAGACGGAAGTTCGTTGAAGTGTAGAAGGCAAACAAACCAATGCAATGGTCTTTTTAACAGCAATTCGAATCGTCGTATAATTCTACCATGTGGGCCAGTGTTTGTTGGCTCACCGTCAGTGCATATTCCAATTAATGTATCCAGTGATATATTTTTATCGTTGAAAAAACCATTTAATTTGGTTGTTTTGTATTCAGCGGTTTCATGTTCCAGTCTTACGTAACCAATCAATTCAGAATTGGGTTCTCTCAAAATAACAAGATGAGGTTCTTTTACCATCCAAGTATGATACTTCTCATCAATTTTATCTATCGTTAAAGTATCATCTTTTCTGCCATCGAATGAAAACGTTAGCATATTGGTATCATCTAACCGTTTGCGAAGCACTTCTTGTCTGCATTTCTCTTTTTCTCTGCGAACTTTCGATTTATCCATGATTAGAGGTTTCCCATGCTTATCTTTAATTTTAAAATCTTGATGCTACTCTGTCAGGCACCCCAAATCTGTCACATACCAAGACAAAGTTAAAACAATCGTATCTCTCTTTGTATTGTGCACTTGTGCTTCTATCCATATCTTCTTGAACTTGTGGCGGTGCGTATGTTGAATCATCGGGATCTTGGTATGTTGGCATTGATGACATAGACGTTGCTCCTCCAGTTTCCATCATAAATGCGTTCATTGTTAGTCTTCTCTGATTATGTTGATCGTGCATGAACTCTTTGAGGCGTTTGGGAACCCAGCCGCATGCACATGGAGCTGCCTTCAAATCGCATTTACATGTTCCAATGTAAAAAATTGTTTCCAGAGATTTTAAACGGGGGGGTGTTTTTTTTGATTTCTTAGGATTTTCAAGCAATTTTGTTAAATTTATTACATTTCACTGGATTTCAGCATGATTTCAAAGCCCAAAATGCTCAAATTATCTTTACTTTCATATGAATGACTTTTTAACCGAGCATTCGCTTGCCAAAATTTAATTTGGAAAATTTTATTAAAACCCCCAAAAACAGTACATCTGCTTGGGTATATGTTTTGCGCTTTACGTCCGATTTTATGGGGAGGTTTCATTTCGGTTGAATTTGGCTTTAAAATTTAAATAAGAAAAATTGAATTGTAATTTGGGGTTTCCAAAGCAACCATTAAGCCCCTTTCCAAAGAATGCCCCATGCATCCCAAAAAAATCACTGTTCCGGTATGGGTTTCTTAAGCTAGGTTTGGGAAAAACAAATTGGGCCTATTTTTTCAAAGATCTTTGGCGAACTTAGGGAAAAAAGTTGTTTCGCTATTTGTTAGTGCTAACAAAATTTTGATTCCAATGGAAGAAAAACCTTTTACATTGCATTTAAAACAAGATCACTAATCCACACAGCTCGTGAAAATTTATTGCCATTTTTGAAAAGGGAAAACTTCGTTAAACAATTCATCTCGAAATGGGCCCATAAGTTTTAAACACCAAAAAAATTTAATTTTTTTTTTTAACGCCTTTTAAAATTAAATTTTTTTCATTTGCTACGTTTTGACTAATAAATTTCTTTCAGAAATAAGCCAGCAACTATTCCAGCTTTGGAAGACAACATTTCCGAAGAAATTCGGGCTATTCCGGCCGAAATGCTCGAAAAAGTTGCCCAAAATTGGACTTTCCGAATGGACCACCTAAGACGCAGCCGCGGTCAACATTTAAATGAAATTATCTTCAAAAAGTAAATGTCATGAACCAATCTAACGTTTCAAATAAAGAACCGATGAGATTTTGCAAATTTTATGCGTTTTTTTTTTTAAAAAAGTTATCAAGCTCTTAAAAAATCACCCTTTACATATTCTGTATATTGTTGGGTGTTGTTTCTTCTCTTGATTTGCTCTTGATACTTGTCAAGCAATTTATTCAATTTATTACATACACTTTTTTTCAGCATTATTTCCAAGTTTTTCCCAAATTCCAATCAACTTATCTTGTACTTGAATAGTGAATGATTTATGGAAAAACTTTTTTTGTTCTGTTTTAGCACGTTCGCTTAAGTAAAAATAATATCTCAAGATATTCAGATGGGTTGGTAAATTAAGATCAGTCAAATCAGTAGACACACCAAAAACAGTAACATCATGCTTGGGTATATGATTCATTGGGTTTTCGATAGTTGTTGATGTAGTTGTTTCATCTCGCGGTGTAGAGGATGGTGGATTCATTGTAAACTTTTTGAGGTAATAAGAATGAAATTGTAATTGTAATTGTGTCAGTTCTGGTTGCCCAAAGCTCCTTTATTTATAGCATTCCTTATCCTAATTTATGTATGCACCACATGCTGAGTGCATACACAATTCTTAACACTAATCTACTGTACATACCGACAGTATGTACACATATCTTAAGCATAAGTGTTTTCAAGGGCAAACACAATTGTCTATTGTTAGTTTAAGATCATTTGCGATCTTCAGGGCAAACATAGTTGTTTCTTGTCTATTGTTAGTTTAGGATCATTTGCGATCTCAAGGGCAGACAATCCTTTACATTGCATACATTAAATACTAAGATCACTAATCAATATACCCGAAATGAACATTTATTACATTGTTGATAGAAATGGGTATTTGTATATACATACCTACGTTTAAGACTAGATTCGTATGCGCTGGCGATAATGAACATAAATATTTAAAATATCTTCTTTAAAATTAATTAATTTCTTTTCTATAACTCACTTAAATTAATTTTTTTCATTTGCATATGTTCTGACTAAATAAATTTCTTAAGAGAAAAAATAGATATTATTATAAATAAATAAATAAAGATAAAGAAAAAACATAGCAATTTAGCTGATTTTTTCATGTAAATCACCAAAAATGGTGATTTTTTGAAATGATTGTATGGGAACCCCCCAGGGGAGTTCCAGGGAGTGTGCCACTGGCATGGGTGGATCGGCCGTCCAAAGTTAGTGGGGGTCGGTCATTCATTTAGAATCGATTGGAGCACTCTAAATGGGTCAAAGTGGGATTTTTCAAAATTTGCCCCTACCCAAAAGTTCGACCCAAATTGGGGGACATCAGAATTCGTTTCAGAGGTATGGTTCCTTTGGCAAAGTATGTTATTTTGATCCCTAGAATATGATTTTCATACATATCGACCCGGCCTAATACAATACATATGTATGTATACATACATATGTACATATATGTATATTGTTGTGATAAATTTAATATTAGTAAGAAATATGAAAATTTATGAAAATCAAATTAAATTATTAAATACGCATTTTACATGTCAATATAGAATTGCTGAGTGAAAAACACAAAAGCATACAAACATACATATGTATCACATACAAGCGACTCTGATTGAAAGCTAACATGAAGCATGAAAATATCACAATGCTATGGCTAGAAGTATCAAAAGGAGCATGCATACATACATATATATGTATATTTATGTCTCTTCATATTCTTGAGTATGTGAGAGAGCTGTATTTGTAAACATTTTTAGCTGTTGAAAATGGAATATCAAAGAACTTATTTTTCTTCAATATTCCCTGATTGCCCATACATGCTATGGCATCATATGTGGTACACATTTATATTATTTCTCTTCATACTCACTGGTGGAGTATGTGAGAGAACTGTTAAAAATATTAACAGTTCACATCGTGAATTCTGTGGTTGTGAGGTGAAATTCCGTATCACAATTTTATAAAATGTTCGACATCGAACCTGCACCTTCTTTTATACTTTACATTCTCTGGTTGTGCTGACGCTCTTAACAAATGTAAATGTAGAGCGTCTGATGTACAATTTACTCTTGATAAATTTAATTCGAAGCCGATATTTTGGGAAATTAGTTTATACCGAAGTTGATCAGCAGTTAATTTTTTTTTTTGTGAGAAAAGATAGGTGTAAATAGTTTCTACTTCTGTTAACTGTTCGACACTTAGTTATGGATTCCCTAAATGCCTTAGTGCTTTTTGTTCAAAATCTAACGATGCAGCTTTAAGACCTTTTTTTAGGCTAATCTGCTAGTCGAATCGCAACCAGTTAGAGAGTGTAATACTGGCAAAATACGACAAATGTTTTCACCAAGGGATTCAGCAGCCAAATGACATCCTGAAATGTATTTAATCTTATATGAACCGTCGAACTACAGACTTGAACAACCTAGACGTGCTAGTTTATTCCAAAAATAAATTCCCAAAACAAAAAGATCTGCATCAACGCTAAGGATTATGAAATGGGCAGGATTTTTACTGCGTAAAACATGTGAGAAAACATCCTTGAATCGGCTTCTAAATGGTTTGAATATTAGTCAGGTACGAATATGTTCAAGGGTTTGACCCAGTGGTATGTTGGTCATAATAACCATTGATGATTTCGATCGATCACCTGGATATGAAAATATAATGCTTTCACCATATTTATCAATGAGTAATGATTTTATAACGCGGTTTTCTACAACTGCATCTTCTATTTCAGTGAGTTCAGCTAGTCGCTTAGCCAATAATGACACTTCAAAAGAGTGAGATGTTAATTGATGCTTTATTTCATCCATCAGCTTCTCAAATGCCTGTATAAGTATGCCATGCTAGATTTTCTGAATTTCTTGGGAGTCGTAGATAATCACGATAACAGTGTTTATGGTACCTCACTTCCATAGCAAATAAATCAACTGGATGTTCGCAAGTGCTAATTTTTGTGTAAACATCACCTAGTTTTTTTCGGGAAGTATTTAAAATTTTTTCCGCTGCCGAAATCTCAGAACACATATCAAGGTTTTTGTTTATATTTTTTGTTACTTTACCGTAGATTAAACAATATTTTTCTTTGTCAAATGTTAAAGAAGCTCTTGATGACTAACGGACAGATTCAGTACCAGAGACACTTGCTTCTACTTCAGAAGAGGTGGAAAAGGAGACATTCTTCTGCTTATACAATGCCACATCTCCACGCCTTATTTTTTCCTCACTAATGAAAGTTGCCATAGAAGTTGGATGCCATAAACAATTCTGTTCGGTAAAGTCTGTATTATTTTTTATTTCCTCACTAATGTCATCTTTTCTCCGATTTCTCCGAAACAAACACGATACTTCGTTTAGTCTTCGCTTCTTTACATTTATCATTTGTATTATTTCTAGCTCCTGTATCCATTGTCCATGCTTTTGTTTAACTATAACACTAATATAACACTTCAATACAAGAAAACATCAATAATTTTGCTTAGATAAAACAGCATGAACAGTTAAACACTAAGAATTAGTTGCTACTGACTATAAGGCCAGCCAGTCAAAAACGCTACTCCCTTCCTTCCTGCACAGTGAAAAATGTGGTAAAAACGCAGAAATCAGCCATCTTTGTTTGTTTTCCTTTGAATAATGTTGTCATTGCCCAATACGCATATATAGTTTTGAACACAATCTATGTTTTCAATTACAATTTTTTACAATATAAAATATTAAAACTGAAAACAAACTATTAAAAATAGTTTATATATTTATAAATAATAGCATTCGACTCTGATTTTGAGTTATTTTAAGAAAATTTCAAACATATTGAACAGATTAAATTATAAAATTGATAATTACCGCAGTATCTCGACCACCACGTTATTTGCGCCAAAATCCAAATGTCGTGGATTCTCACAACATCCCACGTCAAGGAGAGAAGGGAGTAGCGTTTTTCACTGTGCAGTTACATTGCGCATTCATGGTATGACTTCGCTATATAGTATATGCCAATTTTGCCTGGAGTGATATCAGAAATATTATTGTCGAAATCTGCTGGTGATGCATATATATTTTTTTTATTGTTGTGTTTTATTTCTATCTCCAATTGTTTATTATCTGTTCAAATTATCTGAGTTTTAAACCGATTGACTATGGTGTCCAAAATGGTTTATTTATTTTTTTTTTTATAGTAGGAGGAAGCATAGAAAGCCGGAGTGCGGGACTTTAATCCGCTAAACCTAACCTACTCCTACCTCATTTCTCTCTACCGGGACCACTGGACGAAGTATTACTTTACGGGAGAGAAGAAGTTTAAGTCTCCTCTATTGCACGGACTTACTGACGCCTAATCTGTTCAAATTGTCTCAATTTTGTCATAATTTGATTTGCCGCTTCGCTGACAGCGCACCGTGATACTACCACCAAGGGTGGTTTTCAGCTTTTCCCTTATAATTGAAAACCGAGTTCTATAAAAGAACACGTGTTCAGAGTCTTCTATATACTCTGTACACTTCGGAAAACACTTATTTTATTTGTTTTACGTGTCGCGTTTTCCAAGTGTTACTTGAACTTGAGTCCACTATTACCCCAAGATACTTTAACTGCGCCTGTGAGGTAATCTCACATTCTCCTATAGTCAGCGATATTTTCTCTTCAATTTTCCTAGAGCTTATGAGCAGGACTTCTGTTTTCTGCTCAACCAGCTCTAGACTCATGGTAGCAAACCGTCACCGCAAACCATTTAAGCTGTCATTGCATTTGATCCGAAGGTGATCCAGATGTTTAGCTACAGCTATCACTATGAGGTCATCCGCATATGCGATTATTTTCACATTTTTTGGTTGCGGTATTATTAACACAAGGTCGTACATCAGGTTCCATAGCAGCGGGCCTAAAACCGAGCATTGCGGTACGCCACTGGAGATAGTGTAGCTCTGAGTGCCCTTGTCCGTCTGGAACAACAATCTCCTATTTTGAAAGTAATTCATTATAATATTTATCAGATACTGAGGAGCGTGTATATTGTGTAGAGCTTGTATTATATTTGACCACTTTGCATCTTTTTCCACTTATTACACATTTCGCAATATCAATTTCTTCTCTTTAAGGTAATTTTTCGGAATGCTCTTGAGAATTTCGGTCGTCGCCTTTTGGATAGCTGAAATTCCTGAAACCAGTGTCCTTTCATGAGCAAATGAAGTTTTCCAAAACAGATAAAAATCACAGGGTGACAGATCAGGTGAGTAGGGTGACTGATTAATGGTTAATATGGAGTTTTTTGTCAAAATATCAGTGACAAGCGTCGACCGATGACACGGCGCATTATCGTGCAACAGGCGCCAGGTCTCACGGTATTGTGGTCGAGCACGACGAATGCGTGACAAAAGACGCTTCATAACACCAAGGTAAAAACACAGCATTAATCGTTTGGCCAGGTGGGATGAACTCTCGGTGTACAATACCCTCGGAATCTTAAAAACAAATCAGCATTGTCTGTATTTTTGACTTCGGAAGATGACTTTTTTGGCCCGACTTCTGATCGTCACAGAGGTCCTCACGACCTTCTTGGAATCGCTTAAACCACTAATGCACATTACTACGGGATAGGCACTGATCACCATAAACTTTTTTCATAATTTGAAATGTTTCAGTAAACGTTTCCCCAAGTTTAAAACAAAATTTAATAATTACTCTATGTTCAAAATGCATTTTACGACCGATGACCAAAAGTTGCTGTCATTTTTTGATGGATAACATCGATTATAGTTATCCAATTGTCTTAAAATTTTTACGCAATGTCAACAATAGGTGGAGCCACCAGAAAGAGTTATATTTAAAAAGTTCTGTTTCTTTTGCGACAGACTTTGTAAATATGTATACTGAAAAATATACCCCATCGACATCGGGTACAAATTATATGTAACAATAAATATAACAAAAAACGATTTTTATAACGTACTTAAAAATTTGTACAACAGTGTATAGTCACATATGTAGATACGCAGTGCATACGACGCAATCGTACCATAAACTTTTAAATCCTCGGCTTGCTTAAAATACGAAAATTGCTTAGACCAATACGAAGAGACAAAAGCCATGATATCTGATCAGCTAAAACTAATCAAATCAATTGCACCTACCCCACAACCAAGAGTAGAGCTGCCACAAAGACAAGCCCAAGAGACAAGTTCAGGCATTCACCTTAAAGTGCCAGCATGCGACACAAATATATTTTATGGTGGTTATGAACAGTTGCCATGTTTACAGTCGTCTACATAAACCATCCTAAATTATCATAAGCGCGGAACGACGACAATTTCAATTTTGCTTGGAAAGCTCTAAAAGCACGTTACAAAAATAAAAGAATAATTGTCGACAAATAAGAGACGGTACTAATGAATTTACCAAAAGTTCAGAAAGAAACAAGTGAAGAATTCATAAAACTTCAATCCACTGTCTCAAATTGCTGTCGGTTCTATCGACACAGAATATTTCCTCAGCAATTGGACCACCATTCTGGTAAATATAGGCACAGCTCAATTACCAGAAAAATCGTTACTTTTGTGGAAGCAACAGCTCTCATCGCGAAGAAAATGCCCAACGTGGCAGCAAATAAAAGAATTTCTTACTACCCAATATAAAATTGTAGAAAGGGTAGATGAAAAAACTAGTCAGACCGAAAAACGTCCAAAACGACCTCAATAGAAGCTTCAATAGACCCCGAGCTAGTAGCAACAATAATTTAAATAGAAGCTTTTTAAATTTTCAATCGTTCACATCCGAACAATGTAAACAAACGTCATGCGAACTTTGTAGAGGAGGGCACAAGCTCAAATATTTCTAGAAAATCAAAAAAAATTAATATTAACTATCGAAACAATTTCGTAAGAATGAAAAAATTATGTATCCACTGTTTGTTGCGCATACGCTTTAAGATTGTAAAAGCAAATTTAATAGCGTATACTGCCATAAAAGACATCATCATTACATATAACAAATTTTTCCAGCGCACCCCCAAACAGCGCAATCGTAAAAAGGGCAACAGGCCTAGTTGCAATAACAAATTCAAAGAACCGCAAAGAAGCACCACACCGCTGCTCACAGGCGTTAAAACGCTGAAACGTTACATAACGAGAATTAAAGTAGAGTACAACTACTTACAGCAGTTGTCTCCATGGAACTCCGAGGAGAACTGTTTAAACTCAGGGCCGTAATAGACCAAGGATTACAACGATCATTTATAGTGTCACGGGAATAGGCGGAAGAGTAGTTCAAAACTCAAATAAAATCTGCCCCAGTACCCTCATTTCCCCCAATTACCGCAATAAACAAATATGCTACCCAGCTATCACATAAACAGCAAGCATTGGCAAAAAGTTTCACACCTAAAGCTAGCAAACCCAAACTGCAACACCTCGCTCAAATAAATCTTCTTTTAGGCAGCGACTCACGACTTATAAGAAATTTTGTAGTAAGAGAGTGCTACCACCAACTCTTCCTCTAGGCCATCACGACAAAACAGCAGAACGACTTACGTTGTATTATTACTATGAATTAAAAACATATTAGATAAGCTTACCTCTAAGTACAACTTAGACCGAAATAAACCCATTGAATTTTCCCCAAGGACCAATGAATCCTTAATACTAAAAACATTTTTAAACAATATTCCGCCTCATTTATCAGCAATAATTTACGGCAGAAACATTAACTCCTTAAGGAAAGCCTATTACGTACTGGAAGAAACAGGACTTACAAACAGAAATGGTCAAATAGGACACGAAAGAAATTATCAAAGACCTGGGGGTCATAATTCAATAAATAATAGGTCTTACAATTACAACAATATTCACAACAACGAACGAACAAGAACGAATCAAAGACAAGGAAATACAGAAAAAACACGACTTAATACTAATCATTTAAATAATCAAAATCGAAGGAATAACTACAACTGCAATTGTAATAACACAGCAAGCTTATTAAGACAGAATTACCAGAACCATAGTAGAACTAAATTTTCCCTTGGACCGTACCAGAACTACCTTCCGTTAGTAGAATTAACAGTCAAAAGTGAAAAGATTATATGCCTAATCGACTTTGGTTACCAGATGTACTGATTTTATCAGTACGCGTACTGATTTTTAGACCCCCGTACTGATATACATACTGATTTTTCAAAGAAGTGTACTGATTTTCGGCGCAAACGCCTTTTTTTCGCAAATTTATCCAAAATTGACAGCTTTTGTAGCAGATAACGCTCTAATAAATTTTGGTGGCTTGAATTACAAGGGGTTGGCCCTACTCAAAGAAAAAGTAAATTCCCGTGTCATTGGTGTTGGGTGCCCTGCTCATATTTTTCATAATTGCGCCCAGCGTGGATTAGATCAATTCGGAAAATATGATATTGATGCCCTCGTTTTTAAACTGTTCAAGCATTTCTCGGTGTACACTGTCAAAACAGCTGAATTGAAAGAATTCTGTGAGTTCGTTGATGTTCAATATCAACCTTAACTTGTACATAGCAAGACTCAATGGCTTAGTTTGTTTCCAGCAGTGGAACGAATTCTCAAACTGTTCCCTGCAATTAAAGCTTACTTTTTGTTAAAAAGTATGAAAAATTTCTTTTCTGATGATTTGGCTGAAAGCTATCTTTTGTTTGTCCACTCATTTATGTTCATTTTTCAATATAAAATAGCATCAATAGAAAACGAAGGCAACAGTGTTCTTGAAATTAATTCAATTAGAGAATCAAGCACAAGTTTTTGCCTCTTACTCTACTTTCAAATCTTGACACTTTGAAATCAGAAGGAAAAAAAGGAATGCCGGGATTTCCATGAAAGAACCGTCAGTGTTTATCAGGAAGCTCCTGAATACTTGTTGAAATGGACTTCATCTTTATCCGAATTAAAAATTTTCCAATGGTTAAAATTTGATCGCAAATCAAAAGAAGTTCGATATGAAAAAGTTGTGCAAACAATACAGTTTCTTAAGTCAAAAAATGTTCATATCCATGAAGAGAAGATAATTGATCAATTGGCGAATTTGAACAATTTTATAGGAAAGAAAAAAGAGAATGACGAGGATTCTATAAAATTTTCTCCACAAACTTCAAATAACCAGATGTGTGCATTTTTTAAAGCGAATTCAAACATTGATTCCTTTTCTGAAATTTTGAATATTGCGCAGTACTTTCTATTACCGGACATAATGCTAATTGTGAAAGAATTTTCTCACTCATCAATATCCAATGGAGTGATGAACGCAATCGTCTCCTTGTTGAAAATGTTCGCAACATGATTGTCACTAAATATAATAATAAGAACATGTCACGGTTTCCAAAAGTATATAATGAAAACTGAAAAAAAACGTAAATTGTACGATGCTGGAAGATAATTAAATTCTACCTATTTGACACGCTGGGATTTGTGATGTATCTGTACCCTGCTCCTTTTCTTTTTTCTTTCTACGTTTTTTTTTGTTTTTGCTTTTTTGATGGAGACGTACTGATTTTTCGCTGTACCGATCTGGTAACCCTACCCTTATTGATAATAGGAAATTAATTAAGTGTAAAAGAATACTATTAAATAACTCAATAAAAGTCCGGTAATTTAATAAATCTAAATGAGGATGAGAAATTTTCATTAGTAAGTTAATAAAAATTACAAAGATTTCTTTTATAAAGAAGGCAATGATCTTACAAGTGCATCAACACCTGTTGTGGTGAAAGGCAGAGCGAAATTGCAGCGTTCAAGTGGAAGTACTGCCATAATCTGCGTTCGCGTCTTTTGTTTGTGCATAGTGCAAATCTTGAACGGGAAGATGCACTTTTTGATTTGCGGCTTAAGGCGGGGGATATAATACTCCTGGCGTACCATATGTTGCATGAGGCGATGTTCGGCGTGTAACATTAAGATGTGGATGGAATTGAGGAATAATGTGGCAAATGGTGATCTCTCTGGTATTATTATGGGGTGACGTTCGTTGTATGTTAGGCTCGAATTAACAAGCCGACCATTGGCACGAATCAGCCCCTTCGTGTCCAGAAATTGGTTTAGAACTACGAGTCTGTAATAAAAATTGTATGAAAATTCCATACGGCCTTACTTGAAAAGCCGAATATTTCGAGAAGTTGAACGTTTTTGTAGCAAATAAAATTTCATACCAGCTTATCATTTCCATATTTTCTATAGCTAAGTCTAAAATATTGAGGTGCCCCCAATAATCTCAAATGCACATATATACTATATGTCACTAAAATGGTGTTGCTAAATAGAAAAATGAAACTTTTTCAATTTAATTAACTCCCCGGCTTTTATCTGATGTCGTGTATATTCTACATTGTCCCCCCAAAGCACCATTTATTCATACTAAATTTTATAACATTCAAATCAAAGTTTATTAATTCACAGTATGTAATAGGTAAATATATAAAAAAGTATTATTTTGAATGATGAAAATTTTCCCTGTTGGGAAGCGAGGAGTGTATGGGCAACTGCATGAGAAAATTCATTGAATCTAACATTTTAACATTTTTTTCGAGAGTCCTTTATAAATGCAATCTTCTTTGTACTCCATCCATGACACTGTTATAGCTAAATACACCAAATGTAACGGGTGATTTTTTTGAGGTTAGGATTTTCATGCAGTAGTATTTGACAGATCACGTGGGATGTCAGACATGGTGTCAAAGAGAAAGATGCTCAGTATGCTTTGACATTTCATCATGAATAGACTTACTAACGAGCAACGCTTGCAAATCATTGAATTTTATTACCAAAATCAGTGTTCGGTTCGAAATGTGTTTCGCGTCCGTGTCCGATGAGCGATGAGGCTCATTTCTGGTTGAATGGCTACGTAAATAAGCAAAATTGCCGCATTTGGGGTGAAGAGCAACCAGAAGCCGTTCAAGAACTGCCCATGCATCCCGAAAAATGCACTGTTTGGTGTGGTTTGTACGCTGGTGGAATCATTGGACCGTATTTTTTCAAAGATGCTGTTGGACGCAACGTTACGGTGAATGGCGATCGCTATCGTTCGATGCTAACAAACTTTTTGTTGCCAAAAATGGAAGAACTGAACTTGGTTGACATGTGGTTTCAACAAGATGGCGCTACATGCCACACAGCTCGCGATTCTATGGCCATTTTGAGGGAAAACTTCGGACAACAATTCATCTCAAGAAATGGACCCGTAAGTTGGCCACCAAGATCATGCGATTTAACGCCTTTAGACTATTTTTTGTGGGGCTACGTCAAGTCTAAAGTCTACAGAAATAAGCCAGCAACTATTCCAGCTTTGGAAGACAACATTTCCGAAGAAATTCGGGCTATTCCGGCCGAAATGCTCGAAAAAGTTGCCCAAAATTGGACTTTCCGAATGGACCACCTAAGACGCAGCCGCGGTCAACATTTAAATGAAATTATCTTCAAAAAGTAAATGTCATGAACCAATCTAACGTTTCAAATAAAGAACCGATGAGATTTTGCAAATTTTATGCGTTTTTTTTTTTAAAAAAGTTATCAAGCTCTTAAAAAATCACCCGTTATAATAAATTTAAAAGTCCACTTAACAATACGAATATTTATCCGGAAGTATTGGATCATTTTATATTTTTCACATATTATACATTCGTACAACTTGGGGTCTATCGATAAGTACAAAATTATTGTTTTCTTTATTCCATCTCTCAGTTTTCTCTTTTTCCCTGATGTCAACAAAATTTGACGTCAATGACAATAACATTATTATCGTAGCTTACGCATTCTGCTGATGAACCTCTCCCTCTTACTTTCAATTCTTTTTCAGTAGGATGGAAAATTCTACTTATACCGAATAATACCAGAAACATTGATTTTGTTTTGGTGTTTGGAATACGTTGCGATAAGTGCGAAATGACTGCAGAACTGAAGGCATTGTTGATCTAAGAAAAAAACTTTAATATCCCATAGGTATGGTTTTCCTTTAAGGTGCTGTTTAGGTATAAATTTGCCTTTAAATGGGATGATTGGTTCAGCATTGCAAAAGTTTTCTCCAAATGTCAGTTTTTTAGCCTATGGTCGCACTTTATAGATTTATGTTAACAATATAAAAATTTTTGAAAACTAAGGACTGTACCGAAAAGAAACTGCACACAATTTTTTATTTGTAACTTAACGGATTTTATTAACTTTTGCTTGTATCTTTTTTTTAATAATAAATAGAAGAGTTTTTATCCACTTTTAATTAAAACTAGTAAAAAAAATTTTTCTCTTAATTTATGCCGAATTTTTCTTTTAATTCCCTTCATTAAATTCTGCACACCTTCTTTTGTAACGTTTCGGCTTGCTTTAAACCAGTTTTTTTTAAATTCGTTGACGTTTTCGGCAACTCGATGATCCGTTTTCAAATTCCGTTTGACAGTTGCCCAATACTTCTCTATCGGGCGAAATTCTGGGCGTTTGGAGGGTTCTCCCTTTTTTTTAACAAAATTGACATTGTTATCCTTTAACAAAGCCAAAGTAGAATGAGCATTGTGCACTATGGCTAAATCAGGCCAAAATATTGTTGACACGATGTGTTTTTTATAAAATGGTATTAGGCCACGGTTTAGACACTCCTTCTTATAAATGTCGGCCGATATAGTACCCTTTGTGAAAAATGGAGAGGTCTTAAGGCCACAAGAGCAAATAGCCTGCCAGATGAGTATTTTCTCGCAAATTTTTGTATTTGAATTGTTGAGACTGACTAGTCGACAGTACCATCTTTTTGTTTTGTATAGAACTGGGGACCTGGTGATGTTCTTGAGTCCATTTTTAGGTATGTTTCATCGTCCATTTTAGCACACTCAACAGAATCTTTTAGCAAATGTTCGTACAACTTCCGTAGTCTTGTTTTCCCTATTTTTATTTGTCGTTGACTTTTATGGAAATCTTTTGTTTTTTATAAGTTTTTAAGTTATTCCGTTGCTTCACTCTTTGAATCATAGTAGCATTGGTTTTAGCTTTTTTCGCCAAATCGCGCACAGACATTGATTTGTTTTCGTTTATTAAGGCCAACACCTTTGCTTCAAGATTTGGATCACTAGGGCCTTTTTTTTCGCCCACCTTTTGATAAATCCCTAAGAGAAGAGGTTTCACTGAACTTTATTATAATATTTTTCACACCATTTACACTGACTTTAAACCGTTTTGCAAGTTGAAATGCTTTTTTCAGTGCAGTAATTGTGCACAATTTGCTTACGCACGTGCTCTTTGATTCGAACCATTGCGAAAATGAAATAACAAATTACGGAGAAAGAAAAAACAATGGAAGAATTCATCACGCTTTCTAACGGTACTTACCGCAATGCGACCAACCGGCTAGTTCGTGAGAAATATTGAATTGAAAGTGTGCAGTTTTTTTTCGGTACAGTCCTTAGTAAAAATCTTTTGCCATATTACGTTCCTATTACCGAATTATTAAACATCTCAACCGGAGGGGATTTAAGTACACTTATCGTGATGTGATGTGCAAAAATAACTCGTACTTTTTAAACAGTGAAAGCTTTGATTTTTTTTTGTTTTTTTTTCTAACAAATACCTCACATAATGTCGAATATATTCTACTGAAACCTTGCCCTATCACAGTATCAGAAATTCTTCATTTTCCCCTCTTATCAACTGACCTTAATTATGATGCCAAAAATTAGCGCGATCCGTCAACCAGTGTGTTTACAGCAGCTGTTTATGTCAGTCGACCTCAGTAGTGTTTGCCGAATTTTAAAATTTAAATAAACGTATTTGTGTTAAATTTTGGCCAAACCCTCAACAAATACTATTGAGCAAGCATCGTATTCACCTGATATTGCCCCCGGACTTTTAATTTTCTCCACACTGAAATATCCACTTTGGGGAACACGCTTTGACTCAGTTGAAGACATCAAAACAAATTCGAATCGAGAGCTGAAGCTGACTATACTCTCTTGACAATTTAATTGCAACCCTGCGAAGAATCCATAGCACTGTAACATAAGTCAAGCTGTCCTGTAATATCTGTAACTAATATGACTCATTTGCGTTGAATTGATTGAAATAAACGCATGTAAAACAACATGTTATGGGCACAGGCCATAGATTTTTAAATTAAACTTGTATTTTATTGGCTGCATTGACTTAAAAGTTTTTTACATCATCAATTGAATTATATTTGGTGATAGTAATATAAATGGCGAGCTCAACTGGCAGAATTGATCCGCTAAACGTTGATAGCTACGATACCTTGAAGTTGTACATACGTGAAAGCTGACTTATGGAGCTACGCATCTGAAGCTATACCTTGTCCAAACAACAATAACGCAACGAAGTGGATACATTTCGATCAGAAGGTCTGTGCGGATGTCTTTAATTACACCATCAGAACTAGGTTTGATAAATGAATGCGAAACTTCACTCGAAATGTGGAAATAGTTAGAGTCTACGTTCTAATCAAAGGGTCCTGCGCGTAAAGCCACCCTACTGAAACGTATTGCACTCGCCCGCATGAAGGAGGGCGATAACGTTCGCGAACATCTAACTGAATTTTTTCATGCTGTCAACAAATTGAAGGAAATAAATGTTACTGTTGGGGATGATTAATTAACTATATTGCTTCTTTATAGTTTATCAGATTCGTTTGAGACGTTTGCACTGAAAACTCGAGATGAACTTCCCAAACCAGACATTTTAAAAGTTAAAATATTGGAAGAAGAACAATCCAGGCAAGCAAAAGAAGCAGCAGCAGAGCTAAACGTGTTAATTGCTCAATGAAGAACAAACGTCAGATATACAAATCATGGTAAGTCTTCTAAATATCACAACAAAAAGTCGACAAAAGAAAAGCAAGATACACGAACTTGCTACAAGTGCGGCGAAGTTGGTCATATATCGCCAAATTGTCCATCAAGACAAAAGGTAAAAAAACTATAACACAACTACTGGAACGAAAAAGGAGAACTTCGAAAAATCCATGTTATTCAAATCAGCATGTACAATAACAAACGCCGGCGAATATTGGTGCTTAGACAGCGGCTGTTCATCACATATGAGTGCGAAAAAGAGCGAATTCAATAAATTTACAGAGATTAGCAAGACTCTCAGCCTAGTAAACAACAACACAGCTAAAATCACGGGTATAGGTAACGTTAAAGTTATTATCAACGAAAATAATAGCGAAGAGCGAATTAATTTCGAAGATGTATGTATTGTACGTTAAATAATGGATTGTCAAAAAAGTCTTGCGGTATTTTTATTGCATTTTTTTTTTATTGAAATTGAAATAAATTTTTGATGACTCATGTTCAGCTCTTGGCCGATGCTACGGCTGCTACTATGCCGGTCTCTTTCGACCAATTCAGCTATTTCATCGCAATTTTCGACGACAGGCCTTCCGGAGCGTGACGCATCTTCGATCACGTCTACACCAGAACGAAAACGTTGAAACCATCAAGCGAATTTACTTTTTCCGATTATTCTTTTTCCGGACTGCTCTTATTCTCTTATCTTAAACTTTAACGAGTCTTCTACCAATAAACAGTATGCGCGACTATGAGCATCTACGTGTCTCATGCGAGTTTTTGACCTATGTTCAACCACATTATATTCTTGTAGGTTCATGGCCCACCAAATTTTGACGCATCAGCATACACCTCTGACGCACCAGCATGCTTACTTATCAGCAAAGCCGAAATTATACTAAATTAGGGATAGGAAAGTCGACTCTGACTTTAGTCAAAAATCGATCTTTTAATAGAAATAATCGACTTTTTAGGATCGATTCAAGACTGTCTTGAATCGATTAAAATCGACTTTTACTCGATGACTTCGACAATTGACGGAATTAAGATAAGACCTGCACCAAGTAACTATAGTTGTTTCAATTTTATCGCAAAATACTTATAATAGCACGAAAGAGAACCTACGTAACTTTATACAGCTTCCTACTGTACTCATGAAAACATATACTATCCTATAGGCATTAATGTTCCCCACTGTACTTATAATAATATAGTTGGTAAAATTTTTACTTCTCGTTTTACTTTTAAAAGCACTATACAAAGTACAAATCGAAGCGTTTCTTTATAAATAGCCTCTAGTCTAATTCATGCATATTAATATTCCCTTTAAAATATCTACAATAATCATAACATATTGTTTAATTGATATAATTAACTATTTAATATACGGTACATAATATTTAAAAGTATATAGTATTGAATAATTCTTTATCATGGCTCCCAGTTTGATATGGGCCTATTGCACAAAAGTTAACAATGGCAGTAAAGTTAAGTGTAATATATGTGATAAAGAGTTTTTGTTTAATAAAAGCATTTCAGCAATGATGAAGCACTTACAATGTGCTCACAAGATTGCTCCTTCGTCAAGTAATGAAAAACAAACTCGGAAAAGATTGAATGACAGTCACAATGATTTAGAAGTTCAGCCTAAAAAAGTAAGTGCTTTTGAAGAACTTTGTAAAGTTTGTGCATACACTATTCCTCTCCACAGATAATTTAATTTTTTATATCGATACTAACTTAATCATGTTTGTTCTTAGGCTTTAGTCGCTCTTGAATCATCTGTTCCATCGGTTGCTTTGGTACCTCAAACTATATCATCTGTTCAAGAAAATACCACAGTACAATCTCATGTTCAAGGCCCTATGGATCGTTGTATGAACAATTGCTAATTCTTTTTCAGGCAGTAGTGACTTAAATTAGGAAGCAAAGATAATCTTATTAATTTCTTCTATCATGCATTTTCATTGTTTCCTAGCTGGTGGATATAGACATGATCAAGCTACCACAGCTCTTTTACGAACGATCGCAGTTGATAATATGCCTCTGTGTACCACAGAAAGACCAGGATTCAGAAAATTTATTAAAACACTACAACCGTTGTATCACATACCCTGTGAGCCAACTATAACTATGAACTCTGCTATGAGTAGTAAATATTAAGATTTGTCGAATAAAATAAAACTTGAACTGCGACAGACTGAATCTGTGTGTCTTACTACTGATATCTGGACTCACCAACACACAATGAAAAGCTATCTTGTCTTAACAGTTCACTATCTGAAAGGTCAGTTAATGATTCTATTTTCAAAAATCATTACATTCAGTTTTAACTTCAAATATCTAACCTTATTGACATATTAACCTTTCCTCACAGAAACTGAGATGAAGACTGTTGAACTGGGCGCTTATCTCATGGAAGAGAGGAAAACAATACTCGTATATATGCAATGACTAGGGTCTTGATGATAATAAAATAGCAGCATTCGTTTCAGATGGGGGCGCAAACATCAAAGGAGCTATTAAAAGTGATATCGAAGTTAATATTACTCCACCTGCATCTGAATCTCAAAATCAAGTTTCCGACTTACCCGTTGATGAAAATGATGCTATTGACAATCTTGAAGACAATTACAGATCATACTGAGCAATCGTCATTGCGTGAGCTATTGTCAAAAGTTAAAAAAATTTTCACATTCTTTCGACAAAGTGAAAGAGCGACTACAGAGCTGCTGAAATTACAGAAGGACAAGCCTGACAATTCTCGTCTGAAATTAATTCAGGAAGTGCAAACGAGATGGAACTCCTGTTTTGAAATGGTTGACCGTTTTATTGTGCTTGCTGATCATGTCAGTAAAGTGCTTTTACAAAGCTAAGCCACCTAACATAATCACAGGTGAGAAAATCGATGCGTTAATAGAAGTTCGTGACATCTTAAAACCTCTCTTGCGAGTAACTCAAGAAGTTTGTTTTGAGAAATGTGTAACATTGAGCAAGTGCATTCCTTTGATTTCAAGCCTTAGAAAAGTAAGTTCCCATTGTTAAATTAGCAAAGCTATTGCAATATTATCTTGTTTTGATTTTTTATTGAATGAATTGATTTTATATTTTACAGAATATTGAAGAGTTAACGCCAGAAACTTTAATGGGGCGACATTTGAAAAATATAATGGTTTAAGCCATCGAAACAAAATACGGCAATATTGAATCTGTAAAACTGTACGCTTGTGCAGCATTGGTTAATCCTTGTTATAAAATGTTTGGTTTTCAAAGTATTCGGGATTCTGCACGAGCGGTAACTAAAGTCGGTAGGTTGATTATGCAAATTTCTATGGTTTAGTTTAATCTTAATATAATTCTTTGTGTAGCTGATCTTGTCAAGATAGAACGAAAATTAGCATTGGCAGCAACAGAAACGGTGACAAATATTGACCCTCAAGATGAGATATTAGCTATTCAAAGTCCGGAATCTCAGAAAACGAACGATGAAAATGATGATATATGGTCTTATTTTGATAACACTGAGTTGTAGTTCCAATCTTGCAGATTCTGATGAGGCTGGAGGACTACCAATACAATTACGACAATATTTGACACGCCCGGCTGTCAATCGGAAACAAAATCCTAATCCGTTCACTGTGTGGGAAAGTATGAAATTTGAATATCCGTATCTATGGAATGTAGCTAAAAAGTACTTGCCAATAGTTGCAACGTCTGTACCCTGTGAGCGCATATTTTCACATGCAGGACTTATCGCAAATCAGTTGAAGGGTCGCTTATCACCTCAGCATCTTAATGAGCTAATACTTTTAAGGTCAATCGGCGAAGAAATGTGGTTTTCGTAGTTATTTATTTTTAAATTTTTTGTTTTTTAATTAAAAACAGCAATCTTATTATCCAATACAAAATTTTATGCAATAAAATCATAAAATACCTTTTATAATATGTTAAAAATTTACAAAATTGATTATACGTTCATAATTTAATAAAATATTGATATATCTAACGAATTTCGTGTACGAATTGCTTACTTTATTAAAAGTCGACTTAAGTCACAAAATTCGACTATCGGGGTTGATTAATCGACTTCCAGAATCGAAAAACTAGAAGTCGACTCCAAAGTTAAAAATCGATTCAGCTCGCGCTCTTTCCATGCCTATACCAAATATGTAGATGTCGGCGCACCCTAATGGTGTGTGGATGTTGGTATGCGTGTGTGAGTGTATGTGTATACAGTTTAGGGAATTTCATTAGAAGACTAAGTTCTTATTATCGCATCAGCCGTTGATTGTGCTGCGATTGGTTTTCTGCATGTTGTCGCTTTGGGAAGTACCGTTTTAGCGGGGCGCCAGCGTGGTGACGCTGTCGCCGAGTGTGGTTCGGTGGCAAATACAGAAAGATTCTTTCTTCAGTTGTGTTTTAGAACTTAGTGAGTGAAGTGTACAAGTGAACAAAGTAAACAAACTGAAAAGCCGAAACTCGCTGCGTTATTACGATGTCTCAAAACGGCGATCTTTCTGCAACATCAGAAGTGGGATCTGGCTCGCTACCTAACAAATTAGATGGGCCATGGCGAGTTGTAATGGAGATGCAAAACAAAAATTTGATTGAACGTATCAAGGCCGTTCAATCATCGACACCCGAAACAACGAATAAAAAAACAATTACGCTACCAAAATTTAACGCAGACCTTGATGGCGCCGACATGTCGGCGTGGTGTTCCACAGCAAGTATAATTTTGACGGAAAATACCGTAAAAGGCAGCGCTTTGGTGATGGCCTTAAGTGCATCGTTGGAAGGCAGTGCGTCGCAGTGGCTTTCTCAAATATGTTATCCTGGCATAACTTGGGACGAAATTAAAGAGCTTTTCATGCAGCGTTTTGGTAGTGTAGAGACGCCAGCGGCTATGTTTCTGTCAATGTTAGCTAGTGTCCGACCGATGGCGAGTGCCTCTCCAATTATGCTAGTCGTATGATGACGTCACTTATCACAAAATGGCGCGACATGGACGTGGAAGAAATTGCAGTTTCTGTAACGCTTGCGAAAATGGCTCATGTTGATAACAGATTGCAGCGACTAACCCTTACTTCAAATATGCGCACCAGAAGTGAATTACAAACCGAGCTTAAAGCATTCACGTTCAACAAAAGGAAGAAAAATCTGCAAGAAGAAATGTCTTCACCTGAAATAAAGCGTCCGAAACTTTCAACAATCAAATGTCATTTCTGTGGAAAATTAGGTCACAAGATGATGGAATGTCGGGCTAGACAGCATCAAGATCATCATTCGTCTCGTGCTGTGAATAGTAGCGGAAGGAGTGCATTTGGCCACCAGCAAAAAGCGAATGTAACCTGCTTTAAGTGTGGTGAACTTGGTCATATTTCAACACATTGCAGTAAGTTCAAAATGGATAAGGTCAAGGATACACACCAGACGAAAAGAGTGGAGCTATGCGAAGTTGTTGAGCCCAAAGGAGAGATTATTCATCATGGTCAGACGTTTATAACAACATTCGACTCTGGAGCGGAATGTTCATTAATTAAACAAAAGATAAGTATCAAATTAGTTGGTAAGAGAATTAACAATGTTGCGATGTTAAAGGGTATTGGTGGTGACGGCATATGTAGCGCATTACAGATACTTAGCAACGTAAAAATTAGTCAACACTATATTGAAGTTTTGTTTCATGTTGAGGACAATGAATATTTGAAAAATGATATTATTATTGGTCGAGAAGTACTGTCCCCTGGATTTAATGTTATAATATCACCAGGCAAATTCGAAATTATTAGATCAAAAACTGTAAACCTTTGTTCAAATGATGAGAAATTTTGTGAATTAAATACTAATCTTGTTGGGGAAGTTAGAGATAAATTACAAAATTTATTGGAAAAATATTCAAAATCTTTTATTAAGGAAATTCCTTCCAGTAGAGTTATTTCGAGGGAAATGAAAATTAAATTAGTAGACCCAAGAAAAACTTCAAAGAAGACCATATAGGCTTAGCCCAAATGAAAGAAAATTAGTACGAGACAAGATTAATGAATTATTGCAATGTAAACTTATAAGGCCAAGTTGCTCACCTTACACTAGTCCCATAATGTTGGTTAATAAAAAAGGCGGCACTCACCGTTTATGTGTTGATTACCGTGAGTTGAATTCTAATACAGTCGCAGATAGATATCCCTTGCGCCTTATATCAGACCAGATAGCCAGACTTTATGGAGCGAAATATTTTACATGTTTAGATATGGCAAGTGGGTATTATCAAATTCCCATGCACGAAGAATCGGTAGAGTGTACAGCATTTGTCACTCCAGATGGGCAATATGAATTTTTGGCAATGCCTTTTGGGCTCAGGAATGCCCCTTCAATATTTCAACGCACAGTCATGCAGACACTTGGAGATCTTGCAAATACGTTTGTTGTCGTTTGTATGGATGACGTAATGGTGGCTGCTGCAACAAAAAGTGAGGCTTTGGAAAGATTACATATCATTCTTGATTGTCTCACGAATGCTGGATTATCATTCAATATAGAAAAATGTTCTTTTCTCAAGTCAACAGTTCAATATCTAGGATATGAAGTGAGTGCAGGTGAAATCCGCCCGAATTCGCGTAAAGTTACAGCGTTAACTACTTTGCCACCTCCTCAATCAGTCTCTGCTTTACGCCAATTTATTGGATTGGAGTCTTATTTCAGGCAATTTATGAAAGGATTCTCCTGTTTTATGAAACCGTTATATCTTTTAACCTCGGAGAAGGATGATTTTGTTTGGAGATCGTAACATGAAGAAATTAGACAAAAAGTTATTTCTATCCTTACGCAAAAACCAGTCTTAGTAATTTTTGATCCGAAGCACCCTATTGAGTTGCATACCGACGCAAGTTCTCGGGGATACGGTGTCATTTTGTTACACAAAATCAACAACAAATCGCATGTCATTGAATATTTTAGTAAAGCTGCTTCTCCTGTTGAATCACGGTATCATTCTTATGAGTTGGAAACTCTTGCTGTTGTTTTGTCTGTAAGATATTTTCGCCATTATTTATTAGGCAGAAATTTTGTTGTCTTCACTGATTGTAACTCACTTAAAGCATCAAGAACTAAACAGGATCTATGTCCCAGGGTACAAAGCTGGTGGGGGTATTTACAGTCTTTTACATTTGACATACAATATAAAGAAGGTAAACGAATGTCTCATGTTGACTTCTTTTCAAGAAATCTGCCTTCAGCAGAGTTGACTTGCAAAATTCCAGAAAAACGAGTTAATTTGGCAGAAATATCTGACAATTGGCTTTTGGCCGAACAACGTCAAGATTCTGAAATAGTTAATATTGTAAATAAAGTAAAAGAAAATTCTCTTGCTGAGGATATGGCTAAAACTTACGAGTTGAGAGCAGGAATATTATATCGAAAAATTCAGCGAAATGGTAGAACTCGATCTTTACCAATTGTTCCTCGACCATTTAGATGGTCCGTAATAAATCAGATCCATGAGTCCATCATGCATTTGGGATGGGAGAAGACTTTACATAAGGCCTACGACTATTACTGATTTGATAACATGTCCAAGTATATTCTAAAGTTTGTTGAAAACTGCATTACTTGTAAAATGTCAAAGTCTTCTTCGGGTAAAGTTCAAGTAAGTCTTCATCCAATACCAAAAGTAAATACACCTTGGCACACCATTCACATCGACATAACTGGAAAGCTGAGTGGCAAGTCTGATCAGAAGGAGTACATCATTGTTCAGGTGGACGCCTTTACCAAATTTGTTTATTTAACTCACACGCTCAAAATGGATGCTAAATAAATTGCATAAATGCTGTCACGTCTGCTATTTCTCTGTTTGGAGTACCGGATCGCATGATAGCGGATCAGGGCAGATGTTTCGCCAGCACTAGATTTAGTGAGTTTTGTTCACAACAAAAAATTAATTTGCATTTGATTGCGACGTGCAAGTAGAGCAAACGGACAAGTTGAGCGCGTTATGAGCACCTTAAAGAACTTATTAACTGCCGTTGAAATTAGCAATCGATCTTGGCAGGATGCACTAGTAGAAATTCAATTAGCTTTGAACTGTACGGCTAGTCGAGTGACCTCTTAGAATTGTTTATCGGCAAAGTTGCCCGCCCGTTAGGGTTGCTTCCACCCTGCGATATAGTAGAAGAGATCGACTTGGCAGAGGTGAGAGCACGAGCAGGGCAAAACATTTCAGTTGCAGCAGCATATAACAAGGAGCAATTCGATAAAAACAAGGCTAAGGTTGTAGGATGCAGGGTTGGAGATTTCGTATTATTAAAAAATGAAGAGAGGCATCAAACAAAATTAAGTCCCAAGTTTAAAGGGCCGTTTCAAATAACCTAATTGTTCGAGGGGAATAGATATATGACTCAGATCTTTGACAATTAATGGAAAATATAAATATGCTCATGAAGACATAAGGAAAATGCCAAATGGGCAAATACCAGTTGACTTTGAAAGTTGTGATAAGGATTTGAGTAATGAAATATTTGAAAAAGACGCTGTTGAAAGAGACAGTAATGAAAGCATCTAAAATGAAACTGTTGAAAGAGACAGTAATGAAAGCATGTAAAAAGAAACTGTTGAAAGAGACAGTAATGAAAGCTTGTAAAAAGAAACTGTTGAAAGAGACAGTACAGGTGCCTTAAGGGCTAATAATGGAATTTGTAATAATAATGAAATCTGTACTTATAATGTAAGCACAAGTGCAAAACAATTGTTTTGATCATGGCGTGTGGCGCATTAGATAACAAAATGTAAAACCTGAATGGTTAACGAGAATGTAAAAATGAGCTGTATCAAAGAAAACAATTTGTATTAGTAAAAAAAAAAAACAAAAAACAAAAATGGAAATGTAAATGTATAGTAAGTTATAATGGAAATTATAAGTTTTTAGATGGAAAATTAGAAGTTATTAATGAATAAACTTTATAAGTTGGTTAATTGGTAACAAAGCATCTTTGATAAAATTGCACGAGGTCGTGTATTGGTCAGGATGGCCGTGTCGGCGCACCCTAATAGTGTGTGGATGTTGGTATGCGTGTGTGAGTGTATGTGTATACAGTTTAGGGAATTTCATTAGAAGACTAAGTTTTTATTATCGCATCAGCCGTTGATTGAACTGCGATTGGTTGTCTGCATGTTGTCGCTTTGGGAGTACCGTTTTAGCGGGGCGCCAACGTGGTGACGCTGTCGCCGAGTGTGGTTCGGTGGCAAGTACAGAAAGATTCCTTTTTCAGTTGTGTTTTAGAACTTAGTGCGTGAAGTGTACAAGTGAACAAAGTAAACAAACTGAAAAGCCGAAACTCGCTGCGTTATTACGATGTCTCAAAACGACGATCTTGCTGCAAGATATAAATATCTATTTTTATGTTAATGTACATACATACATACATATGTACATAAACATACTCATGCATTTACATGCAACGCGTATCAAATAATAATAAAAATGCATGGGTAAAGACAAGTCATAAAGTAACGGGGCATCTCGACGGGATAAAATTTATGTCATATTAACTGTCAAATCTATTGCTATTGCCAAATCTGTACGTGGGCATTCGTAACATAATCATTGCGCAAAAGCGTAAGGTAGGTAAATTCGAGCTGATGTACCACATGCTTTGAGCTCTTGAAAAATTTATTTTATCATTGGCGAAATGCCGTCCGGTGGGTAGCTGATGTAGCGCACGTTTTGAGCTCTTGAACTCCTTAAATATTTTATGTTGAAAATACAAAAAGGATAAAAATCCTTTTTTTACAAATGTATTTCTGGGAAAAATAAGAATTCATATTTTTGGACTACTATATGATAACTGTGGCATAAATTTTATATACCAATTAAAATAATAAATTCAATACTAGCAATGATATTTTGATTTATGCTTGTATAGATTAAATAAATTTAAGACTTCGCTCATTCCCATCCCAATTTGCATAATTTTTCTGTAAATTAACAATATTAAACTAAATAAAAATGTATTTTATTTTTATAATATAACACAACCGTCTTAATACTCGCTCTTCTAAATCTCATATTACTGAAATGAAAATGCCGTCGGCATATGTGCTAATGGGATATGTTGCCTCTTCGAAATAGAAATGAAAACTGCGCTGTCAAACTGCTGAAGTGACAGCTTATTGCTTACAATATATGGCAAACTAATTAGTATTCCATATATCGTAAGCAATAAGCAATGTGGAGTCTCCACAGGCAATAGGCACCGCAAAACAGTTAGTAAGACATAGACTTTATCCTGTCGAGATGCCTCGGTACAGATGAGATAACATTAAAGACACACACACACATGTATTAAATTGTATAGTTAAAAACAGAGATAAAGAGATCCCCAACTCTCCTGTCACTGGAAGTGAGAGAGCAATAGCTAAACGTCAAAACTTACCGAACTTCGACAGTTGACTGGATTGGGTAGGTTTGACGTTTTGCAACTGGAATGACTGGAACGGCCAGATTGAAATTATACCAAACATATATGTGAATGGAAGAATTTGTTGCCGTCGTTCAAGATCGCTAATAAAAATTTAAAACTATGAAAATCAAATAAAATGTGAAATATAAATATATTTCATGAAACGTTTTGTAATTTAATGCATAATAGAATTAATTTTCTAATACAAATGATTAAAAACATTTGTTAAACGAGAACTAATAGGCTTAATTCAACTTATTAAGTATTAAAAGATTGAAAGTCAGTTGTTTTAATATACCATAAAATCATAAAAAAAAAGATTTAAGTAGATTCGCCATATATTAAAAGTCCTATATACATATAATAAATTGCAATCGTAATAAATGTTGGGTATTTTAATTTAAAATGACCAAAAAATTTTATTTTGTTCGATTTGGCCATAATGGAAAATGTTATAAAAAACGCATATTTTGAGGCGCTTTCATACTGGAGTAAGTTGGGCCTCCCATTGTCCCTGGTTAAAAACAACCCCATGTACCCTGCCAACCACGGCTACCCGCTTGCGTTAAATATTCCAATACATCTACACATTTTTTCTCTATGCACTAACACCAACGCACATTTTCTGGTTATTTTTTGTTTACCTAAATGCGATGAAAAAAAGTTTCTTTTATTTCTTGATTTATTTGAATGAGTGCGAAGGATAAAACGTAATTGTTAATAGTGCCAAAAAAAATCCCAAAAAGCATGTCATTCGTACTCGTACCATCGCTAAGGAGGCTCGTACAACAAGAAGGTAAGTAAGTGAATTTTATGTGATTTGTTTTTTAATAATTTGCAAATAATTACTTCATTTGTTTTTATGGCAATGGAAATCCTAATGAATAGGAAAAGTAACAAAAGCAATACCATCAGAAGCAGCAAATATCAATTGTTAAGTAAGTATGTGAAAAAAGTGTGTGTACTTTGAAATTGGACTGCGCAGTCCAATATAATACGCAAAAATAAATAAATGCATACAAGGTCTGTCCCAAAAGAAACAGGACTGTAAAAAAAAAAAAAACAAAAAATTAATATTTTTCAAAAGTTATATTTTTTTATTCAAAGTAGTTTCCTTGTGCTTCTATACAGCATTTAGCCCGGTCAATTAGCATTTCAAATGAGTGTTTAAGGACATTTTTCGGAATGCTCTTGAGAATATCGGTCTTCGCCTTTTGGACAGTTGAACTGTCCTGAAACCAGTGTCCTTTCATGGGCAAATGAAGTTTTCTAATTAGGTAAAAATCACAGGGTGCCACATCAGGTGAGTAGGGTGAGTGATTAATGGTTAATACGGAGTTTTTTGTCAAAAAATCATTGGCAAGCGTCGACCGATATCCAGCTACTTGTCTGACCGTTTGTTACTGTACGATACGGATGACGGACAAAAATCATATAGTGTAACGGGCGGAGTTCCACAAGGTTCCGTGCTTGACCCATTGTTGTGGAACGTTTTGTACGACGGGGTGCTGCGTCTCTCTCTCCCCAAGCAGGTACAGATAATCGGTTACACGGATGATATTGCCATAACAGTAGTGGCAAAAGAACTGGGACAACTTGAGTACCTCTGCAATCAAGCGACGTTAACGATCAAAGAGTGGCTCACAGCAGCAAAACTTCAGCTCGCTGTGCAAAAAACTGAAGCTGTCCTGATCACAAGCAGGAAAAAGCTCGAAGACTTAAAATTAAATATTGACGGTCACAGTATAATGACCCAGAAGGCACTAAAGTACCTAGGAGTGCTTATTGACTATAGACTTGGCTACAAGACGCACATCGAAAAGGTATGTGAGAAAGCAGCACGAGTAACGGCCGCCCTATCAAGAATAATGGCCAACATTGGTGGACCAAGCCAAAATAGGCGAGCGCTATTGGCCAAGGGAAGCCAATCAATTTTAATGTACGCGGCTCCCATATGGGGACCAGCACTACAGCAAAAGTCGTATGCTAAGAAAGCGAAATTTTCAATGCGGCTCAGTGCCATAAGGGTCACGTGTGCATTCCGTACGGTATCCCACGAAGCGGCTGGGGTTTTAGCAGGCATCATGCCACCAGAGATAATGGCCATGGAACTCAAAAGAGTATATGACAGGTCTACAAGACTGGGTAGGCGACTAACAGCTGAAGAGCGGAAGGAAGAGAGGCAAACAAGCCTCAATGAGTGGCAAGGACAGTGGGATGCAGTTACGACGGGCAGATGGACCCACACGCTAATTAGAAATGTACAAGCATGGGTAGAAAGGAAACACGGAGAAACAGATTTTTACCTGACGCAGTTTTTGACGGGACACGGTTGTTTTAGAGAGTATCTCTATAAATATGGACACGACGACGGGACGAATTGTTCCTTCTAAGACAGCAACGGAGAAAACGCACTGCACATCTTCTTTTTCTGCTGACGGTATGAAAAGGAAAGAGCCGATCTACAGAAGCTGACAACGGAACAAGTGACAGCGGATAATATAGTGCGGTTTATGACT
Organism: Bactrocera correcta; assembly: GCA_027475135.1. NCBI lineage: Eukaryota > Metazoa > Arthropoda > Insecta > Diptera > Tephritidae > Bactrocera > Bactrocera correcta. The sequence continues at coordinate 62,465,698 of CM050327.1, forward strand.
GAGTCAAAACTAGTATGGGATAGTGTGAGAGCGTGGTGTGCTATAGTTCTGAAAGAACTAAGAATGAAAGAGTGGCAACGCAGTGAAATCAGAAGGATGAATGAGGAGTAGGTCTGAATGACGTGATTGACGAGCCGAATGGCTAAGCTTGGCTCCACGATGTAATGCTTAACGGCAGTTCCGTGGGGCAAATAAACAAGCAAAGACAATGGAGTTAAGGGTTTAGTACGTAGGCGTATTGGTCTCTGCATTAGCGGCCAATACGAATCACGCATACCGTCCGGAAAAATGACGGTATCTTTTGAAGATTCCCCCTCCAAAATAAAAAAAAAAAAACAAAAATAAAAAACAGCGTCGACCGATGACACGGCGCATTAACGTGCAACAGGCGCCAGGACCCTGCCTCACGGTATTGTGGTCGAGGCCGACGAATGCGTGACAAAAGACGCTTTATAACACCAAGGTAAAACACAGCATTAATCGTTTGGCCAGGTGGGACGAACTCTCACTCTCATTAATAGGTGGCCCCACCAGAAACAGTTATATTTAAAAAGTCCTGTTTCTTTTGCGACAGACCTTGTATGTACATATGTATTTTATGCGCTTAAAGCGCCAAATACACGACACGAACATTTCCGCGAACATTCCCGTTATGTCATGTTTCTGCGAATTTCTCTGTCGTGTATAGTGGTGTTTGCAGTTATTTATTTTTTTTTTTTGCGAACATTTGCGCGAACTGTTCGTGCGTGTATGGCGAAATAGCTCATAATCGTAGTAATTTCTGAACGGAACAGACGTGCGCGGAAAAGTAAAATGGACAATGAAAAATTTCTGAGTGAATTTATTGAAGTGTATAAATCTTTGCCATCATTGTGGCAAATAAAAAGCAAAGATTATTGTAATAGAATTAAAAAGAATAATGATTATGCGACTTTAATCGAAAAATTAAAAGAAGTAGATCCTGATGCCACAAAGGATACAGTTGTAAAAAAATAAGTAGTTTGCGGGCGCAATACCGGCGTGAATAAAAAAAAAAAAAAGAGATAGTTTGAAGTCTAGTGCTGGTGCTGAGGATGAATATGTTCCTACTCTTTGGTGTTATGATTTGCTATGCTTTTTGAAAGATCAAGAAGAACCTTTGGCAGGCGTTACCACAAACAAAACACAAACACATTTGAGGTAAGAAAAAAAGTCAAAATTTTATTGTTTCTTTTTTTTTTTTGTGAACACAAATATTCATTTTCAAATTCTGTTTTTGCGATCTTGTCTCTTTTTTCTACGCTTTATTGCCACAGCGAGCAATATTGCTGCAGCACAATTGTTGTCCGTATTCATCGCTTTCTGAAGGAGAACTAATGTTCGGCCAAAAGTTCGTATGGTGTATGGCCAAAGCTGCGAACAAGATGGCGGAATGTTCGCGGAAATGTTCTTGTCGTGTAGGGTGGCCTGCATAATCCAATATAATATGTGAAAACAAATGTTTGTTTTATATTTTAAATGTTCAAATAATATTTACCTTTTTTAATATGTTATTATTATTTTTATTTAATTAATCTTTTCTTTCCGATATTATTATCATTTTATACAATTAATCTTTTTTTTCTTTTAGGTAGTTCAAATTCAATGTAATTACGGGACGGGAATTATGAGTGACTTATAGAGTTTGGTTTTTGTTCGTCGAGAGAGGACTTTGCTTCTCAATTGCCTACTTAGTCCGAAGTAGCACCTGTTGGCAAGAGTTATCCTGCGTTGGATTTCTAGGCTGACATTGTTGGTAGTGTTTACGCTGGTTCCAAGATAGACGAAATTATCTACAACTTCAAAGTTAAGCTGTCAACAGTGACGTGAGTGCCAAGTCCCGAGTGCGACGACTGTTTGTTTGATGACAGGAGATATTTCGTCTTGCCCTCGTTCACTGCCAGGCCCATTTCTTTTGCTTCCTTGTCCAGTCTGGAGAAAACAGAACTAACGGCGCGGGTGTTGAGGCCGATGTTATCAATATCATCGGCATACGTCAGCAGTTGTACACTCTTATAGAAGATGGTACCTTCTCTGTTGAGTTCTGCAGCTCGAACTATTTTCACCAGAAGCAGGTTGAAAAAGTCGCACGATAGGGAATCGCCTTGTCTGAAACCTCGTTTGGTATCGAACGGCTCGGAGAGGTCCTTCCCGATTCTGACGGAGCTTTTTGTGTTGCTCAACGTCAGCTTACACAGCCGTATTAGTTTTGCGGGGATACCAAATTCAGACATCGCGGCATAAAGGCAGCTCCTTTTCGTGCTGTCGAAAGTAGCTTTGAAATCGACGAAGAGGTGGTGTGTGTCGATTCTCCTTTCACGGGTCTTTTCCAAGATTTGGCGCATGGTGAATATCTGGTCGGTTGTTGATTTACCAGGTCTAAAGCCACACTGATAAGGTCCAATCAGTTTGTTGACGGTGGGCTTTAATCTTTCACACAATACGCTCGACAGAACCTTATATGCGATGTTGAGGAGGCTAATCCCACGGTAGTTGGCGCAGATTGTGGGGTCTCCTTTTTTGTGTATTGGGCATAGCACACTTAAATTCCAATCGTTGGGCATACTTTCGTCCGACCATATTTTGCAAAGAAGCTGATGCATGCACCTTATCAGCTCTTCGCCGCCGTGTTTGAATAGCTCGGCCGGCAATCCATCGGCCCCTGCCGCTTTGTTGTTTTTCAGGCGGGCAATTGCTATTCGAACTTCTTCATGGTCCGGCAATGGAACGTCTGCTCCATCGTCATCGATTGGGGTATCGGTTTCGCTTTCTCCTGGTGTTGTGCGTTCACTGCCATTCAGCAGGCTGGGGAAGTGTTCCCTCCATAATTTAAGTATGCTCTGGGCATCGGTGGCTAGATCACCTTGGGGGGTTCTACAAGAGTATGCTCCGGTCTTGAAACCTTCTGTAAGCCGCCGCATCTTTTCGTAGAATTTTCGAGCATTATCCCTGTCGGCCAGCTTATCAAGCTCTTCGTACTCACGCATTTCGGCCTCTTTCTTTTTCTGTCTACAAATGCGTCTCGCTTCCCTCTTCAACTCTCGGTATCTATCCCATCCCGCACGTGTTGTGGTCGATCGTAACGTTGCGAGGTAGGCTGTCTGTTTTCCCTCCACTGCGACACGGCAGTCTTCGTCGTACCAGCAGTTTTTTTGCACTTTCCTAAAACCAATGGTTTCGGTTGCAGCTGTACGTAAGGAGTTTGAAATGCCGCCCCACTGTTCCCTTATACCGAGTTTTTGACGAGTGCTCTCAGAGATCAGGAGTGCAAGTCGAGTAGAAAATCGTTTGGCTATCTGTCGTGATTGCAGCTGCTCGACGTCGAACCTTCCTTAATTTTTTTGGCGTGCGTTTTTTGTTGCACAGAGGCGGGTGCGAATCCTGGCTGCAACAAGATAGTGGTCTGGGTCGATGTTAGGACCTCGGAGCACACGCACATCTAAAATACTGGAGTCGTGTCTTCCGTTTATCACAACATAATCGATCTGGTTGGTGGTTTTTTCGATCCGGAGACAGCCAGGTAGCTTGATGAATCTTCTTATGATGGAATCTAGTAGTACAGATAACTATATGTTGGCTCCGGCGAAGTCGATCAGGCTCAACCCTTTTGCAGATGTTTCCTCGCGGAGGCTGAATTTACCGACCGTATTGCCAAAGATACCTTCTTTGCTCACCCTGGCGTTAAAGTCGAAAAGCACGATTTTGACATCGTGGCGGGGGCAGCGCTCATAGATGTGCTCTAAGCGCTCATAGAAGGCATCGTTGGTCATATCGTCCTTCTCTTCCGTCGGGGCGTGAGCGCAAATCAACGATATGTTGAAGAACCTCGCTTTGATGCGAATTGTGGCTAGACGTTCACTCCCCGGAATGAATGATAGTACTCGGCGACGGAATCTCTCTCCCACCACGAATACCACACCAAACTGGCGCTCCTTTATATGACCACTGCAGTAAATCCAACAAGAACCTATTCGTCTCAGTCCTTGTCCAGTCCATCGCATTTCTTGGACGGCCTTCACTCAAACGGAGACATCAACCAATCAACCAGCTGTGCAGTGGCACCTCCCAATAAAGGGACCGGACATTCCAGATGCATGTCCTCAATTCGAAGTCCTTAATTCGTTTGCCATGGTCGTCAACAAAAGGGAGGTCACTCATCGGAGTATTTTTGTTTCTTTTTGGGGGTGTTTCCTACGAGGCGGGTCCCAAACCGAGCGAACAACCCTAAGTAGGGAATGTTTCGCCTTCTCACTTTAGCTCGCCTTCAAACGGATGTTCTTAGGCTACCCAGAGGATACTTGGTCAAAGACCGGAAGTCGTGATCTGCTTGAGTCATATGTAAAAGAATCGTTTCTGGCCACTCCCAAGTGAATGGCGATCAGAGAACTTTCCTCACTTGCGTGAGCTTCTACACATGACTCCATCCTCCAAAATATTTAATTACCATAAATTACAATTTTATGTAAATTTTAAGAAACTTTTAAACTAGGAATCAAAAAATGCAACCTTGCATCAACTATTTAAAATGCAACCCCGCTTCAGCTGTTTAAAATGCAGCCCTGCATCAGCCGTCGATTGGGGATATTAGAGCAGGACGAATATACTTTTTTGTATAACACTGTTGAATGAGCATAACAAAGATGTATACGTACGTGAGTGGGTAGAGTCTTCAAGCGGCCTATGGCAAACTGCACACAGATTTACCCACAGGTTTACCCACATGTTTATCCACTGATTATCTGTTTTTTACCCGCTCATGGTTGGCAGGGTAGTGTGCAATACATACAATCACATACACATATATTTAGTAATTTAAGGCAGTTTTCTAAAATAGTATATAAGCAATGAAAATAATAAAATAAAACTAGAATCAATATATTCTCCCTCGATATAAGACTTTTCATTTCCCCCCACCACTGGTTAGGAACGACAATTTCTTTTTTGAGGTCAATGTTTAATAAAACAAATCAAACATTTTTGGTCCTTCGAGCCGGATAAAGAGCTCGGCCAAATTATAAAGTCCTGTATACCAAAAATGTTTGATTTGTAGACTGCCACTGCCACGTGGAGTGTCGCAGGCGTATGCTTAAAGAGGGTATTGTTCAGAATAGTGTGTCGGAATACGCGTCGCCAGTTGTGTTAGCTACAAAAAAAGGAGCAAAACGGTTTTGTTGTGATTATCGCAAGATAAGTGCACAAATAGTCAGGGACAATTTTCCAATGACAGTGGTGGCGAAGCGTTAGACAGATTACAGGGTGCAAGGGTCTTCACCACATTGGACTTGAAGAGCGGATTCTATCATGTGCCAATAAAACCAGGGTCTCGAAAATACACGTCTTTCGTAACTCAGAACGGCCAACAAGAGTTTTGTTTTGTGTCATTTGGAATTAAAAAGCATGTTCTGAAATATCGTTCGTATGTATCGACAAAATGTCGCCGGCGAATTATTAAAAACTTACTCAATATGGTGAAGTACATCATTTCCGGCCATGGCTGCATACGGAATATCACTTTCCCTAACTACTTGAAATGTTACATTTAATGACAACCCTTCTATTGAAATATCAGCACGCCTTTACCTACACCGCACAGTTTGTTTTTTTTTTCAATTAGCTTTATATCTCCTAACATCTCTAAGGTATCCTACCTCATGATACACACTATGCATCCTGTATCCACTAGTGCACTGGAGGTAAAACCATAGATGGTTGCATCAACGAAGATCATTCAGCCTTTACTGGTAAACGTTTCTACTTTCTTTTCAATCGTATTATCCCGTTTACTTTATATCGTGTTATCTCTCTGCTCTTTACACTGCTTTCTTGCTATGTGACCTTCATTATCACACTTAAAACACTTCTTTTTCATCGATTCTTTACTCTCTGTAGTGAACCGTTCCACGTATCCTTTGCTTGCGGTAGTTTGTGGACTTCTAACTTTCTCATATATAGTTTTGGCGTCATAAAGAGCTCAACTTCTTTTTGGCTCTTTGTGTCAACTCTACAGTTAAAAATAAAAACACTAAGCATCTTTGCTTAGATCTACTCTTCAACTGAGTTTTTCTTTATTTCAATATGTTACATTACATTCTTATTTGAAGTGCGCACAGGCACTTATACATGTGTTTATATTTACTTACCTATGTACATGCATACATGCCAGAAGAATTTGTTTTATCAGCAGAAAATGTGTAGGCAAACTTGATTCGTTTCAAGATAGAGTTCGTGTATGAAGTCTGTCTTGAAATGAATATTGTTTATTTATTATTTTTTTCTAGGTAGTGTATGTCAATATGTGACTCCTCCGCCCCTAGATTCAATGGTCTCCATTGAATGCTGCCAAGTTTTATTATTATTACTAGTGATTATAACGGAGGATGGAGTCATGTGTAGAAGTTCACGCAAGTGAGGAAAGTTCTGTGATCGCGATTCACGTGGGAGTGGCCAGAAACGATTCTTTTACTTATGACTCAAGCAGCTCACGACTTCCGGTCTTTGACCAAGTATCCTCTGGGTAGCCTAAGAACATCCGTTGGAAGGCCAGCTAACGTGAGAAGGTGAAAAATCCCCTGCATAGGGTTGCGCGCTGTGTTTGGAACCCGCCACGTAAAAAACACCCCCAATGAAAAATAAACAACAGCCTCGGATGAGAGACATCCCTTTTGATGACGACCTTGGCAAACGAAATAAGGACTACGAATTGAGAACATGCACCTGGAATGTCCGGTCCCTTAATTGGGAAGGTGCCGCTGACCAGCTGGTTGATGTCCTCATGCAAATAAAGGCTGACATAACCGCCGCCCAAGAAATGCGATGGACGGGACAAGGGCAAAGACAAGTAGGTCCTTGTGACATTTACTACAGTGGTCATATAAAGGAGCGCAAGTTTGTTGTGGGATTCGTGTTGGGAGAGATACTCTGTCGCCGAGTACTATCATTCACTCCTGTGAATGAACGTCTAGCCACAATCCGCATCAAAGCGAGGTTCTTCAACATATCGCCGATTTGCGCCCACCCCCCGACGGAAGAGAAGGACGATGTGACCAAAGATGCCTTCTATGAGCGCTTGGAGCAAACCTATGAGCGCTGCCCCCGCCAAGATGTCAAAATCATGCTTGGCGACTTTAACGCCAGGGTGGGCAAAGAAGGTATCTTTGGTACGACGGTCGGTAAATTCAGCCTCCACGAGGAAACATCCTCAAACGGGTTGAGGCTGATCGGCTTTGCCGGGGCCCGAAATATGGCTATCTGTGGGACTAGATTCCAGCACAAGAAAATACATCAAGCTACCTGGCTGTCTCCGGATCGAAAAGCCACCAACCAGATCGATCATGTTGTGATAGATGGAAGACACGTTTTCAGTGTTCTAGACGTGCGTACGCTCGGAGGTACTAACATCGACTCGGACTACTATCTTGTTGCAGCCAAGATTCGCACCCGCCTCTGTGCAGCAAAAACCGCACGCCAACAAACACAAGGAAGGTTCGAAGTCGAGAAGCTGCAATCGCAACAGACGCCCGAACGATTTTCTACTCGGCTTGCACTCCTGCTCTCTGAGAGCACTCGTCAACAACTCGGTATAAGGGAACTGTGGGACGGCATTTCAAACTCCTTACGTACAGCTGCAACCCAAACCATTGGTTTTCGGAAAGCGCAAACGAACAGCTGGTACGACGAGAAGTGCCGTGTCGCAACGGAGAGAAAACAGGCTGCCTATCTCGCAACGTTACGATCGACCACAACACGTGCGGGATGGGATTGATACCGAAAGTTGAAGAGGGAAGCGAGACGCATTTGCAGAAAGGAAAAGAAAGAGGCCGAAATGCGTGAGTACGAAGAGCGTGATAAGCTGGCCGACAGGGGTGAAGCTCGAAAATTCTACGAAAAGATGCGGCGGCTTGCAGAAGGTTTCAAGACCGGGGCAAACTCTTGCAGAACCCCCAAAGGTGATCTAGTTACCGATGCCCAGAGCATACTTAAATTATGGAGGGAACACTTCTCTGCTGAATGGCAGTGAACGCACAACGGCAGGAGAATGCGAACCCGATACCTCAATCGATGACGATGGAGCAGACGTTCCATTGCCGGACCATGAAGAAGTTCGAATAGCAATTGCCCGCCTGAAAAACAACAAAGCGGCAGGGGCCGATGGATTGCCGGCCGAGCCATTCAAACACGGCGGCGAAGAACTGGTAAGGAGCATGCATCAGCTTCTTTCTAAAATATGGTCGGACGAAAGTATGCCCCACGATTGGAATTTAAGTGTGCTATTCCCAATCCATAAAAAAGGAGACCCCACAATCTGCGCCACTTATCGTGAGATTAGCCTCCTCAACATCGCAAATAAGGTTCTATCGAGCGTATTGTGTGAAAGATTAAAGCCCACCGTCAACAAACTGATTAGGGCCTTGTTAGTGTGGCTTTAGACCTGGCAAATCAACAACCGACTAGATATTCACCATGCGCCAAATCTTGGAAAAGACCCGTGAAAGGAGAATCGACACACACCACCTCTTCGTCGATTTTAAGGCTGCTTTCGACAGCACGAAAAGGAGCTGCCTCTATGCCGCGATGTCTGAATTTGGTATCCTCACAAAACTATTACGGCTGTGTAAACTGTCGTTGAGCAACACTCAAAGCTCCGTCAGGATCGGGAAGGACCTCTCCAAGCTGTTCGATACCAAACGAGGTTTCAGACAAGGCGACTCCCTATCGTGCGACTTTTTCAATCTGCTGCTGGAGAAAATTATTCGAGCTGCAGAACTGAATCGAGCAGGTACAATCTTTTATAAGAGTGTATAGCTGCTAGCGTATGCTGATGATATTGATATCATCGGCCTTAACACCCGCGCCGTTAGTTCTGCTTTCTCCAGACTGGACAAGGAAGCAAAAGAAATGGGTCTAGCAGTGAACGAGGGTAAGACGAAATATCTCCTGTCATCAAACAAACAGTCGTCGCACTCGGGACTTGGCATTCACGTCACTGTTGACAGTCATAACTTTGAAGTTGTAGATAATTTCGTCTATTTAGGAACCATCATTGACACCACCAACAATGTCAGCCTGGAAATCCAACGCAAGATTACTCTTGCCAACAGATGCAGCTTCGGACTGAGTAGGCAATTGAAAAGTAAAGTCCTCTTTCGACGAACAAAAGCCAAACTCTGTAAGTCACTCATAATTCCCGTCCGGCTATATGGTGCAGAGGCTTGGACGATGACAACAACCGAAGGGACGACCTTAAGAGTTTTCGAGGCAAAGGTTCTGCGAAAGATTTATGGTCCTTTGCGCGCTGGTCACGGCGAATATCGCGTTCGATGGAACGATGAGCTGTAGGAGATATACGACGACATTGACATAGTGCAGCGAATTAAAAGACAGCGGCTACGCTGGCTAGGTCATGTTGTCCGGATGGACGAAAACACTCCAGCTCTGAAAGTATTCGACGCAGTACCCGCCGGGGAAAGCAGAGGAAGAGGAAAACCTCCACTCCCTTGGAAGGACAAAATGGAGAAGGACCTGGTCCGATTGGAATATCCAATTGGCGTCACGTAGTGAAGAGAAGAAACGACTGGCGCGCTGTTGTTGACTCGGCTGTAATCGCGTAAGTGGTGTCTACGCCAGTAAAGAAGAAGTGATTATAAAACTTACTTATGATTGTGAAAGTATATTTATAATTTTGAGCTTGACATTAGACCAATTATTTTTATTGTGTTTTCCTTATTTGAAAAGGGTTGAATTTGTAGCTCTACATTTAAATTCGTATTTTTATTTCTCTTATGTATTAAACATTTTACCAATATTCCTATTCCTTTGTACGCTCATAACTTTCATACGACTGAACCAAATTTTATAATTGTTTTTTTAAAATGTTCGTTGAGGTTCAGGGATGGTTTCTGCGGAGAAAAAAAAATCGAATAATTGCCGGAAAACCCCTAAAAACAGCCCTTTTCTTTTTCTCATACAAACGAATGAATGTTTGTTCGTTAGTAACGCTAAGAGAACGGCTGAACCAATATTGATGAAATTTTAAGATGTTGTTCGTTGTGGATCAAGGAAGGTTTAGAAATAAAAACCTGCATACTTTTCGTGAGGAAACTACGGAAAATTTGAAAATTCCAAAAAGTTAATTTTTTCCATACAATTTTTTCTTTTAATTTTTTTGTTCTGTTTTTCAATTATTTGAATCGTTCAAATTTGTCGTTTGCGTCAAAAATTTTTGAAAATTATTCAGTGAAAACGTTATGTGTGTTGCACACAAAGTGATCAATAAAAGATTGAAATTTGTTACGATGCCACGAAGAGCCCAAGGCACATGACCGAGTACTCCCAGGATGCGATGACATACGTGCGTGCATCCCGATGTCACAGCAAGACTTTTCAAACAACTGCTTCGACGGACTTTATCTTGAAGCAACGTATATATGGCACTGTTAGATGCTGGATGTACTCTGTTGTGTGGCAAAAGAGAGGTTTACCGCACGCGGATATCAATTCCACGCTGTTAGATGCTAGATGTACTCTGTTGTATATTAACATTTACGAGTTTTTGCTTAACTTTCGTCAGAGATCCGTTTGCGAGGATATTTGGAAATACCTTGATATTATACATGGAATGCATCGCTGAAGAAATAATTACGCAGAAAGCAAGGCCAACCAGTAGATGGATGTTATCAACTAATGCATTGAGACGAATTTACACAATCCACCAGCAAAACGACGATTGTTCAACCTTCGGTTGTTTGCGGTTCAACTTCATTTGAGTCATTGCGTACTGTGAATGGTACGGTGTGTGCAACTTTTTGAGAAGCAAGCCAGCAATTACAATTGCTGGAAAATTATAATCACTGGAATGCAAATAAAGCACACTTTTCGCGGTAGTCATTTCGACATATCAGCCTTCAAATCCGCGTCTATTATGCGATACGAACAAAAATGAAATTGCCGAAGACTTTTTATATCATCTTCGCTAAAAATTGGGAATGGATCAATTCCGGTTAATACTTCCGGTGGGTTGATATCAATTCCATCTGCCGTTTATCAGTTCACGAAATATGAACTCATCACGAATGTTCGGACATTTGCCAATTTATCGTAACTACAATTCCTTGAGGGTACGCGTAATGTTAACTGCCAAAAATACCGATATTTTTGACTTAAACTGGAAGATTCAAAGTCAAATTCCGGGAGACTTGCGCTCATACAAATCGATGGTTCGTCTTGACAATGAATGAATTATCCAGTGGAATTTCTAAATTCTTTGGAGAGGTTTGGTATGTCACCGCATCATTTGCGTCTCAAAGTTGGATCTGTCGTTATTATGTTTCGCAATCTTCATGCGCCGAAACTGTATAATGGAACCTGACTGATTGTGACGCACCTATCGAATACAAGGAGCAGAATGCTTGATTCTACGAATTCCTTTGAGTTCTATCGATTTGCCATTTCAGTTCCAACGTATTCCGTTTCCAGTGAAGAGAAGAGTGAGATGACAGGACACAATAATATTCGCATAGTGTGTAGCATAAATTCGGAAATACCATGTTTTTCACACGGTCAGATATACGTGGCGTGCGCACGAGTTGGAAAACCATCTTTTCTGTACACCGGAACAGAAACCAAAAAATGTTGTTTATCAAGCTGTGTTGCATTGAAAAAAATTAAATGATAAATTTAACTTTCTTTTCATTTCATAACACATATTTTCACGCAGGACGACAACGGCTGCGGGGTCAGCTAGTTAATAATATTATTAGTATGCTGATGCCATAATTTACATTTTTGTGTATTTTTAATTCCTCTAACTTGTTAATATTTTTTTCTTGATTTATTATTATCTCTGAGAAATGTATTACTTTTTCAAACTGTAATACATCAGTTTCTTTTTCAGGGACACTATATCTTTCTTTTACAGTAACTTTTTGGTTTTGGAATGATTTATTTTTTATCTCGACTTTACAATTATAAAAATTTATTAATGCATTTCCTTCGAGTACAATTTCTCTATTTTATATGCATTTTTAATCAGGATAAAGTCGTCTTCGATATCTTCGATCGTTGTGTAATTGTTATATTCGTATTTACATTATTAAAACGAACAGATGTTAGTTTCTTTTAAGTTTTTGAAATGTGCTCCTTCTGTATATTTATATATTTTGTTTCCTATTGTAATTGCATATTTCTGTTCTCCTATCATTTCAAAATGTTGCCTATTAGGCAATGGCGTTATTGGTATTGTAATTTTCGCCATATTAATCCTGAAATTTAAATTTTCGTTTAACTTGAGTCTTGTATGCTTTTTTAAACTTTTATTCTTTAGATATTAAATGATTTTCCTCTTCTTTAAAGTTGTCTACTCCCTTGCATCTTGGTTGTGCTTTGTTTACTCTATGATTTTTTATATATTTATTCTGAAAATCTTGTATGTTTACCCTGTTTTCTTTTTTATTGATATCATTTATTATATTTTCTTTTTATTTTTGTAGTTTTTCCGCGAGTTTGCTTAATTCTTGTTCGAAAAGTAAGTTATTTATGAAATCAATGGGCCTTTTTTTCTCGTAGAATGTTATTGCTTTGAAGACTTTCTCTTTCAAATTGTCGTTGTTATTTGCATCAGCATTAAAAAGTCTTAAGTGTTCATTTAAAGTTAACTTATTAAACGCTAGTGTTACATATATGAAACGCTCCGATCTTTCACATAAATCTTCGACTTTTTCGAAATGCAATTTTAAATGTTCCAAATTATAAATTAGAATTGAAGTGAACAAATCAAAGAATAAGTGTGCGCTATATATTTCGCGCTTTCCGTTTAGTGTAGCCAAATTAGTAGCGCAGTGAACACGAAGCCGATTTCATACCCCTAAAAAAACTGTCGAAATGGGAACACGTTGTCGGTAAGAACGATTTTTAATAAAGTGTCACCGATTTATGTGAAAAGAGTGTTTTATATATTTTGATAGTGTTTGAAATTTTATGCTAATAAAAAAAAATTGAAAATGACTGTATTTGTAGGTTTTTTTTCGTCTTGTGTATCTGTGACATATATGTGTCACGTTCGCGGGTTAACCTTATGAATTGTATAACTATATATAATATACATATTTATGTGCGTGTTCTTCCGTTATTAGAGCAAAACTAACTGTTGAAGAAGTTTGCGCAGTTTTGGACGAATTGACAAATAATGAAGAAGAAGAAGTGGAAGCTATATATAGAGGCTCCTGACGCGGGTGCTCTTTCAGGTGATGATTCGGCAGATGAAGACGGCGGTACTTTGGAAAACTTGTCACATACACATCTTGAGGATTGTGAAATTGTTACAAGAAAAAATATCGACTTCGAAGAGAACCGAAGAAATGAAAGTATTTTTAGGAATTCTGATAATATGTGAATATACCTATTCTCCAAACAAAGAAGCATTTTGGAGCGTTGACAAAGATATTCAAAATCTTGTGATTATTGACTCGATGAGGCGTGTTCGTTTTCGAACTACATATTTTTGGAAATCTACACTTTATTGGCCCCGGAAAGACAGATTTATCGGATAAAATATGGAAATTGAGATCCCTAACTGATGCTTTGAAAGCGAATTTTGCTAAAAATTTTTATCCAGAACGGAATTTGTCCTACGATGAATCAATGGTGGAATACTACGGCAGGTACGGTTGTAAACAATTTATTAGAGGCAAACCGTTGAGATTTGGTTATAAAATGTGGTGTCTAAATACGCCTTCCGGTTATCTTCTAAACTTCGAGATGTATCAGGGAAAAAACCCAGGACGAACAAAAAGTACGCTGCAAACTATGGAAAGAACACTGCTCCGTTGTTTTCAATGATCGATGAATTCGATGAAACGTGGAAGCCATTTCCATTTCAATTCTTTTTCGATAATCTCTTCACTTCAATACCTGTTTTGGGTGAATTAAAAAAAAAAAAATGGGATATGAGGGAACTGGAACAATTCGGTAAAATTCAATACCAATCTCTTGCCCTTTGCCACTGAAGGATGAGTTGAAAAAAAGGAACGTTATTATATGGTTAGTTCCCGATTTCTGAATGCGATATTACTGTCACGATATGGGTAGACAATGCAGTAGTTTCCGTTGCATCAACTTTATTTGGGAAGGAACCGGTAGGGACAGCTGGAAGATACTCTAGGGCAGAACATGCTCGAAATCAGATTCAAGTCTCCAATGCTATCGTAATGTAATAAGAATATGGCAGAACAGACCGCATGGACGAAAACGTTAACGCTTACAGGATTGGAGCTAGAGGGAAGAAGTGGTGGTTCTCAATTTTTACCTGGTTGGTTGATGTCTCCATTCAAAATGCTTGGCTCTTACATAGAAAAGCGGGCACGGGCTCACCCAGCTACAGTTTAGAAGAACTATTGCTAATCACTTTTGTCGTACTTATGGACAAGTCCGAGGACCATAGGGATTTAGACGTCCGGATTCGCAAATTGAGCTTGATGCTAGATATGACCTAATTGGCCATTTCATAGTTAGAAATCCTACCAGGAGACGCTGTGCTGGAAACAACTGCCAGCGATCAATAAACACCATATGTGTAAAGTGTGACGTAGGTTTGTGTGTGGATTGTTTCTACAACTTTCACTTTAGACCAGTTTGAGTTTTCTTTCTCAACCAAAAATTGATTAATTTTCATACGTTTTTACTTGTTTCGTTTTCTTTTTGTAAACTTTATAATTAAAATAATAAAATTGATGAATTAAATCCAATGGAAGTGTTTATTTACATGTTAGTATCAAACATTGTATTACATAACAGAAACCCGCGAGCGTTACATATATGTCACGGGTCGTGCAGACCCCCCGGATAGGGGTCGAAACTTTTGTTTGTAGTTTTGTGTACATATCAACCCTTGTAGTATCCACACAAAGTTTGGTTCCTCTATTTTTGCTATTTAGCGTTTAATGGGTTAAGTGTAATCTCTCAACATCTGCATTTCCTGTTTTAGTATAAGTGGTCGTTAGGTGTAGGTTTATTTTATTATCTTTTAAGAATTGTTTTATTGGTACTGTATCATTGTCTGTTACTAAAGTTTCCGGTTTGCCTAAATATGGAATTCTTTCCTTTAAGGCATTTACAATTGATATCCAAGTTCTGTCCTTTAATGATTTGGCTGTTGCATACTTTGTTAATTTGTTGATGCTTGTAAGGTACATTATTCGTCTTTGTGGGTACCAAATATCAAAATGAACAATTTCATTATGTTTTTTAGGAGTTTCCGTAATATTTAAACTATGTTTGATAGGGTTTCTGTCGAACTTCTCCGTATTGCATATTTCACAATTATTTATGTATTTATGTATTTCTGTATTTCTCTTTGTAATTTGTAGTAGTGTGTCTTTTTTATTTTCTCAAATATTTCATTTATTCCCCTGAGATTATTTTCCAGATGTTTCTTTTTTTGTCAATTTTAAGAGTTCTCCTTTGTCTGTTACATCTTTTAAAATAATGTTTGATTTCATTATTTTTAGATTTGCATTATTTGCGAAAAATTTTATATATAACTGTTGAATTTTTAAAAATAATTTATCATTTGGGCAGTAATTACCATTAATCCTTTTTCCGGTAGGTTCTATTGCATTATTTTTAAAATGTCGCTTTCAAGTGTTACGTTTATTATGTTTCTTATTTTCCTTTGATGTATTATTTTCTTTGTTATTGATTTCCTTTGCGCTCTTTGAATTATAAGTTGATTTTTATATATTATATTGATTACATTTTCTGTTATTTTTATGAAATATGTACTATCAGTTTCTGCACTATGTACAGTATCTATGTCGTCATCATTGAATATTTCATTTAAATTCAATTCTACCGAAATAATTTAGCCTGCTTAGACCATCTGCAATTACATTTTCTTTACCCTTAATGTATAAAATATCGAAATCAAATTCATTGAGTTTAATTTTCCACCTTTATAATTTTGAATTAGGTTACTTTATATTATTTAACCAAACCAATGGACGGTGGTCTCTTTTAATGGTGAATCTGCGACCAAAAAGGAATGGGCGAAAACATTTAGTGGCCTACTCCATGGCTAACAACTCTTTCTCTGTAGTGCTATAATTTTTCTCATGTCCATTCAAAGTACGACTGGCAAATGAAATTGTTTTGTTATCTTGCATAAGGGCTGCTCCTAGAGCAAAATTACTCACGCCTGTCACAAGAGTAAAAGCTTTTGTGAAATCTTGTTGGATTAAAATGGGGTAATTTTTTATCAACATTTTTAATTTAAAGAAAGAATCTTTGTAATCTTGGTCATTAATGTTTATTTTTGAGCCCTTTTATAAATATTTTATTAAATGGTATGCTATTTTAGAGTAATCTTTGATAAACCTCCTATAGTATCCCGTAATACCTAAAAATGCTTTTATTTGCTTAACGTTTTTTAGAAGTAGAATATTTTCTATTGCTTCCATTTTTTGAGGGTTTGGTTTAATACCATCTTTTGTAATTAAATGACCTAGGAATTTTGCTTCTTGTCTTAGGAAATCGTATTCATATAATTGGATCTTTAGATTTTTTCCTTTAATCTCATTAAAATTTTGCTCAATGATTCTAGGTACTCTTCTACGCTTGTAGAAAATACTAGAATATCGTCCATGTACACAATGCAAATTTTGCCTCTATATTTTTTTAAAATATCGTTCATTAGCCTTTGGAACATTGCCGGTGCATTTTGCACCTGTAGTCGATCACAAGACGCCATTTTTGTTCATTGGTTGCGTCCAGCTTCTTTGGTACCAGCCAAATAGAGCTGTTGTAAGGAGGATGCTCTAACTATACTTTGGGTTAACATTTGGTCTATTTGTTTTTCGTTTTCCAGTTTGTGTATTTCTGGGTGTCGGTAGATTTTAAAGTAAACCGGAATATCATTTTTTGTTATTATTCTATGTTTTGTTGAACTTGTAAATGTTAAATTATCATCTTTTATATCTTTTTATTATATTTGTAAGTTTATTTTTGTCTATACTGTTAAGGTGATTGGTGTGAACGAATTCTGTGATGCATTTATCTTTTACGTCATTACAGAAGATTTCCACCTCATTGTCTTTATAGCTCATTCCGTTATATATTACTTCTTCTTTTGTTAGATAAAAAGTCAGTATTGGTTTATTTGTTTCTATTATTCTGTTTGGGTAGTTAATTATCGCATTTATCTTCGTTAAGATATTGTTACCAATGAGTCCGTCAAAGTTCTTGTTAAAACTACATTCCAGGAGTTCACATATGATTCTCTTTTCATTAAATTCTTTAAATATTGGGAATCTGCAATGTTTCTTAACTTCCGTTTTTCTTCCCATTGCTGTGACTTGCACATCTACATCCCTCTTCCATTTCGGGTTACAAACATTTTCGTTGATCAAACCGAAATAATTGAAATTTATAATTTTAATAAAATAACATGTGAAAAAATATAAAAACTTCCTTAATAAATTAATATTGTATATTATACTACTCAAGTTACAAAGTACTTTTAAATGAAATGTGTGTGACACCTATGTATTTAAACAATTTATGCGTACATGGTTATTACCAAGGCAAAAATAGAGATACATATGCGTGCATCTACTGATTACAAAAGTGATCACCAACTTTTGTGAAGATACTTTGTCAAATGTGAAAGTTTTCCATACAAGAACTTGATTCCGATCGCTCAATTTGTATGGCAGCTATATGTTAAGCGGTCCAATATCGGCCGTTCCGACAAATGAGCAGCTTTTTGAAGAGAAAATGAGGTTTACAAAATTTCAAAATGATATCTTAAAAACTGAGGGACTAGTTCGTATGTATACAGACGGACAGACAGACAGACGGACATGGCTAAATGGACTCAGATCAACATACTGATCATTTGTATATGTACTATATATACAGTAAAAGCTCCTTATTCGCGCTTCCTTTATTCGCGGATTAAAAAAATGAGTCCCAATTTCTATATTCGCGACTAAAAATTTTTTTATTCGGGTATCTAATAAGTACATAGATAATAATAAAATTATTCCAATAGGTATCCAAACCAATATTATTGTCAAATGGACTAATAAAAAAGTAAAATAGATCTTATTACAAGTTATCCTAAAGTAATATTTTTAAATGATATCGCCGAGGACTTTGACACAAGCCGCCTTCGCCTCGATCGGTTGAATGAAAGCAACCTTATATCACAATAAATAAAGTGGACTTGTGCTTACACATTTAAGCCACATAAACGCTATAGTGTACAAATTCATAAAAGTTGAATTTTATTGATAAATCGAAAAAAAAATTTTCACAAAATTAAAATAAATTACTTAAACTTTATTGAACTTAAAGTTTTTTATAGGTAAATTTTAATGTAAAAGCAAAAATCTATCTTCTTCTTCATTGGTATGTATTTTCCGTGCTCATTTAATTAAGCCACCTGTAAAAATAGGCTGTCAGATAAAAGAATTCGATATTTTGTTCAAAAAAACTTACCTTATATAGACTTATATTTTGTTTGGAATCCCTTTTGCAAAATTACTTCCCTGCAGCGTTGGTTCATTGTACGGACCAGTGTGTTACATTAGTCCGGAGTAATTTTGCCACATTCTTCCTTTAAAACTTGCCACAATGTAGCCTTATTTGACGGTTTTCTCCCCCATAGATTGTCTATAGGGTTTGAATCTGGGCTTTAGACAGGCCACTCAAAATACTTGATACGGTTCATCGCAAACCAGTCCTTAACTTTAAATGTTGTTGTTCCGTTTATAGTAAAAGCCGCTTTGCGTGT
>CM050327.1:62484999-62572537 GCA_027475135.1 Bactrocera correcta
TATGTTTCCAAAAAATCGATTAAACTAGAGCAGGCACCGATTATAATGAGTAGAATGTAAGTTTTCAAGTAGTTTTCAGCGAAAACTGTGTATTTTACATAGACGAAAACACAAGTTTCCGTGCGAAAACCAGTTTTTCCCACGAAAACATGTTTTCGTTGTCGGTCCGAACATAGTATTACTAAAAAAAAATTTAAGAAGCACGTGTTAAAATTTGAGATTAATCGATTTAACCGTTTTTGAGCAATGCTGGTCACCGACTTTAAAAACATCATTTTGAGAAAAATGGCTTTTACTAATTGAAATATGTTCACCAAAGTTCGTACCTACTTTGCGTGAACCGTGTTTTTTTTTGCCATATAAAAATAAATTTCCATACAAGACCTTGATTTTGATCCTATATATGATCTCATATATTAAAGATCGCATCTATTGTGGTACTTATCACCATAATGTAATCTACAACTTTATCAATAATGTTATCATCATTTTATTAATTCTATCACATCTTTAATATTTAAATGTACACATTACAGTGTTAATTGTTTGTTATTAATTCAAACTCACATTTTACTCCTACAGATTCGAGCGCGTACTGGGACTTTGCGCCGACATTTTGAAGCGTAACATCACGCAATACAACAGTTTCGTTTCGCTATCTGTTTAAGGCAGCAATTCAACATTTTAAGAGACTCCACATTTACTTAGATCGAAATTTTATGAGGTAGTAACTTTCAGTTGGGAATAAACATGGGATTGTGTCACCTTTATTAGACGGAAATTAAATCAACGGAAAAATATCTACCTACTATGTATTACACACGTAAAACTTAAACAAAATCAAAGACAACAAGTTATCAAAAAAAAATTTGAAACAAAAAAGGGAAATAAACATTTTAAACTCAATACAAAAACTGTGAGCAATTGCAACGTGGAAACGTGGGCTGTTAAAAATAGACGCAACATATACAATTGAGCGAAAAAAAGTAAACAAAACAAAACAATGAAGAAAACACAGCTTTAGGCTTTCGCATACTTCTAATTGATCATTGCATTCTTCTTGGAAACAACAACAGCTACAACAATTGCACTTTGCGCACCAAGCATCAAGTATCAAGCATTTACAAGTTTAAAATTGCTAAAGCACAAAACCATCAATTTCAGTGCGTGTGTGGGTTAATGTCTTGTTTGCATGGTTTTATTGCACTGTTCGGAAAGTGAATGTGTTAATATGATAAGGCGCGACAAGTGGTCGCAGCTAATTTGACGCACCATACAAGCCACTGTGGCACATAATAACTTACTAAATTTTGCTGTTTTCCAATTCTCAATACTTTCAAAGCTTTTAGAATGTACACTTAAATAGTTTTATAACTTATGAAATTTTGCTTTCGGTCGAAATTCAAATACTTGTAAATATGTAAGACTTTATTTGCGAAAATATAAATATTTACTGTTACAAACCTGCAAATGTGCATATGCATTTTGACGTCAAATTGTCAAAAATATTCATTATCGATGTTTGATTTACATTTGTAACGTGTTAAGAATTGTTACTAATATACTTACATATATGTATGTACATGTGTAAACATAATTTCTGTGTATATTTGGCTTGCTATGGGTTCACTTTACTTGGCTGCGCGCTCTTTTAGCAATAAATAACACAATAATACAAACAATATTACAAACTAATGACCTTTCCCCTATTTGTGCAACTTGTTAACGCCCAACCAGCTTCCATGTGTCTACCTAACTTTATCACACGGCTTTAAGTAAATATGAACTTAAATGTTAACCGTAAACTTATATCCTAACGACAAAATGCATTTAAGACGGCATGAAACCAAACGCCCGTTTTTATGCTTTAACTGTAATTGTTTTGAATTGAAAAATTAAAAAAATTAAAATTTTGACTAAAATGTGGATGAAATATAGACTACTTTTAATGTGAAACACTTATGAAGAACCCTAAATGAATTGAAAAGTCGTTGAAAGCGACACACACAAATATATCATTAATTTCCTTTTTAACTAGAAGATTTTTTAAACTTGTGGCGCACTGACCAAAAGCCACAACGTTAGTGTGTTGAAACCAACAAAAAAAAAACCTAAAATGTAACACTCTGGTAACGGCACTGTACTAATTTATAACAATTATAATAAAACGTATTTAAAGATTCATAAAATCAAAAAAAGTGCTGGTGCGCTCTCGTTTGTAAACTAAAATAATTATACATCAACCTAAAACACGAAACACATAAATATATATGTATGTATATCCATAACTAATGTATAACAACAAATTACTTATAACCTTACACAATTCTTCACACAACATACTTACTATTTTGTGTTGAGAAATTGCGTAAAGAATGCTGCATGTTGGTCCGTTAGTTCTACTAACACCAGCTAAAGCGGCGCAACAGGTCAACAAGTTGCTGCGTGATAGGTAAAGCACCCGCCGGCGGGTTGAAGGTACATACATACATACGTACAATGCACTGGCATGAAATATATTAAAGTGAATAAATATGACTATCAAACGAAACGAAATTTCTATATAAATATCTTATATTCATATTGGAAACTGACAATGCTTGAAGGTCGTCGCTTTGGCGACTTTCTGTCTCGTTTGTCTTGTCTTGCATAACTTAAAAAAAAAAAAACCACATTGGATTGCTGTGAAACATTCACCTATAAAAACAACAACACACAGTAGGTTATATACATGTCAATACATATGTATTGTGCAAGAAAACTGATCTATACATACATACATACATACATATGCAAGTTAAATTTATCGAACATTTATACTATCTAATCATCGTTTGTATTTATAAATATATATATGTATATGTATATTAAATTGTGAACTGAATTGCATATGCGATGCTTGTACTACTGATTAAAAACAAAGTGTAGCTACTTTAAGATAAATATTGAATACATTTTAATGCTTCGTTGCACACACACATACATACATCAATACATACATATGTTCATGAAATAAATATATACGAATAAAAATTGAACAAATGCATTGTTTCAAAATTACCGTTATGGTGACATGTAGATATTTTCAATTTAACGCGAATATAGAAAGAACAACTGAGGAAGAGCTAAGTTCGAGTGCAAACGAACATTTTATATTCTTGCAACTTGTAAGAATCGAAGCCGGTTAAGGTTTGCTAGAAAAATGAAAATTAGTATATTTCATTGGATTTTATCTATTGACTATTTCCTAAAATATGTTCTCTAAGTTTCACTAAGGCAACTCACATACATACAATCACCAATCATATGGAGTAAAGTCAGCCGGATGTTCGAAAATCCAGATATTAGTTATATTTGGTTGTTGTAGCTTTAGTGGTTTAGAAGGCATATACAACTTATTAGAGGACACTCAATTTACGTAAAGCTTGCATCTATCTGCTCTCGAACGTTCCAGAGCGTCCGGGAACCCTTTGCTACATACTTATAGAATAACTCTATAATTATTTTTCTATACTTTTTTTTCTATACTTCATATTTTCAAATAATATTTTTAAGATAGGAAAACAATTTTTGAAAATTCTGACTACCCATACTGAAAATGCGTCGAGCTTGTACTGGTTGTCACAAAAGTAAAGTAAGGGAAAGATTTTTTTCTGGTGATAGCTAGCTAGACTATGTGATGCTACGCCCTAATTGTATACATGTACTACTGTGCCCAAACAAAGGTGACATTGTTTTTATTTTGAATATTATTTATTCTTCCAAATCAATTTCATCCCCTTCAAAGTAATCCCTTGCCGATGCAATGCACTTATGCCAACGGATTTTCCAATCTTCGAAACACTAGTTGTAGTCACTTTCCGGGATGGCCTTCAGTTCCGTCTTCGCTGCGGCTTGAATCTCCTCTATCGTATAAAAACGGTGTATCCGGAGCGGTCTTTTGAGCTTTTTGAACAGCCAGAAGTCGCACGGCGCCAGATCAGGTGAATACGGTGGTTGCGGAACGATATGGGTTGAGTTTTTGGCGATATGATCACGAATTACGAGGGCAGTATGGGATGGTGCATTATCGTGGTGTAAAAACCAAGAATTGGCTTTCCACAATTCCGGCCTATTTAGGCGGATAGCGTTACGCAAACGACGCATAACGTTCAAATAATATTCCTTGTTGACTGTTTGAACGGTTGGAAGGAATTCATAATGCACAATACTACGATAATCGAAGAAAACAGTCAACATGACCTTGATTTTTGAGTGACTTTGGTGCGATTTTTTTGGTCTCGGCTCTCCTTTGGCACGATATTTTCTCTCGATTGACCGGTTGTTTCGGGATCGTAAGCATAGATGCAAGTCTCATCGCCAGTTATAATGCGTTTCATGACACCCTGGTATTCGGAAAGCATCGTTTCACACAACGCGACGCCTTTTTTTCAAAAAATTCAATGTTTTCGGTACCAGTCGAGATTTGACGGGCTTGAGGCCCAAAACATCCTTCAAAATGGTAATGGCTGAGCCTTTCGATATGCCAACTTCATCAGCAAGGTCTCTAATTGTTAATCGACGGTTTTCCAACACCAAATCTTTGATTTGTTGAACGTGAGCTTCGTCGGTTGAGGTTGATGGTCGCCCTGGACGCTCTTCGTCTTCGACACGTTCACGGCCGGCTTGGAACTCACTTTACCACTTGTAAACATTTTTTTTTAGACACAGCCTCATCACCAAAGGCTTTCTGCACCATCCTCAACGTATCCGCAGCAGAAAATTGATTCCGTAAACAAAATTTAATGAAAAAACGAAAAATTCACTTTTAGCAGCTCACAAAACGACACATATCTCGAACTCTAATGAAAATTTTGACATGAAATTTTACATAAATGTGACTGACAGTACTATCAACCTAAAAAAAAAAAAAATTCTCCATATCCTTCGACGCGCGTAGTTTCAATTCAAATGTCAGCATATTTTTTGGGCACATTAGTATTATGTGTGTATTTAAATATTTTTCTAATTAGAATTAATTACGCTTATTTGATATGATGATACGCATTTATAGTTAAGTTTTGACTATGTTTTATCAATATGAAATGTCATCTGAGGGTACTGGGGATCAGATTAGCACACAGGGCGTCACACTATATTATTATAGAACAAATTTGGGATATTCTTTCCCTCTTGGAGCATAAGAAGCCGGAGGTAAGTCTCACTGTATAAGAACATGCCATAATTGATATAACAGACAGTAATTACGCAAACAGATCAGCAGCTTCAATTATTGTGAAAATTTTGTATGTTAAGGGAACCCTTCAAGAAATGGCATACCTCTAATAGTCGTACAGGGGTGACACAAAACTACTATGGCATAGTGTAGGAGGAAAAACAACTTAAATCTCCCAGTTTTAGGTAAAAGTTAATTAAAAAGGAAGATTACATGAGATTTACTTTCCAGAAACTATAGGGTAAAATTTTTTCAATTGTCATCAAACGGAAAGTCCAGAAATCGAGCTTGCTCGACGCGGTCGAAAGATAGGGAGAAGGGTAGTTATGCGAGAGTCGCTCAAACAGAGTAGTATCAAGAAGACTTCTATGGAAAGGAGAAGTTCTTTGAGCTACTAAAATAAGAGTTTGTCTAATTGTGTAAGTGCTTTTCAGGAAAAGTTTTCTTCTATGACATTCTGCTGCTTAAAGGCATGGACGATGACAACATCTGAAGAGTTGACGTAACGAGTTTGCGAGAGAAAGATTCTGCATTCGATGAAACGATGAGATGAATGAGATATTTGTCGACATTGACTTAGTTCAACGAATTAAAGGACAGCGGCTACGCTGGCTAAGTCATATCGTCCGTATGGCCGAAAACGCGCCGGATCTGAAAGTATTCGACGCAATAGTCGGCTATATCGACATAAGCGGTGTCTACGCCAGTAAAGAAATAGTTTATGACCAGTTCTCCAATCACCACATAAGTTGCCGATCTACTCCCGTTGGTCCTAGATGTTTTTACACCAACAAATTAATGCCAGTTGTGCCGATTGCAAGCTTTTAACTTCTTGTTGACATCTTGAGCCTTTGCCCTGGTGAAAGCAAACAACGCGTTTTATCGTTTTACATTCGCCATATGCACTGAAGCGTACTGTATAAATTTCTGGCGTAACATTCATCAAAATTATCTGTAACTGTAATAGTCACTTTATTTATATTACCATCAGTGGAGGAGAGCTGATAATTAACCTGGCGACCTTTGCTAACTAACGGATCAAACCATCGTCCTTAATCGTTTCGATTGGTAAACCCACGAAATTTATTCCAACTGTTGTAATCGATGCAAATTCTGCTGGATTAGTATCTTTACTTTTGGTCGCTTCATTTCTGCTGACAGAATTTGGATACCCATCCCAACTTCCAGCAAAAGAAGGTTGATATCTGTGGTCTCCACATTTGGAACGTATTATGCGAGATTCAATAACTGCTAAATCACTGTAGAGCACTTGAAGTCCCGTAACATCTCCGCTGTTGTGAGTAAGCTTAGGCTTAATTAATGTTGGATGCGCCATTTTGATGCACCATTGTAGGACATTTATATTATTTCTGGACTTATGTATTAAGTCGTTACTTTTAGTTTTATCATACTTGGGTCATATTTGCTTCGTTATCTTGCGATTGGTTACTGAATTCCAGCTATTCATTCAAAGTGTGTATAAAGCTCGAATTTCCTCTAGTTCCCAGAGGGCATGGTATTAACCCTTGACAGCTCCTGTGTTACAATCTGCGGACTCATAACTTTATCCTAAAGTTTGACATTTTTGATAGCATTCATACTCACAACTTTTTGACATACGAGTGCTATTTGGGTAGTTTACAGTTACTTATAATATTCGTTTCGGCAAAAAATTGAATTATGCTAAATCGCGAACATTTTCGCGCAACTATTCCCTGCTTTCGGCTGTGCAACCGTGCTTCGATGAACTTAATTCGATTTTTGGCGATGAAGCTTTATCACAGACCAATGTTTATCGATGGAATGTTGAAACCAATCGAGGTCGTATATCACTCCAAGATGAACTTCGTGAAAGCCGTCAAAAAGCATTTGTTCTTCCGAATTCTACTGATGCAGTGCGTAAATTGATACTGCACGATCATCAAGTGACCTATCGTGGGAAAAGACTCGTTTCAATTCGCCGAAAGAAATGTTTAAAAAACACTTGACAGGTGATGAATCGTGAATTTATACGCATGAGCTCGAAAGTAAACTGTTATTGGTGTTTCAAAAAGAGTGGAATCCAATCAAAGTTGTTTCAGGCAAATGGTTGCCTATTTTTGTGGGAAAACTGGACTTTTCGCAACAGAACAACTTAGAACATTAAATTCCAATTGTCTTTTAAGAAATCAGGAAGGCCGAAGAAGAATCGATTTGATGAGTAATTCATCACCCGTCTACTATGTCCGTACGAAAAAAATAAACAACTGAAGAAGTGATTGACGTGTTAAAACGCATGCTTGGAGATAACTCAATCAGAGTGGCAAAAGTGCTTAGGCAATTGGTTCAAACACATGAAAAAGTGTATAGATATTAATGGCGTATGCTATAAAAAAAAATACAGCTATTTCCGATGATTAATATTTATTTTTGTTCTCTAATCCCGAAATATGAAGGTCAACCTATGTAAGTATACAATATCTATTATATATATTAGAAGATTACTCATAACACCGTCATACCGACAACATGACTAAGTACCATATGTAGGCATTCCAACTGATGTTCCTCATTCAGAAAATTACAGAAATAATTATAAGCTGGAGCATATCTTAGCACCATTTGAACAGCATACGGTTACATTAACACCAGCATTTGTCCTGATCTTGGTGGTCGATTCATGATAATTGGATGCTTTACTTAAAATTGCTTCCTTGTTAATACTTTATTCTTACAGCCTCTATTATTTTGGCCATTCTCGAATTTATTATAGGCGAAGTTGTACATAACTTTTCGAATTATGTGAACTTTTTTGTTATTTCAATTATTGAAATCTGTAACTCTTCATAAGCTGCGACTATTGCTGACTCTTAAACCGAAAGAAATTTTCTAATATTCATAAAGAAAATAGAGCACTTAAGTAATAAAAAAATTTGGTTTCAATACGTATTCAAGCTGCGAAGACAAATGCAAATCAAATTGCATGCGCTAACCTGATAAAAGCGTAAAAAATACAGCTTGGGCATGAACTGAAGCCGCTCGATCTTCCCCGGCGACATATTTTGTTCAGCGCTGAGGCCCATTTCTGGCTCAATAGGTATGTAAACAAGCAAACTTTTCGCATTTTGGAAGAAAAGCAACCTGAAGAGATTCCAAAGATGCTAACTCATCCAGAAAAAATAACAGTTTGGTGTGGTTTGTGGTCCGATTGCATCATCGGTGCATATTTCTTGAAAAACGATGCCGGTGAAGACGCAACCGTCAATGGCGACCATTATCGCGATATGATAACGGATTATTTGATGTCTGAAATTGAAGCTCGGGATCTCGGCGACATTTAATTTCAACAATACAGCGTCACTTCCCACACATTGCATCAATGAATGGATTTATTGTGAGAATATTTCGGTAATTTCTCGTTTTGGGCCGAACGATTGGCCACGTGTGTAATCCTACCGTTAGAATTCTTCCTGCGGGAATACCTAAAGTCTAAAGTCTATGCGTACAATCCCGCTTCGATTCAAGTCTTGGAGCAAAATACGTGTCATTCGCCGGTTACCAGTCGAAATGCTTGAACGATTCATCGAAAATTGGACTCAACGGATGGACCATCTGAGGTGTAGCTGCGGTCAACATTTGAAAGAGATAATCTTCAAAAAATAAATGCCAAAGAATGTGCTTTCATATGATAATAAACATTCCATATTCACCAGAATTCTTCAAAACAGGCATTTTCACGTCACGTCTTTTGCTTGTAAAAAAAACTAGGCTCTTAGCTATAAACCCCACTACTATTATAAGTGCTTCCTCTCTTTTCTACCCTAACAACGTCGATGGAATGTGCAACAATTTACATAGTTAGCATAATACTCTACATTCTGTAGTAGACTTGAGAAATGAGGTTGCGTATACGTCACGGTATCTTACATTAAAATGAAGTAACAAGCCGATATGGACATTCAGTTCATTACACAACGAATAAAACCATTGTAAAGGCACAACTTCATGCAAACACATTCCTACATTTCTGTTGCTTAACAAACAAGCTTGTAACACCATAAAACGCAAATTTTAATTTTAGTTTTGCCACGCAACTTCGTTCTTTCCAAACCGCTTTTAACTACGAGTATACAACAAGTAGTATGTTTGCGAGCAGCTTAGGCAGCGCTCGACGTTTGCTAGGCATTCATCGATAGACGAATCGATAGCTACGGCAACGAGTGCAGAGAACGCAATTACTAGCATAGAAGTGGCGATGGCTGCAATGCCGCCTCCCGCCGCACCCATCAAACCTAAACGAACAACAACATCAAACACTTTCAATTAAACCAATGAGAGTTCTACGCTTTTCCACGGCCGCCAGCTCGCGGCTACACTCTCGCACGTACACACACTGAATAGAATATGCCGCATTAGTCAACGAGTTTAACCAGTCATGCAGCCGACTGCATATTTGACTTAAAGCAAAAACAATAAACAAAGGAACGACCGCGAATAGTCGGTTCAGAGCATTTGAGTGTGTCACCTCGTGTAACGGCAATCAAAGAATATTTTGTTTATATCTTTTGTATGATTAAACGGCATACGTACGCTTTGCGGAGAGTATGCGCTGCGGAATATTCATAGAAACAAGACGATCAGTAACACATTCACAACCGTGGCATTAAGTAAGAACTGCTGACGCTGAGTAGATATATTTTCAAAAAGTTTAAAGTCAATATTTAAAAAAAGAAAACAAAAAAAATCGAAAGAAAACGAAAATCAAAACAATAAAATTTTCTGTAACAACGAACCGTACAAATCTGCGCGCCCCACAATGCTGGACACGATCGTTTATATACCCACAATATTGGCGTACGTTTTCATACTGCTGCTCGTGGTCATCCTCTGCTTCATTGTGGTCTACGTTAGCCACAGGATCTACGTGTGTATCTACGACAATCTGCCGGTGGCGCATGCGGCCATTTCCACCATAATGAGCATGGAGTACAAGGACAATTTACCCAGCAGAAGTAACAGCGGCATCGTCTTGAGTTCGAACGAAGCTCTGCACGAGCGAAAGGCGAAAACAGGTTAATTGCACTGAACAAGCTGAATCGTTGCGGTGCTTCGGCATTGTGGCGCCAGCTTGTAGCCCACAGCACGCCGCGCCGTCAACCATACCCAAACGT
Source organism: Bactrocera correcta (assembly GCA_027475135.1). Classification (NCBI taxonomy): domain Eukaryota; kingdom Metazoa; phylum Arthropoda; class Insecta; order Diptera; family Tephritidae; genus Bactrocera; species Bactrocera correcta. The sequence goes on from CM050327.1 coordinate 62,495,365, forward strand.
AGACTGTAAGTTTGCACGGTGTTGCAGCTGTGGCTATGAGATGACGGTGTTGGTGGCGCTGTTATGGCTTTGATGGCTTGATTATTGGTGTGGTTCAGCGCTACAAATGTAAAAGCTTAAATATTTCAGTTGCTTGTTTTTTCATATTGCTATTTTCCCCTTGTGTTGTCGCTTCCATCGCTGTGCTTGAACTCTAACTTGGATTGCCGACTTTGCAATATTTCCGTTAAAAAATGCAGCGCTGCGCATAATTGTCACTCTAGCACCGTGCTATCTAGCCTATGTGCCTGTGAACACTGAAAAACACGGCAAGTCCACGGATGATTTCGAATTAAATGCGGACTATAACGAGCATAAAATGATTAAATACTATGATCGCTTATCGCAAATACCAATCACAGATCATATGTCGTCATGCGTCAGCGAGCGCCAGCTGTATCCCAGTTCACGCCGCGTAGCAAAGCGCAGAGCATCGTCGAGAAGCGCGGCAAGAGTTAATGCGCCCATAAAGACTGTAGCCACTTCCACCACCAGGCTAACGCAATTTATCGAAGCCGGCAACAATTTCAGAGAGGTCGCTGCGTCCAGTCTATCCGCGCCGACTGTGCGTCCATCGGTCACCTTCGCGCATGCCATGAATGCGCTCGGCAACATCAAAATCAATCCGCCAGAAGATACACTTTAAAGCATTTGAAGAAATTCGAAAATATACAAATTACTTACAAGACATACGGACATCAAACACGAATTTATATTGCTCGCTTACAGCAACAATGTGTTTACGAGGTTAATTACGGTATAATGCAGTTGAAAAACTCGTTTCTATTATTTCTAGAGCGAAGCATTTAAAAGCGATATGACCACTTAGCGCTTCGTAAAACAAAATTAAAGGCGTTCCATGCAATCACACACCTAAACTTATGTAGATATGTATTATAATGTAAATAATATTGTATATACTTGAGGTGCATATGCACCAATGCATATTTATAAGAGCGTTTAATGCATGAAAAATTTAATTGTAATTTACAGTTTAGATTTTACTCCGATCGAACACGAAATATTGCCCATCAAAGTCCAACAGACGGAATCACAATTATGTCAGAAATAAGTTATACTTATGAGCTACGTTAAGTACACCTACAAATCACTTGGTAGGACAGTTATATGTTAAAATAGCTTAAGTCGAGTTAAGCTAGTTTTGGTGTCTTGAGTTATTCCGTGCGATTTATGCAAGACTCATGCTTAGGTGCTATCTAACAAAAATTTCTTGGCATTAGAGGCGATAAAATTTTCAGAAATAGAGCTAAAAGTTTTGTTTACATGCTCACTAGAAACTAAAATATACTAACTTGACTTAAGCTGTTCAACTCAACGAAAATATTGTATAAAATGAACTTTAAAGCGCACAAAATTAGTTACAATAATATTTAATTCAAAATATTTTTTCTACAAATGTACATATGAATATAGTATATAATATACATAGGTTTCCGTGCAACTTAATCTATGTAAAATATGTAAATACGAAAGTACATATCTTCACCTAAAATGCAAAATAACGCAACATCATGTTCATAAGTTTACAAGCGAAAGAAAAACGATATAGTAGAAACCAATCACAATGAAACTGAAATTTGAGTTTTGGTTATTAAGTGGTTACTAAGTGGTTATAAATTGGTTATATATTGGTCGTATATTGGTTAATAGAAACCACTTAAATTGAAACTAAATTTTAGTTTTGGTTATAAAATGGTTACAAAGTGGTTATGAATGGGTTATATATTAGTCATATATTGGTTAATAGAAATCACTAAAATTGCAACAAAATCTTAGTTTTGGTTATTAAATGGTTACTAAGTGGTTATAAATTGGTTATATATTGGTCATATATTAGTTAAAAGAAACCAATAATATTGAAACTGAAATTTGAGTTTTCGTTATTAAATGGTTATATATTGGTTATAGAGTGGTTATATATTGGTGATGTACTGGTTAATAGAAACCAATCACAATGAAACTGAAATTTGAAATTGGTTACAAATTGGTTATAAATTGTTATCTGACAGTGGAAGCTGAAAATTTTATGCTACATGTATGTAATATGGTATAGTGAATCGGAAACATAAAAACTGAATTTTAATTTTTTTCGAAGTTACATTGTTTTGTATTTTAGGTGATGATATGTAGATACCTTGAATGACGCCTGCATATAAAGTGTAGTAAATATTTACAAAGCAATCTCCGTTCTTTAAATATTATAGAACTGTAAAAAATCAAAAATAAATGTTAGAAAGACAATAAAATTTTATTTTTAAATGATATGTGGTATATAACAGTTACCTTGCCAAAAAATTTGTAGAGTTAGAGAATAATATAAACTTGGTATTGAACTGTGGGCAAAAAATAGCAAGACTTTTTATTTTAAATTTCAAGCGAAAACACATTCGTCGAGTTTTTTTTTCTGGTTTAGAATGACTGTCAGTGACATCTGTGCCGAAGTTACATAAAAATAATCATTAGTGTTTAGTATACGCTTGTCTTTCTGAAGTATATAAAATTATTCAACAAAGAAGCTCCATTAAATTTTTTGTACAGAATCAAATTTCTGGTGCCGAAACGTTCAGAATCTTAGAAAAGGTCTTCTGTGATAATTGTTTGCCGCGAGCTAGTGTTTTTGATTGGCAACAAATTTTTCAAAGAGGTTCGAAAACGCGTTGATGACGAACGAAGTCCAGAACGGCTAGGAACATCAACTGATGAGCAACACAACAATAAAATAAAGTAATTGGTGCTGGAGAATTGACGATTAACAGTCAGAGATCTTACTGTCATCGTTGGAATATAGGAAGAATCATTGAAAACCATTTTGAAAGATAATTTGGGTCTAAAAAAAGTTAAAGCGCGATTGGTTCCAAAATCACGCAATTTTCTCGATAAGCAGCGTCGCGTTAACGTCTGTGAAACAATGCTTTTCGACTACCAGGTTGTCATGAAACTATTAGTACTGGCGATGAATCTTGTATCCACTATAAGCGCATGACCAGAAAACAAATAACCAATCGGTTGAATTTTGTGGATAAGGTGAGTCGCAGCCGAAAAAAAAAAACACTTCAAAGGCTGTAAAAAATCAAGATTAGGTTGACAGCTTTCTTCGATTATCGAGGTGGGGTGCATTGAAGACATTAAATATGAGTCACTACGCGCATTGAAGGTTAATCCCGAAATTGACTTTAACAACTGTTTTGAAGATTGGAAAAAACGTTGACACTAGTGAATTGGTGCCAATGAGATTACTTTGAAAATTCAGAATTTTAAAATTATGAAAAAAGTCTTACCATTTTTGCTCATAGTGTTAAGAGATAGTAAGCAATTAACCAGCATTCTTGGGCATGTATCTTAGCTTAACTGAACTGTATGTATTTATTCTTAAATCGAGAATTTATACACAAAAATTGTGATAGTACTTACATATGGTATATGAGTACATAGATAGACATACGATTAAATCGCATGTAATTAAATCTTTTAATTTTTATTGCCAATATCTATATAATTTTAAAGCTAATAGCTTAAGTCGTAACTTTTTTGATTGTGTAGTTTTCTTGACATCAAAATTTAAAATTATATAGACTTTCGCAGTAGCTAGTCGTTATGTATGCTATTTAGGAATTCATTTAGTAAAAGTTAAATAAATTTCAAGTAACAAATATTTATACAAACAAACCTTTGTTTAATATACATATATAACGGGTGTTTCCTTTTATACGTGTGGTTTTCATTGAAGCCAAATGTTTTTCGAAGTTAGTCTTTTGGATAGCTGTTACTTGATTTATATTTATTTTGATTTGCTATTTCATAATAAAAAGACTTATTCGGGAATAACGTTTGCAAATCGTGAAAATATATTACCAATATAATAGTTCGGTTTTCGAGACGTATCCTACTTTCGGTCGATGTAATTCGTAGCAATCAGGGATCGGTTTCACACCACGTTTACTCTAGTGGATAATGCATGCAACGCCCGGTGTGTTTAACGTTGGCACTTGCTGATGACAGCCTTATCCCACAGGGCTCAAAAGCACTGGTGATCAACTCAATGTGTTGATCAGCGCCCTGAAAAAACTAGCAGATTTTCAGAACACATCGACCATGTGGAATGGATACGCTAATCATCTTGGTAGGGTTTGAGGCCCATCTAAAACCTCTGCCGCATTTTAGGACCGTCATGACCGTTGCAATTCAACTCCACATTGACCTCTTGATATTTCTTCTTTCCATCGGGTATTAACCACAACTGATACTCTGCGATGGGTCTTGTCGCATGAGTAGTTTGAAACAAACTCCAAGGGCTTCGGTACCAGAACTAAGTTTCTGGACAAACATTAGTCCAAACTACCAAGAGTTAAGCTTTCGTACTACATTTGACTTGTAACCAGGGTTTGAAGCTCATACGCACTTTACATGCACACGCCATTCTCAAAAGAACCTAATAAATATCGAACGACCTCAACTGTTCAGTACTCCGACTAGTAAAGCTCACACCGTTGACGTCGAATCGTCCGTTAGTTCAACTAGTGCCCACAACCTCTAGGTTTTTAATGTCTGAGTACAGCGGACACTCCGCGATCACATGTACCGAATCCTCACCACGATACTATCTGACACTAAAATGCATTCAGAGGCCCATGCCTTGGAAACAAGAAGCGCAAACTTAGATAATAAATAAATAAATTTTGAAGTAAAAGATGTAAAAGAATTATTATCCCAACGGGCTTGCTACCTACTTCTAACCCTATCATCTGGAATACTCTTGCTCCCTGGATATCTCTCCCTCTCCACACCATCATCGAAAATTCAGTCATTCCGAAGTAATGACACTCTGACACCCTTTCTTAAACTGATAAAATCAAGTTAAGAGGCGGTGTACCTCATAAAGCCTGCATCTCAGCCGTAGAAACGGTGCGACATATGGGCATCAAGCGATGTTGTACAGAGAGGCATCCCAAGACCGTCCTTGCGGCTCCATAAGTGGCACAAGCCACAATTAAGCTACGATGTGTGGACCTGCAGTCGCTCCATCAAACTCACCTAGTGTGGAGTGTAACATATTCCTTTGAATTGCGTCACCTAAGTACCTGAGGCGACCTCACCCAGTCAATTAGAGGATGGTGAATAATGGGCATCCTGAGTAACATCGTACAGTGCGGACCGAGGAAGCTATTGCTGCTGTGGAGCAGAGTATCAAATACCTTTTGGAATATTTTGCGGAAGGATCTTGGTTTGCTGGCTTGCTATTGTGCCGGGTCACGTCCACGATCTCAAATATATTTGTTCGTTATAGGGGTTCATAAGTTAATTAAATATGCTCAAAATGTAAACATGCGTCAAAAGAAGAAAGTAAATTGAAAGCAATAATTTTTTATTAATAAACAAACATTACATACAATTAGCGTGTGCTTTGGGTTTTTTGAAATATTTGCAATTAATCATTTGTTTCCAGTTCATATCACATTTTCACACATTCCTTCGAGTCATCGTCCGTAGATAACCATATAAATCCATTAATAATCTTATCTACTTATGTATATACCACCTATGTGGCCGACAGTTATCGGAATATTAATGGCGTGATATTCATTAAAGATACAAAACACGCCACAACTTGAGAACACTTTGTGCATTTCAATAGGCGCTCATTCCGCGATATTTTTATATACTTGCCTAGCAATTTACAATCAGAACAATTCTCATAAAAGTATAAATTTCTTAATTAATATACTCCTACATATGTATGGATGTACGTTAGTATTTATACAATTACTATTTTAAGGCGATTGTAAAAGTCGATCATAAAATCGCAAATGAGTATGTGAAAATGTCGCAATAATTGGCTGGGTTCTTTCATACCCGATACTGAGATATTGGAAACGTAGTTGATGTCAGCTATGACACTATATATGTTTATACATTATTTTCGAGCAAGAGTAAGGTATTTTATGTGAGTAGACTGGATTGTGATTTGGTGGTGGGTTAAGGCTGCAAATATTCTTAGGATTGAGCCAAAAATATTGCTCTGAAATTCAGTAAAAACAAGAAAAAAAACGTTAAGTTCGGCTGCACTGAACCTAGAATACCCTTCACAGAAGCGTTGTCTATATGACAAGTATTCAAGAAGGATTTAGATAAAGACAATTAATAAGAATAAGCGATGCCCGTCAGCCAGTCAGTGTGGGAGTTCATAAGCGGAGTCAATTCAATTTATGATCTATTCCATGCTGTCGAATACAGTCTACACTGACGACGTTGATCTTATAAGCGTGGAAACCAACTGGGCGAATAGAAACAGCTTAATCGTCTACTCAAGTAAAACTGCAATGGCTTGACATGGAGGCCAAACTTTTAGGAGAGAGTAAAAAGGCATCTGTTGCCTTATATTGCTGTAGAGAAAAGGTGGGGACTCTCACGAAAGGTGTTGTTTTGGTCTACGTCAAGCCAATAATGTTCTATGGTGTACGGGGTTTGACAATTAAGTAATGAGAATGATTTTATTGCCGCGCTTGTTGTAAACCTGTGACCTTGAAATTCCCTTTCTCTTTTTCCGTCATCCCTTCCCTCTCCATTGATATATGTACCATCGCTCTAGCTTGTTTAGTTCGCCTGCTGCGCCAAGTTGAGTAGACGTGTGTTTGTAGTGGGATTGGGCGAAACAGCTTCGGAAAGGTACGCTATAATTGTAAGAAGGTATGGTGATAGTGCTCTTACACCCGGAAACCAAACGCCAAAGCTCACAATGGTTGTCTCCGTGCGCCCCCCGCCCGAAAAAAGGTCGCATGAGCAAGTCGAAGGTGAAAACGATGATTATTGCCTTTTTTGATAGCCGTGGAATCGTCCACAAAGAATTCGTTCCACCGGGGAAAACTGTGAATCAAGCCTACTATTGTCAAGTACTCGAAAGATTGCGAAAACGAGTCAACAGGGTGCGCCCAGATATCGCTCGTAACTGTATCCTTCATCACGACAACGCGCCGTGCCACACCGCCCTCAGGGTGTCCCAGTATTTGGCTTCTAAAGGGATCGCCGTGTTGCAACAGCTGCCTTATTCGCTCGACATGTTACGCTGTGACTTTTTTTTTTTGTTTCCTAAAACAAAATCGGTGTTCAAAGGAACCCATTTTGAGTCGATTACGGACATCCTGGCGGCCGTGACGATGGTACTCGCGGACATCCCAGTCGAAGCGTTCCAGAAATGTTACGAAGCATGGAAAACGCGCTAGAATCGCTGTATAGCTGCGCAAAGTAACTACTTTGTAGGGGATGGCAGAGTTATAGAATGATTTTCAAATATACGGTTTTTATGGAATCAGTCTCATTACTTAATTGTCATACTTCGCATAGGCATCCCTTGTGCCTTATTGACTACACCAACAGTAGCACTTAATGTCATTTTGCACAAAGCCGGCAGGTGCATCGCCGCTAAGTGCCTTCTACGACCCAAGGAAGCTGGACATATGAAGAAGTCCGGACAAGGACACGCTGATATTTTCTCTTTCTTCAACTGCATCATTGAAAACGTGTTTTTTTTCTCTGTTCACCGACAAGGGATTTATGGATGGGGAGCAGTCGCTGGAGAAGAATCGCAGTGGGCTTTTTCACGGAAGGGTCGAAGCTACGAGGAGATATTGAGAAGGAACTCTCCGTCAATTTTAGCTTTATGCTACCGGACCTCTGTAGTGTTTTTTAGGCAAAATTGGATGCTATTAAGATGGTGGTATACGTGTACGTATAGCTACAAAGTACAGCTGCTTTCACTCCGTCAGCAAGAGCTCGCTAACAGTGGCTGTGCGGTTGCAAAAACACAGGAAATCTTCTGAACTACTTGCCGCTACGGAAGGTCATCTCAATTTTAGGTCAAAATTGTCAAAGTTATATAGTGGAGGGTGAGGTGGAAATATGCTGGCACTTTCTCCTTTATTCTTTTGCTTTTGCAAGACTGAGATTGACCATCTTAGCGGTCTTACCTTCGGCGACCCAGAAATCACAGCAGAAACTAACATTAGCCGTCACAACCAGTTTGTGATAGATTAAAATTGCTTTGTCGATATGTAAGGGTCTTATGATATATTATATAAGCCCTTAAAGATGTCCAAGTGATACCCCTGATATGATCGACCTCTTAACCCAACCTAACCTGATCATGCCTGAATATTCAACGCTTACCAAAAATTTATTGAATGCTTGTATTCATTTCTTATCACCTTTTTAATACGGTAAACACGTCATTTTTCGGTTATTATTTTAACGTGTGAACGAGTTACGGGGAATTTTCTATTAATAAATACCCTCATCTACGTGCTTATAAGACTAAATGAAAAGGTTGCAAATAATGCAAAATATATTTTTAGAATATTATTAATATCTAACTGTGTATTTGGATATGTAATGAAATATATGACAAAGCTCTATTGAATTTGATATAGAACAAACCATAATAACTTTTTTCCGTGTGAGTAATTGACTTACTTTTTTTTTATTTGGCAGATTATTATTTAAATTTGTTAAAAATGAATGTTTGGTATACCGAAAAGAGGGTTTGGATAATGCAGCGGCTCCATGTTTTGTCATGTCATATCTGTCCAAAGGGAATTCAGACGGGACTTTGGCGGCACTTCTCCAAGTAGATGATCCCTTAATATGGATAAATTTGACATATATTAATACTCTGGATTTGGTATATTAAGATTGCCACAAATCATATAGTATGTATACGTACACCATATATACTATAAATTATGAACATGACGAGCTTAGCCGATTTAACCAAGTCCATCTCTCAGTATATTCGCGAATTAGTCATTCAGTTTTTAGATATTGATCAGAAATTTTTTTAATTTGGCACCGCCGATATCGGACCACCATAGTATATAGCTGCCAAGCAAGGCGACCGATCAAAGTCAAGTTCTTGAATGGAAAGCTTTTTTAAATGAGAAAATATTTTCATGCAATTCGGCGGGGACTGTGTTGGGCAAGAAGTGGTACAATATCCGAAAAATTTTTTTAGATCGTGTTTAATTCTCTTCTGATTTCATTACTGTATTACTCAAGACAAAATTATTTCGAAAATGTTTATCCTCCAGTATATCTCGTAAGAAAATCTCTAATTTCATGCTCAAACTCCAGACTCTTGACTTCTAATTAATCAGTTTCGGTTCTATATCGCACTTTATCAGGACAAATATCTGTATGTCTTCATTTAATATTTATTTCAAAACAATCCATGGACGGAAAACATTATATGTGTTGGGTATGTTGGGGCTAGAAAAAGGTGCATTCCTTTCGACACCAAACTACATTGTAATCACTTAATTTCATGAAGACATCTGACATAAGAACCGATATAAAAATTTAGTAGCAAATCAACAAGAGAGACGGAGATCCCTATTTGGATGGTTATGGGAATTATATATCTCTCTCGACATTTTTGGGAAGACAGTTGACCGTGTCAAAAGTAAAGCAGTAAATATGTTGCAATAGCTTTACAAAACCCGCTGTCTTTAGGTCTACACGGAATCAGCCTTGTAAATATAGCGTATAAGATTCGTTCGACGGTATTGTGTTAAAGTCCATGAGTCCATTGTAAATAAACTGATTAAATCTTACCAGTGTGGCATTAGACTTAGATCACATTTTCCAAAGATCAGATTTTCATAATACGTAAAATCGTGGAGAAGACCATTGACAAACAGATCGATACGTACAACCTTCTTGTCGCTTTCGACAGCAATTCATCGATATTTTAGACAGGGTCATTCTCCTTTGCGAGTCTGAACCGCACAGTCTACTCTAGAAGTTTAAAGCTACTGGGGGTACACAGATTATATTGATAACGAAAAAGGGCAGGACAAAGCACCTGGAGGCGACAAACACATATTTCTTGCGTCTTGTGAATTACGTCACTTTTGGCAGCCAAAAATTTGAAAAAATTAGTGACTTTGTATATCTCGGAACCAGCATATATTCCACAAATAATCTAAGACTGGAGATCAAGCGTAAAATAACTCTCACTAACACTCTCATTTTTACCGTCTTATTATACGGCACAGACGATGACCACCCTAGATGAGACATTTGGAGCCTTGTAGAGAGCTTTTTTTCGGAAGATCCTTGGAGCCGTCCGCATGGGCGATGAGTATCGAAGAAGCTGAAACCACTGAGTGAGCAATATAGAGATATAGATATAGTTAAGCGCAAAAAAATCAACGAGTGCGCTGTCTAGACCATATCGTTCGCATGGCAGATGATGTTCCACCGAAAAATTTTAAAGAGGTGAAGGAAAATTGTCAGGCAAGTGTTAGAAAGATGAAAAGAGAGCTCGACTCAGCTGTTTAGGGTAGGTATAAAGGTCGATGCCTTTTTTCTATTTTCAGAATAAATTGTTAAAACTAGGCCTTTTTGCGGGCTCTAGAGTAGCTTAACCCTTAACGCAACGGCCAGAGAAGTTCTTGTTGTTATCATCAAAGTAAAAGCCTCCTAAGGACATCAAGAGAACATTACTACAATACGTTGACGAATTTAACATAACTATGCTGACGCGATTTTGGTCGCGAGAAACTTCAGATAAGTACTGACGCCATTCACAGCGGAGCCATCAACACATTCATCGACGCCCTCCTTGTGAATGGTGTCTTTGAAGTCGAAACACCATCCATATCAGACTGTGAACTGATATATCCCTACATATGTCCTGCATGCGTCTCTGCATGATAATTACTCTCCTCCTCTTTGCATGCACCGATAATCCCACCCATCTCTCTCTCTATCTCTCTGGCCCTTGGCCGTCGAAACAGCCCGTTTCCTTACCTCAGTAATCTCTATGACAAAACAGGGCTTGGGTTTTCACTACAACCGCAACAACAACGACTGTCTCACCCAAGTTTGGGGTCATTTCATAAAGACTTAGCTCTTGATAATTTCTATGACTTTTTGATAAAATTGCGGATTTACTGGAACAATGACATGTTTTCATAAGCAAGTCAAATGTGACCAGGAATCATTTGTGTAAACATTTAAATTTTAAATAAAAGTTTGCTAATTTGTCAGCCCCTTCGCAAACGTGAGTTTTGAGATCTGTTTTACAGTTAAGCGAGAATAAGTATATGAAATATATTAAGTACCTTTCCGTTTCTTCATTCCAAAAAAATAATAATTATAAATAATAAAAAATTTTAAAATGTGAATTTAAAAACAATTCTTTAATAGGTCTTAATAGGCAAAGTTTTGCTGCTGGCAAATTCCTTGTTGAATACAGAAGAAATGCATTTGAGCACGAAGCAGATGAAGTAGATTCCGGACATTTTTTCGTTTGACAAAAGCGCAGTTGCAGTTGCAGTATATTTGCTTTTGATATATCATCAATCCGTTGGATCACTAAAAATATCAAAATAGAATTTAAGATTTTATTCTAATTTTAAACAACAGTGGCCATAATTACCCAGAAAATGATTTTGGATGCTGAGACGTTAGTTCATCCTCCTGGTTTCCTAAAGCTTTCTTGACATACTGCAAAAAAAAGTGAGATGAATATAGTTCAAGGACACAAATCATAATTATATGTATGTATGTATGTATGTAATAATTAATGGCAACTATATTAGTTTACAAACGTACCATTGGGTTGAGTAAAATGTCCTCTTCCATTTTGTTAATTTGCCTTATTAAGTCCATCGTTTGTGCCATATCTTTCTGAATTTTAAGGAACATTTCGGGAGAATTATATTTTTCAGGATCATCTTTAAAAACAACCATGCCATCCTTTTTGTTTATAGTTGCATAAATTTCGCCAGATTTTATCTTCGAAAAAAAACAAAACAAAAAACAGTTCGAAGCAGTTGCGTTACTATGTTCATTGAAAAAAGAAACTAACCATATTGAAAATATATCTTTCCGCTTCGGCCGCATCGGCCAGCTGGGCTCTGCTAGCAACATCCGAAAGGGAGAGCGTCAAAAACGTTTTGGTTAACCGCCGTATATTTTTCTTATAAAGCGAAGTTACAACCTGCAATACATTTTAACTATTAACTTAAATATGCATAAGTATGTAGTTGTTGGCTAATACCTGTTTTACTAAACCCATATTTTTATCCCGAATAAAGGTTTCGCTAGATTTGTTCATAATTATTCGTAGTTCGTCGCTGGATGATGTCGCGTAAGCGGTTGCCAAGTCATGATAAGACTGCGCAAGAGGCTTCATAAACCGCGAAATCACTGGCGCAGACGATTTTGGTATTGGTAGAACCTAACGTACAAAAGATAAATTTTACTCAAAAGATAGTTGATTAATGGCAGCGGTTACCTTTCCGTGTAGAATTAGTGAAACCAGCACGAATTTCTTATAGGCTTCTAACATTATATGTGACATGGCCGCAGCAGGAGTGGATATACACACTTCAAAGAAATACAAGGCCCGATCGAAGTTTTTAACAGCAGTATATATCATACCACCATAGTAATAGTAGAGAAGAAAATATTTGGCATCATTATTGGTATCCTAAAAGTAATGGAGAATTATATTTGATAAATTTCACATACACATAAAATTAATTTATAATTTAATTTTTATTGTGTACTACTCACAGCCGAGCTTTGCCCTCGAATTTCAGACGCCGTAGATATGGTGGTTATATCAACATCTAGAAAGCTTAGTGCGGTTTTGAAACATTTCGCTTTCAAGCTCAGCTGGCAGAGATCAGAGTGAATGCTGGTTTGCTGTGAGTCACACAGACGAATCTTCTCGATGGCTTGTGCAACCACTTTAATTCCCTGAATGCAGTGTGGATGATCAACGATAAGGCTCGTAAACATGTGACATAGATCATAATCTATAATATATAGAGATTGCAAAAGCTTCCTAGTTACAAATAAACGTTTAAATATAAGAGTTAAGCATTCAGCACTTACAAGTATACGTAGCATATCGCACTTGTTCGCCGTTGCATTGACTGATAAATTCTTTATATAAAGTGAACAATTGTGGTAGATCAGCATTCACATTCTACAAATGAGAAGAGTTCGTTTTAACTTATAAAATATGGAAATATTCATAAACAAACCGCAGCGCCATTGAATTTGACTAGCAAGACGTACAGCACTCCCAGCGAATGTTGTTGAAAATCTAATGTCTCCAGGACATTATCTAGCAAATCCCAATAACGTGAGAGTATATCGACAGATTCATTTAATTGCTCTACCATAATGCGAAAATTTCCTGTTTGAAGACATTACAATCAATGCGGAAAACTAGTTAGAAAAACATCTGTAATAAACTTATTTTGCCGGTTTCTAATGCTACATCTTTGAACGGTGTATGGTTTGCACCGTCTCGAGAAGTGCATTGTAACCCACCTTCGCTGCTTTTTGTCCGCACATTGTTAACATAATTTTCCAATGCACTGGCCATCGCTATGAATTCGATAATTAAGGTAACGATTTAGCAAATATATAAACGAATGATTTGACTAAAAATTCATAATTTGCCAATTGCGAATAGTTTAAAATTCCTCTGTGTCTTATTGCCTTGTTCTTTTCGGTGGTTGAATTTTCGCCTTTTCAATGACAGCAACCACAGTAATGTCTGGCTTGCTATATTTTGTCAAAATAAATCAGCAAATGTTAGAAAGAGACAAATATGTTAGGGAAAACGTTGATGTTTGAAATGTTTATTTGACATTTGCAGAAATTTTAAATTTTTTTTGATATGTCGAATTACTATGGGTTGGCAATGCTGCAATGAACAGGTGGGGTAGTCCTACGAAATGTGCACACATGATATATAAACTATTTCAACAACAATTTTTATTAATTTCAACTTAAAGTAATTAATTATTATATAACTTGTTGTAATTCACGTATAAATTAGTTTTTATGTATCTGGAAAATAAAATATGACAATATATAATTCATTGTCAAAATTATTTATTTATATTTTCAATTATTCGGAACAGACACGGATTTCTTTCCGGCCAAAGACTGTCATCTGTGCACTATTCGTATAAAGTACTTCAGTTTTGTTTTTGGGCACTAAAACAACAATAGATAGAATCTAAGTTAATGGAAAATGTTTTTCTAGTCTGATTAGTTTAAGTTTTAAGAAGCTTAAGGTTTCGGGACTTCGACCAGCGCTTATTGTGAATTGCGACAAAGAAAGGATGGTAAAGAGTACTGAAAAAACTCTTCGCTTATTGTACTCTCTTTACGAGGCATTCGTAAATATTTCTATTGTTGTTGTTCTTCTTATCAATAATTGCATTGGTAAATTTGCTACATAAACTTGTAATAATAAAAATAAAATTGAAGCTGATGAAAGTTTTTGAGAATGAGTAATGTAGACGGAATTGATTGCCATTCAGGTTCTGCAGGAACAAGATCAAATATTGGTAGTATGGATTCCTCGATCGTCTACGTTTGCAATGTCTGTTTTCGGCAATATACTTTAATTGAGGACTTACGGGGCCATTTTATTGAATACCACAAATGTACACCAAAAGTTGCAGAAAACCCTTCGAAAGAGGGAAAATCTGTAGAACTAACCAATCAAGATTGTCAGACTGCTGGAGCAGAGGAGTCAGATGAATTGCGAAACTTGCAAATCGAATCAGAAAAAGAGGATTGCGTGAAACTGGAAATACGGCCAATGCCATTTAAAAACTTTCGAATCGTGCTGCGTTCTAAAATGATTAAGGGGTATTTATGCAAATAATCTGCAAAATTATGGGTCTACCATTTTAAATATCCTTAAATTTCAGATGCCCCGTAACAAATTCCTGCCCTTACAAATTTGAAAACGAGGCGAAACTTGCATTGCATACTAAGTGCCATACTTGCCCGAAGGCGGCTCAGAAGTTTAAATGCTATGAGTGTAGTGTGGAGCTAACAAATTGGAGACGTTGCACGGTACATCTGTGGAAAGCACATCAAATAGATGTGGATCTATTACAATGTCCACAATGCGAGTATAAAGCACATGCGTCCGGTAAGAAATTTGCTTTAGTGAATAAAATAGTAAATTTATGCATATTTTTATACGTTTACTTACAGTACTCGTTTGGCGCCACATGCGGGCGCACAAAAAGTGGCGGATGCGCGTTCTACGTTCTCTACGCGCAGTTCAGCGCAAACGTTTACAGCAAGACTTGAAGAATTGCGATTTGAATGCGGTTCAAGCAGCACCGGTGAATAAAAATAAGTATTATGCTGAGAAAACTTGTGAAATCTGTAGTCGCAAATTTGTAAATGGTAAAACACTTTCAAAACACGTAAAAGCAGTGCATAATAAAATTAAACCGTTTATTTGCAATGTGTGTGGCAAAAAAATGGCACGTAAGGCTAGTTTGATCGTATGTCTAAATAATTTCTCTATGCCAGTATGCGCATTAATTCTTTTTGCTTTAGATCCATATGCGCCAACACACTGGCGAAAAGCCGCTACATTGTAAGGTCTGTAAATTTTCGACTCGAGATCCCAGCGTGTTACATAAGCATCAACTACGTCATGAGAAGGTAATTGAATTTCATGTAAACAAGAAATGGAATTATAAAACTTATTATTATTCAAGGCGGAAAAATTAAAATGCGCACACTGTGACTTTACCTGCATTCAAACCAACGCATATAAACGACATATGCGTTTGAACCATTCGGAGGAATATAAGAAAATTGCGTGTGACTTATGCAATTATGTTACTATAAGCTCAGAGCGTTTGCAGGCCCACAAAAGTGATCATCTCAAAGGCTTAATTGTTAATCATGAAGGTTGGTTTTTGTGGGACTGGAAAGCATGCTTGGCTTTGGCTATAATGTTTAAAATCATATTATATATTTCAGATTCTATGGATGCAACACGCTCCGGCACTTCGAAGAATCTCCACAAATTACGGAACAAAAATGAGGTTCCCTTTGTCAAGAGTTATCTGTGTATGTATATATGTACTACATTTTCCAAACCTCTTTCAGATGTCTGCTGACTGTTTCTTGCCAATTGAAAGTATTGACTCATTGCCGCATGAACCAGCCGTAGATACCGGTGGTGTTACCATACCCGCACCTTCGGAGGATACACAGTTCCCCACCTATTTAAACAATTAATGCAATTTTTCTTTATAAACATTTCTTTATTTATTTCATTTCTTATGATATGATTTCAACTTTCTGAATAATTATTATTAATTTTATTTAATATTTTTTGTTTTGTAATTTACTGCACTAAGTTTGAAAAAATCTCGCTAAATATTCGTATGTTTAAATATGAACTTTATTTTTGTTTGATTATTTTCGCAAATTACTGATCAAATTTAGTGTATTTTTTTTTTAATAAATTGTAAGTTTAAAATTTGGATTTAACGTTTTTGTTTATGTTTATATTTTTATTACATTGAATTATTTCTTAACCAACTAAATTTTTGCTGCGTTTTCAAGTACGCGCAATACATAATTTCATTTTGAACGCTTGATTTGTTGTTTTGTTCACTTCATATATCTTCATTTCCTTTTATTCGCACACTTTGTTGCCCTCATGTTTATTTTGTGTTGTTCTTTTTTCTAATAAATAATGCTGTATTTTATGATCGTGTTATATATGTAGACTTACTGTTATTAAATATATAAGTATGTATATACTTTGAGCAGTGTATGTAGGTGATTTCTCCTTTAGGTTGAGATTTATGTCCATGACTACTACATTGACACCATCATACTTTGCTAAAAAATAAATTCATAGTTGGTCTCGTTCCTTTATCCATTTCATAAATAGCATTAAGAATAAATACATGTTTCTTATGCAGTATTGATCTGAAGTATTTTCCTAGATCGCGTTTTGCTTAGTAAAATATTTTATTCGCTTATCCTCAAAATAGTTCACAGAGTAACGTAAATATGTATTTAATTTGTGATTTTATTGTCTGCGTATGTTTGTATTTGATTAAAATTTCATGTAAATATGTATGCATGCAATATGTAATTATGTATGCGTTTAAGTCTAATTTCAATTTAAGAAGAAATAAACTCCAATGCTACAACTCAAATATGCATATATTAAATTTGCTACTTATTTTGCTAACATACTTCAACATATTATCTAACAGGAAAACTCTTTCACGCCTCCAACTATAGTAAATTGATATCGTTAACAAATTTATGCTTATTTATTTGACATTCATAAATTTTCACATAACACCCAACTTAAGCTATGATTTTTATTACCTTTAGGCAGTGTTTACATTTACTATAAAATTTCTCAGATTTTTTAATTGTGTCGGAGTAAATTATAAATATAATAAAAAAGTATAAATTATGTACATAGTAATTCAAATAATCGTTATTAAAACAAAAAAAAAAAAAAAAAAAAAAACATAAAAATAAAGTAAAAAAAAAAAAAAAAAAAAAAAAAAATTAAAGTAAAAAAAAAAAAATTTTTATAACCGGTATTTCAACAAATTTTTTGCATTTAATTAACATTTTAATTCTTTCTCGTAGTAACTATGCTAGAAATGAGATCAAAGCTGAGAAAAGCTTATTTCAAAGGAGTGCATATTCTCAACCAATAAACTACTACTGTGAATTTTAAATAAATCCGGCAAATATTTTTCGAGTTATTTGATGATTAGCAAAGGGTTATCGGGCCTTCGAGAGCAGATAGCTGTAAGTTTTACGTAAATTGAGTGTAAAATTTCAAACGTCTCAAAACATAGTAGCTGGAAAACTGATCGGCATACTGAGAGGTATACTCTGACTACATCTAACCAGTGCGCCGTTGTGGCATTAAAGCTTTGTGGAAATAACTAAGGACGGAGTTAAGTATTAAAATATTTTGGTTTAAAGTGCAAAAGGTTTTCAAGGACTTCTTCATTTGTTGCACTATTGTATTTTGATGCCTCATAGAGTATTATTAGAAACAGTACCGCCCAAGAAACGAAAAAAATATTACCAAATATATTACCGAACAAAAAAACAGTTCATAAAAATATTTTCAAATCTGCACTAACCAAAAAAAATATAACTCCAGTTTAGTTAAACAGAATCACACATCAACAGTTGACACAATATTACGTCAAGTGCGGCTGTAAGCGGCTGGCAATGAAATCAGCTCTTATTCTATACTGAGGCAATCCTCCCTCACCTGTAATAAGGAACATAATAGGATACTTAATAAGTTCCCGTTTTTACCCAATATTACGGAGTTTCGAAATCCTGCAGAATTGAATTCTGCTCCCGAATATTGTCTTTCATTTCAGAGAAGAGTGGGAAAGGTGTGGGGTGGACACTGCACAGTGATAAGCGCATCTACGGGTAGGCCCAAAATGTATAAATGAGTAGAAGATGATGTTTCAGCATAATTAGATATCTGAATCGTCTACCAGATCACTGCAGTTCCAAGCAGAGTTCACAACAATTTAAGAAAGTCTTTTTGTTCTGATAAAGAGTGTGTTTAAAATAAGGGATAAATTTGGGCTTTGAAATTACTAAAGTCTCTAGGGATTTCACGTTTCATCTGTCATGGATGGGCCATCGATATCTGAAAAAGGCAAGATAAACCCCATTTTTATTGAAAAAAGCGTGAAAATTGATGAAAAATACTATTTGAAGAAGGTTCTAACAAAGCATATGGTGCCGCATGCCACACAGCTACATACGTAGATGATAATGCACTTTCTGGAAGTTCCTCTCGGAGTCGTTCGATATCAAACGAGGTTTCAGACATGGCGACTCCCTATTGTCCGACTTCTTCAATCTACTGCTGGAGCTGAATAGAGAAGATACAATTTTCTTCAAGGGTATATAGCTGCTCGCGCCGTTAATTCTGCTTTCTCCAGACTGGAAAAAGAAACGAAGCAAATGGGCCTGGTAGTGACGAAATATCTCTTGTCATCCAGCAAACAGTCGTCGCACTTGCGACTTGCCTCCCACATCACTGTTGACAGTCACAACTTCGAGGTCGTACGTAATTTCATCTGTCTTGGAATCAGTTTTAAGACCAACAACAATATAAGCTTCGAAATTTAACTGAGAATAACCTTTGCCAACAGGTACTACTTCTTAGTAAGCAATTGGGAAGTAAAGTCCTTTCGCGATGAAAAAACACCAGACTTTTTAAGTCACTCATTATTCCCGTTGTTGTTGTAGCGGCAGAATTCTGCCGATTTGACAGTCCTTGGCCGGATAAAAATCCGGGTCCGTTCCGGTTACGTAGACCCGACTGTCGTGGGAACGGTCTCATTATTCCCGTTCTGCTACGTGGTGCAGAGGCATGGACGATGGCAATATCTGATGAGTCAACGTTACGAGTTTCCAAGAGAACGGTTCTGCGGAAAGTTTATAGTCTTTTGCGCATTGGCAACGGTGAATATCGCAGTCGATGAGCTGGATGAGTTTTACGACGGCATTGACATATTTCATCGAATTAAGAGACAGTTAAGCCTTGTCGTCCAATAAGTGGATGAAAACAATCCAGCTCTGAAATTATTCCACGCAGTACCCGCCGGGGGAAGCCGAGCAAGTGGAAGATCTCCGCTCCGTTGGAAAGACCAGGTGGAGAAGAACCTGGCAACACTTTGAATCTACAATTGGCGCCAAACTGCGACCGGGAAAAACGATTTTCACGATGTTGTAAATTCGGTTATAACTG
Organism: Bactrocera correcta; assembly: GCA_027475135.1. Lineage (NCBI taxonomy): Eukaryota > Metazoa > Arthropoda > Insecta > Diptera > Tephritidae > Bactrocera > Bactrocera correcta. Next base: position 62,515,040 of record CM050327.1, read on the forward strand.
TGTAGACGGTGTTTACGCCAACAAAGAAGAAGAAGAAGAATGGCCGCTCTCCTCACCGAATCTAAATCCATTGGGTTATGACACACGGAATAAAATAATAACTTATAACTTCATGATATAAGATTTTAAGAGACAGAGAGAGAGAGAGAGAGAGAGATTATAGAGGTTATGGAAAGTAATACGCGACAAAGTCATGCGGACCGTTTGCATTGCCTTCCCAAAGCGTTTTCCGTTGACAAAAAAAAAAAAAAAACAAAAAAAAAGTGTGATATTTTCGAAATTAAAGATTAAAATATAGAAAAAATATGTGCGAAAATTATGTCTATAATCTTGTGTAACAGTAATTCGTCGCCACTCTGTAAATGACTTCCTGATTCAATATTTTTACTCCATTTATATTCAATTATGTGTTTTGATGTCGATATGCAACTCCATTGGTGTAATATTAATAAAGAAAAGGTTAAAATTCGAACTTAAGAACAACTATTGTTACTTGTTTCTAATGGTCATGGCAGTTTATCAAAAATTTCCAAAAAAAAAGCTAAAACAATTCTGTACAACAAAAATTGATTTGGCAGTTATGAGTTTATGGTCTTTTATTCGCTGAATTATTTTTTCGAAAAATAGGCGTCTTCGGCGTATCTCTGCAGTATGAAATTTATGTAGTTATGTATATGGCTTCTACTCAGTATGACGTGATTTCGTGACTTCTTGTATAACTTAGAGGCGCTATAATGCGTGATTCATATTAAAAAAATTATACTTATAGTTTTTAAATATATAAATACAAGTATTTTTTTGTTTTAGTTCATTATTCTTAACACTAGAACAACAATTAAAAGTCTTTTCACAGGCTGCACACACATCACTCACGTCAGCGTACATATGTACTTACATACGTATATATAGTAATTCTCAATAACCTGGCTTAGATGCTTTTTTATTTACGCCATTCTCACAGAATGCAATTCAACCAGCCAGAGTTGTTGTTATTGCAGCACACTGCCCATACATACATACATAGATTATTAAAATATTCGAGCTCTGGAGACATGACTGCCTTTATTTGAACCCCATTTGCTTGACTCGTTCATTTGAAAGCTTTCTTCTCTTTGGGAAGAAACATTTATTGCCTATTTTTTCTTGCAAAACTTTGTTTTTTGCACTTTCAAATTGCATAACGCAAATAACGGTTTCATATCTTCAATATTATTTAATGCTTACAATTTAATTACATTTTCTTAGTTTGTTTTCTTGTTTTTGTTTTTGTTTTTTTTTTAGCACCAGGGCAATCGTATCTGATTATTTGGTTTTTGGTTTTTGTTTATTATATTTATTACTATTTCTCTGATTTGGTTACTAACATTTCTAATTAATTGTTTATGTTGTGCGTCGCATAATAAATGCTGGGATTATTTACGAGTTCCTAAAACTTACATATGTGACCTCACAATGGGTTAGCGATACATTTTCGAAGTCCGGAGGTTAGTTCACTACTTAATATTAGTATGTGTATGTATGTAGGTATGATTTTTTTTATTCAGCTAAATTATATAAACTTATTTAATGCTCCATTTAGTGGAAGATCTAGCATTTATTGCCGGGGGGAATTTTTTCTACCAACATATTTTCAATATTGTTGCTACTTCGTAAATTCATCTGAATTTTAATTAAAATCTCCGATTTTGGGGGGTTTGACACTCGTGCATCCGCCACATCTTCACATGGATACAGTTCAGATGAAGAGTTACATACTTAACTTGGTTCAGAAAGGTATGAAAGTGTATCAGCGGAAGATGAGCTTTGAAAAATTACCTTGGAAAGTAGTAAATCTAATTAAATTTAGAATGTATAGAATTAGTATTTACGTACTGCTGGAGAGTTGGGTTGGCTGCGGTGAGTCGAGCTCTAGAAACGCGACAGTGAATTAATCAATAACTGTTAAAAGGAAAAATTCCTTTCACTAAATCTCACAATCGTTTTACACGAATTTAAAGTTTGCATCTCCTGGACCAAGCACGGATATTGGCATTGTTTAATTTGTATACGAATTCAGCAAAGTTTACCGTCATTGATATTATGTAAAGAATTTCCAGAATCCCATAAGAAAGCTCTAATGAATTTCGAATAGCTTTACCAGTCTGAAAAACAGCAAAGCGGAGGACTGATTGCCTGCTGAACTATTTAACACGTTGACGGACACTTGCGTCTATAGCCGTCAAAGCGAAGTTCACTATGTGGCATGACGGCGATAGCCGTCTAAAACGAAACGGTCGTTTACAGACACTGACACATAGTGTCAATTTTCGAACTTTACTTGTTCCTACTGTCCGTCAATGTGTTAAATACGACGGCGAAGAACTGAGCCTACTGTGTGAAAGATTAAAGTCCACCGCCAGCAAACTAATTGGACCTTATCAGTGTGACGTTGCGATAAATCTTGGAAAATACCAGTGAAAAGAGGATCGACACACACCATTACATCGCCGATTTAAAGCTGCTTTTGACAGCAAAAAAGGAGCTGCCTTTATGTCGCTATGTCTGAATTTGATATCCTCGCAAAATTAATACGACTGTGTAAACGGAGTTGAGCAATACCAAAAGCTCCGTTAGGATCGAGAAGGACCTCTTCGAGCCGTTCGATTCCAAACGAGGTTTAAGACAAGGCGACTCCCTCTCCTGCGACTTCTACAATCTATTGCTGGAGAAAATAATTTGAGCTGCATATCTGAGCAGAGAAGGTACACCCACTGTTGGCAGTCATAACTTCGAAGCAGAAGATAATTTCGTTTATCTTGGAACCAGCAGAAATACTCGAAATTCAACGCAGAATAACTCTTGCCAACAGGTGCTACTTCGGACTAAGTAGCCAATTGAGAAGTAAAGTCCTCTCGACGACGAACAAAGACCAAACTCTAAAAGTCACTCATCATCCCCGTCCTGTTTTATAGTGCAGAGGCAGCAGCTGATATGTCGGGCGGAGTTTTCAAGAGAAAGGTTCTGCGGAAGATTTATGGTTCTTTGCGGATTGGCAACGGCGAATATCGCAGTCGTTGGAATGATGAGCTGGGCGAGATATATGACGACATTGTTCAGCGTATTAAGAGTTTAGGCGGCTACCCGATTTGGGTATATGTTATGGTGAACTCTGTTATAGAAAATACTTCATGTCGAATTTTGTTAAGATATCTCGTCAAGTGCAAGATTTTTCCAGGAAAAAAACTTCATTCCGTTAGTTCAGTTTGTATGGCAGCTATATGCTAAATTGGCCCAATATCGGCGGTTCTGACAAATGAGCAACTTATTTCGGAGAAAGGTTAGGCTAAATGGTCAATCCTAAAGGTGATCTTACTTGGACAGATTATAATACCGGTCACTTGTGCTACCCAGAACTCATAAGAGATTATCGTAGCGATCCTCATAAGTTGGCAAAGCACTTTGAGCCGATCACAAATTTTTTGGGGCGGCTTATGTTAGTTTCGGGTACATTTATCTTGGAATTAACTGAGGAAAAATGCTTCGAGCCCGGTCTTTCCAGCATGATGTCTATTGGACAATATTCAAGAAGAACTCATGCGATTGCTGCTAAGGGCAAGGAGTTTAGTCGATCTCCTAAGTTCTACTCTAAACCAGAAGGATCTCGCAGTCGCACAGGAGGCAGCCGTCGACCAACGTCTGCTAAACGCACGGACCTCGCGTGCAAAGCTAGAGCGTAAGAGGACAACGGATATCCAACTCATAATCATTCCACTGTGTTCTTTTCTTTTTCTTTCATAGCTCGCATGTAGCAGTGTAAGGCAAACGATGCCTACTTAACTTTCTCCTCAATATTTGACCTCCATTAATGCTTCCTATCAGAGCTTAGCTCCAGGTATTTTAGTTTATCAACAGATTGAAAACGTGAACCTCCGAAAAAGGGAAGAGGGACGTCTGCCATTCAGTTCTATATCGAATACCGCGCTGCGCTATTGGGAGTTTATGAGAAAAATATCAGATCGATACTTGGCGTATATGAAGGTTATGCTGATCTTTTACACATATATTTTATTGGATCTCCGGCGTTGCTTGCTTGGTGTTACAACCTTCGTGGCTAACTTTTTATAATATGTTCAGGGTATACAAATATTTTGGATCCATCCATGTAAATTTTTTTATTTACTATTTTCATATTTCGGAGTTATTTTCCAAAATGACCATGAGTAAGTGGAAATACCATTTAATATTTGAAAAATCAAATCTGTCTCATTGGATCCTTATTAGATGTACGAGAAAAACTTTTAACTGAACTTAAAAAGCCAAACTATGCGCTCGGTTTGATTCAAACTGAAGACAAACTATCACTGCTTGGCAATTTAAAAATCTTTTTGTAAAAAAGACCAAAAAAATGTGGCTAGTTTTTAACAAAGTCGACTACGGGTTTTCATTGAGCTCGCTAGAAGTGCTCCTTTCCTATATCCCTCTCATAGGGATAAACCCAAACTTGAGATAAATAGTTGAGGATGCGGTGCAACCCTAAGGTCTATTGTGTCCAACCCCGACCTTAGTAAAGGCAAACGCTTGCTTCACATAAAGGTTAACTCAGTTTGAAAATCAAGAAGATTGTTACACGGAGTAAGTATATAAGTTTGCTGATCGCATTAACATAATTTTTATGATTAAAGCTTCTTTTAGAGTCGTGTGTGCCTACAAACATACATTCATAAATGTGATTTGCAGTACATCTTTACATAGCTAGACTAGGTTTACACATTGTACTCACACACATGCATGTATTTATATAAAAAATTTGCTGGGTTTGATTCTTGTCTTAATTTTTCGGCTTAAAATGAGTAGTAAAAAAGTATATTTTTGCATTTTCTTGTATTGAAAACATTACAGAGATCATTGGATCATTGCGTAGAGACGAGAGCTAGAGTTGTGTAATATGGTAATATGTACTGTTAGTTGACGGGTAAAAACTTACATACGAAATTTTCGAATAAAATTCAAATGCATAAAAACAGGTGAATCGGGTCGTACACACATACTCGTATTAGTTTTGTGGTTTATTTGTAGCTTCGCCTTTAAACGAAAACTCCAATCTCCGCCATTTTCGGCAACACTTTGAATAGTTCCGGGGCACAATTCTGCACGAATTTTAAAGTTGCGATCGAAAGTGGTCAGACTGTGGTCACACGATCGATCTCAACATATCGCACAGAATTGTCGTTTTGTCAGCAAATCACCTCCTTCTCCTCCAGTACCGCAGTGTCCATAGAACTCAATGATTTGAGGCGTGTCTGCAGCACCGATGAACCACGAAATTTGCGCTTGATTTTTCTGCAATGAAAAGCAAAACGTCTAAATGAGATTTTTCTGCTTGCTCTTCAAGCGGTGTTCTGGCCGATGGCACTCACTTGTATGCGAAGGCGGCAAACGCACAGCACAGCAGCACAATGATGAGACACAAGGTGGCCAATATCTCAGTGGGCAGTTTCATAATGGCCGAACATTGTAGGAAAGTCTCATCGTCGCCGGAAGGGCAGTGTACAATGCCGTCGCACCAAACGCTCGCGTTGACGCAAGCACCGAGCTCGGAACACTTGTACTGACAGTCTTCTGCATGAGTTGAATAAATATTAGAATTTTGACTCGCAATACAAATATATATATAGTATGTAAGTGCTATGCTCACCTGCAATACTTAATACTGGTCTAGGAACCAATTCCATCCAATTGAATGTAAAATCGCCATTCTCCGGCCGTAGATACTCCACACTAATGGCCTTTGAGCGATTCGCAATTGAGTAAATGGGGCGCTCATTCCAGCCAGCGCTGAAGATTTCTACAAACTCGTAGGCTTTTGAATCGGGCGACAGTGGACACGCGGTTATTGTCAAACCTAAAAAAAGGCATTCCATAGTAAGCAAGTAGGAAAAAAGAAGTTTAGCACCATCTAGTCTACTCTACTTGTCCAGTCGTTTAAGACTATTTCTAGGCTTACCTTCAGAAGTTGTAAGCACAACTCGCGCCTTCGTTTCGCAACGATAAGAGCTGGTACCCACCACGGTTGTATTCAATGCTTTCTTCGGATTGTATTTACGCAAGAATATTGATTTCAGGCGCACATATAAAAATTTGTTACCATTGGATGGTTCAATTAGCCAAGGACGCGTGCGGCATTCCATCTAATGAATTGAAAATAATGAAAATACAATATCGTTTTATTAGTTCGAGATAAATCACACTCACATCACCGAATGTCATGTGGATAGTGCCGCTGGGGCCGAACTTGCGTCGGCCGTCTTTGCAGCTTGCTGGTCCTTTGATGAACTCAAACATGCCCTCGAAGTTGATGGCGTCCGGATCGTCAAGTGTGGTCATATTTATTGCAGTAAAGTGTACTTCGAGATCCCGACTGGTTGAGGTGTATTCAACAGGTAGATGTGACGAGTTCGACGAATTGCATAGACAACCGCGTGGCAATAAAATCGAGTCGTGATAGGGGCGTTCAAAAATCTAGAAAATTGTTATTGGATATTAAGAAAGCACAGGTCTTTCGTTTGAAAAAGTGCATATCTTTCTAAAAACTTTGGATTTACTCACCTCAATGCGCGCATTGGTGTCGCCGTAACAGAAGGAGCGATTTATGTCCTCGTCCACACGCGACATGCACGGCCTATTCAGTGTGGTCACTTTACGTAATTTAATGCGTATACGCTCACCTCGTTGACCTTCAAACTTGTAAATGCACTTCAAGTTTCGTGTGCCGCCACGCCCGAAGAGGAATATATTGCGCACGCTGCGAAAGATTGCCGGGTCTTTCCGATCCATAAGGCTGCTGACGAACTTACGATTGCAATCGTTCTCGCCGCCAGCAAGCGGCAGACCGTCTTGATGCAGATCGATGAATTCGTACTTCAATTTGAATTCCAGTGGACTAAAAGTAAATAAAACGTCTTTGAACTTCTGCGTACGGTCGAGGTTTCCCCTGCCATATAGCTGACACTTACCGCAACACAGTTGACTCCGTGTTCTTGAGTTCCAGTGTTATGCTATCGCTGCTTGACACATAACTCTCGGATATCGTGCATGGCCGCGCATAAGTCTCGTTGATATTTGAACGATCACAGGTGCGCGGTACTGTCCCACGGCAATAACGCGCAATAACATTTGTCGAATTGTGACTGTAATGTGAGACTAACGGATGTGCAGGTGCGTCGCTGGCGCTGCAAAACAATAATATTTATGATGAATTGCAAGGAATGTAAATAGTTTTCCGCTTACCAGTTGAGATCTTTGCATGCCGGCGGCTCCCTTAGAGCACCATCCCAGATGCGTAGCATGCCACTACAATCCTCATGCGTTTGCAGCACACCAATCGCGCCTACTGATGTCTCATCCATCTGCCCGAATTCCGGATCCAAGTTGAATTTCATCATCGAGATCCACACCTTGAAACGTGAGAGCGGTTGGTTCATACCTTGTGCGCTGGTGCGGCGCGACAAACTCAGATGATCGAAAGTTTTAAACACACCCATGCCTTGTAAATGATATAGGCAAGTGGTGTTCGGCGCCAATGAATGTTTAGGGCTTTCAAGTATGCCACGTCCAGCGCCGCGTATCCAAAACTCACACGGTTTTTTGTTCTTCGAATACGTGGGACTCATGACATCAACAAAAATCACTTCAACCTGCAAACAATTTTGTTGAATAAGTTATTCAATTGACTAATTTAATAATCCATACGTCTAATTGAAAGCCGTAGAGCGGCAACACTTGCGAAGATGTGCCTGTGAATGTACCAAAAGGCGAAGTTGTGAATTCCACCAATAACTCTGGTCCGCTGGACACGGCTGCCGGCACTGCTTGTCCGCCGCCGCAAAACTTCAACACGACCGGGTCACGTGTCGTGTAGCCATCGTAAACCGTCACATAGTCCTGTAAAAACACCAGAGTTAGTCGCCTCTTCTATTGAAAGCCGAAAGTAACTAGAGAAATTGCCTCCAATTTGCTGACAAAGCTTATCACACAAACTGGGAAAGTTAGGCTTGGACAGCGGAAGTAGAAGAATTTTTAAGCCGATGCTAGAAAGTTCTTGTTCATAGTCCAATTAAGACAGTGGTGTAAGGAAATTAGTTAACGGTGCCTAAGTTTGGCTACAAGGAAAAGCTACAGTGTGACTTCAGATTATTAGCGCAATTACTTTTTGGAAACTACGATGTACAGTTAGTAACAGTTTCAGTTTATAATGTAAATAAATGTTTATTGCAACTGGCACATGTGGGTTTGTAGTGGAGGATGCCTATTGGGGTACATAAATATCTACAAATAGTTGCAAAAGCGGGGGAAATAAATGTGTAAGCCAAGTGCACTAATGAAAAATTTAAATTCAAGTCTAGTTCAATACTGAGGTGGTTGGGTGTAGTGGGTGACCACTTGATACTTTAATTGGCGTTCTCATTTGTGTGGCTGTGTATAGGTTTGTTAATGTCGTTTAGTAAAAAAATTTACCCCGCCTTTATCGATTAATTGCGAATTGTCTCGGTATAGTTTTAGATCACACGAAATAGCCACGCAACAATCACGAAGCTGAAATGTACTGCGGTTATGTGGCTAAAAGTAGTTACTTACGGCAAAAACCCTTTAGGAAAGTGTGTGTTAAATATTATTTCAGTAGTTGTCATCAATTTACGTTTTCCGCACAAGTTACTGTAAAGCAGATTATCGAAGAAGATCTGAATCCGAGGTCCGAAGACCCATCCGCCTTTGTACGCAATAATTGCAGCAGGTCCATCCACTTTATGGTATATTTTGAGGCAGAGTCTTTGTTCGCGGGCTTACAAAATCCAAGTTGTATAAGTATTGACACCGCACGTTCGTCAAACAGTGGCCTTTTCATTGACAAAAAGCCACTGTTTGGTATGTTATATGGGTAGAGGATGGTTTGATGAAATATGACTAATATATTTCATCAAAAATTAAACCATCTAAAATGTTACAAACAATGGGAAATGCTAAGAGCCATGACTAATAACTTTTTCGTGTCTAAATTGGAGAATGTCTTGTCAACCACCATACCATATAATAAACGAACTACAGGCGTTGTATTTTTACATGAGTACCTGCTGATGACGGTCTTACGTCACAGTGCTTAAGGGGGTATTCTACTCTAGAATTTTGAAAAATTAAATTTTTTTTTCATATATTTAAAGTTTAGACTTTTAAAAATATGACCTTGGAAGGATTATTCAAAATTCGACTTATTTTCGGAGATACAGCCGATTTTGTGAGGTGGCCTCCGTGTTCACTAGAATTGTCTCCCAAACTTTAAACCCGTTTTTCTCGAAACTACTTTTTTCCACACGGCACCGGCATTATCTCAAATTCTATACAATCGATTTACTTGAAATTTTGTGTGAACCTTCATTATATAATCCTTTATCGTTCCTACCAGCATCGTGTCAAAATTTTTGTTTTTAATATTTAAAAAAAAAAAAAATTCAGGAATTTCAAAAAAAAGTGTAAAAAAGGATTTTAATTTTCAAAAAAAAAAATTTCGTGTTCCCGGACTATAACAGCATCCTTACTGATCAAGAATTTCTTTTGATCTTTTTTTCAGACCACCAGGAGAGTCAGGATCAATGTCACCAGGATGCGCAATTTGTTTTTACACCTGTCTCTCCCCTCCCTCTAATTATTTTAATTTTTAATATTTTTTTGTAATTTCTTTTTCTACATTCTTAAGATATCAATAAAAACACCATAAAAAATGTGTAGTAAAAATATTTTTGGTTTTTTTTTAAATAAAATTCAAAAAACTGCCCAAAATTTGATTTCTAGAGTAGAATACCCTCTTAAAAGTGTTTTTTGCAAGTATTATTTGGTCCCAGTTGGTCAGGTGGAAGGGACATATTTTCTACCTTGGTCAAGTTCAAGGCTTACCTAAAACCTCTGCCGTGGTGAGACTCCACTGCTGTGCGATTCCTCAGTAAACTGAATTTTCAATTCTACCTGCCTTTAAGTTTAAACCACAGCCGTCATGAGGCCAAACGCGATGAGCAGATTGTAGCGAACTCCAAGGAACCAGATATACATAAGTCTCCAGTCAGACCTTGTAGATTTAGCTACTATCAGTTAAGCTGCATCAAACTTAATGACTAGTGACATTTGTCGCTTGAAGTTCAAATGTCTTTTCATTAGAAGGAATATCATTTAAAGTTTTTATCAGTTCAAGCTGAGCATTATAGAACTATTTCTGACAAGACAATGCTGAATTATCGAGGCAAGCAAAATAACAAAAATAGTGCTTATTGGATTTTAGTCGTATTTTACTACAGATATACCTTAGCGTGGACAAATTCTACCTCCTGTCCACTGGGGACAATCAACGAACAATCAAATTATTAAAGGAAACTGGTGAGCGAGTTTTATCTAGCGTCACTGGGTTATATTTTGTAGAATTCGAATTTCGTATAAATAGTTGTTATGAGGAACTCTATATAGGCTTGCCCTTGAGATGCGCTTCCCAGGTTACCTCCGTAGAATACGTTACCATATGTACTATAACAAATTTAGTCAAATAAATAGATCTATTTAAACAAAACAGATTTTTTTAATCTTTATGACAGCCACCTTTTCGTACTGGGATTTTGACTTTCGTGTCATTTGTCTAGTGGAATGTGGATAAGCCACAAAGCACTTTTCGGTGCAATTTAACTAATCTAAATTAGTTTGCGGTTGTTTAGTGCCTTTCTCTTTTCAATTGAACCTCAAGCACAAACATACATAAGCTATATTATTGTAATTTATAAACTGTAAATGTATGCATGTATAATAATAGTAGTTGTTAAAATTGTCGAGGTAGAGAGCTCATTAATATTCAGCAGGTATATAAGTACTAAAACTATGGAGAAAACACTTCTCCAGCCTGCTGAATAGTAGTGAACGAATAACACCAGAAGATGGGAACCTGATTCTCCCATCGATGACGGACATTTCATTGCCCGAGCATGAAGAAGTTTGAATAGCAATTAATGATAAGGAGCATGCATCAGCTTCATATGGTCGGACGAAAGCATGCCCAACGATTGGAATTTAAGTGTGCTCTGCCCAATTCACCTAAAGGGAGACCGCTCAATCTGCCACAAATACCGTGGGATAAAACTTTTCAACAAAGCATATAAGGTTCTGTATTGAGCGTATTGTGTGAAATACTAATTCAAAATTCACCGTTAACAAATTGATTGGACCTTATCAGTGAGGCTTTAGAACTGGCAAATCAACAACTGGCCAGATATTCACCATGCGCCAAATCTTGGGAAAGACCTGTGAAAAGAGAATCGACAAACACAACCTCTTTGTCGATTTCAAAGCTGCTTTTGGCAGCACGAAAAGGAGCTGGTTTTATGCCGCTACGCCATTATTCGGGAATGACCTCTCCGAGCCGTTCGATACCAAACGAGGTTTGAGACAAGGCGACTGCCTATCTTGCGACTTGCTTCAATCGACTACTGAAGAAAATAATTCGAGCTCCAGAGCTCAATAGAGATGATACAGTCTTTTATAAGAGTACACCAACAACAATGTCAGAATCGAAATCCAAGGCAGTACAACTCCTGCTAACAGGTGCTGCCTTAGCGCATTGACAAATGCCAAGTCGATGGAACGATGAGTTGTAGGAGTTATACGACGACATTGAATCAGCGAATTAAGAGACAGCGGCTACCTTGGCTAGGTCATGACGTCCGAATGGATGAAAACTCACTCCAGCACTGCAATTATTCGACGCAGTATCCGTCGGGGGAAGCAGATTAAGACCTCCATTTCGTTGGAAAGACCAGGTGGTGAAGGACCGGACTACACTTGGAATCCTCAATTGGTGCCTAACAGCGAAAAGGAAGAACGACTGGCGTAAAGTCCGCAATAACTGCGTAAGATTTTTGGTATATCTTAAAGAAGTTAACTAAGGAACAATGCTAAGATTGAAACTCCGGGCTACACTGACCGACTGAGAGTCGTGTTTACTGTCGCCGGTCTAAAGCCACTCGTAAGCTTGAACCCTCCATGAGTTTTGACGACACTTAATGTGCTGAAATTCATTATAATAGTTATCGCCTGTTTGCAATGCTTTGCTAATAACCGAAGCCATATCTTAAATTCAATTTCGAAGTTATGTTTATTTGCCTCATAGTGATATACGATATTTGGACAAACTTTGGAGTGCGGCAATGCCAATGGGCTTGCCAATTTAACTGGAAGCAAGATGAATAACGATAGTGCACGCCCAAAGACAGCAATTAGGCGCTGCACCACTCTCCCGTAATGACCAGGGCAGAATTCGAAGTCGTTGTACTGATGTTTGGTTCTATATATGCTGGTCGTCTGAAGCGCGCCTTCACGGTTCACACTTCAATCGGTTGGCGTATGGATGCGGCAACTGCAACTGCTGGTGTCAAAGCTAATATGTAATGTTCGTCGTCCTGTTACTGGGCAATCGAGGTGATGCTGGTGTCGTGTGGTGCATTCTGCCGGTCATCCATCAAGTTTTATTGCTGAGCCAGTAAAATTATAGCAACTGCCGACAGACACATACATATGCACATAAGTATGCTGTGTGAATAATGAGCGTTGAAGACAGAGCCTGTCAGAAAGGAAAAAGTGCCATCAAAGCAGCAAATTGTGAGCGAAGAAAGGCCTTGCTGTCAGTATGGTAAAATGTGAGGAAAGAACTATACCATAGCTGGCCGATCAGAACAATTTGTTCGGAGATTGCAGCGCTGCTTTGGAAAAATATCTGTGGTGAGTTTCGCTTAGAAATTTTGTCAAATAAAAAAATTTTCCATACGAGGACTTGAGTTTGTTTGGTTAGTTTGTATGGGTGCTAAAGTTATAGATGGCTTATCTGAACAATTTTTTCGGAGACTGAAGCGCTGCTTTGGAAAAATATCTGTGGTGAGTTTCGCGAAGAAAAATTGTCAAATAAAAAATTTTTCCATACAATGACTTGAGTTTGTTCGGTAAGTTTGTATGGCAGCTATATGTTATATTCGTCCGATCGCAAAGTTTTTTTTTCGAAAATTACAGCGGAGCTTTGTATCACATTATTTGTCAAATTTCGAGGCGATTCCATGTCAAATAAAAAGTTTTAGATACAAGAACTTCAGCTTGAGCTGTTCGATAGCACAATTTGTTCGGCTGAGACTCATTCTTAACCAACAGATCTACAAATACAAGTTTTTTATTCACTCCCTCAAACGGTTTTATGTCCAGTTCGCGGAGAAATGTTAATCTTATGTACATATAAAACTGTACACGCTGGTGGGTTGAGGGACACAAGCGGAAGCACTTAGTTCAGTGAGCCTTAGAGTGACAAAAAAACCAAAAAAAAAAACGGAGGATAATGTATAAAAATTGAAATGGAAAGCTGCTAAGAGAAATAAAATCGCGGATTAAATAAGTAAAACGGCAAACGAAAGCAGCCCTAAAAGGATTGTTGGTGTGCAGCGAAGCCATTAAGTGGGAAAGTAAACACGTTGCCCTCGACACTTAGCGGCAAGACACGCGCTCCCATTATGATGCTAATACGCCTCGTTGGAATGCAAACTTTACCAACTCGAAAAACTATCGGGGAAAAACCCGGCAAAAGAGCAACGAAACTTGGCAGCTACAAAAAGTGTGCAAACGATGGGAAAACTTTCGCCCAAACAAAATAAATCTGTTAGCAACATAGCTAAAAGGAAGAAGAAAGCAAACTGGTAGCACTGCCGAAAAAAATTGAAACGAGAGGACGTGCGAAAATGCCAACGCTGTTGCTGACCGAACTGCAGGGACGCCATTCGACGCCGTTGGACGCCACTCAGGGCCAAATGGTGCTCATGAATATGATGAATTAGCGTGCTTAAGATTCGCGGTGGATACACCCAAGCACCCGCAGCACATCCGATTCGACCAGCTGGCCTTTGAGCGCGTTGGCACGACGCAGCTTTAAGCGGATCAACACTACTTTGTTTGCACATCTGGAATGTACTATATATGTATGTGTATGTGTGGTTATGTATTTTTGAGCGGTTGAATTAACACATATGTATGTTCGTATGATATGCATATCCGGTTTGATTTACACATGTGCCGTGCACACATATTGCAGCAGACTTGCGCGCCCCGGCATAAAGCAGCGCATTCTAACTGTCTGCACATGCATATGGGAAGCATATGTGAATGTTTGTAAGTTTTTTTTTGTTGTTTGCATGTTGGCGATTTAAGCTTATACCGGTAATTGACCTCCACATGTCCAGCTGTTGGAGATTCCATTTAAGCCTAAGTGCGAAGATTAGAATTTTGAAAGAATGTGTACATATATGTACATACTATACATTAGGGTGTTCGTTATTTCGCTGGCCGATTTTTTTTATGTCTACCGAAGTTTCAGTTTTTGCTCTAAAAAATTGTTCAACGTAAATAAGCATTTTATTTTAAATTTATACCGTGTCTAAATCGTTTTTGTTTTCCCATGTAATTAAAATGGGATTTTTTGATCTTTTGTAATAATTTTTTTCTTTCAAACCTAGTCAAAAAAATTATATTCCAATACAAAATTTACCGCTTCACAAAAAACATTTCGTTTGTTGTCGATAAAAAGATTCCTTTAAAGGTTATACGCAGTTAAAATGTTGCTTCTAATGTACTGAAGATCGTACAAGTGCCTTACAAACTCTGTGTTGCTCATACGACACGGTGTACCCTATGAATACGGTAACATTTGATTTAAAACAAAAACTGAAACTTCATGGGTTGTAAGAAAAAACAAATTTTCTTAGGAAATAATGAAAATCCCAAGTCCTAATCCTACTTAACCGATTTCAATCAAACATGCTAATAGGATGTCTTTTGAAAAGTTCTTTATTTACGGTGAAAATCGGTTAAATCAGTATTTCTATAATTAAGAAAACTACTTAGAATGCGATAACTAAATAAATAAGTACGTCGAAGATATAAAATTAAACAACAAGATGGTGCTAAAGCGCTTCAAGGGAGCCAGTGGCAAAATTGGACATTAGTCGTGGCATTGCCCAACTTTGTATTGTATCTTACCATATATGTATCTTAGGAAGTACTTGACAGATTTCAACCAAATTGCATATCTTTATTACATCGCGTTTCGAAATTGGGTTACAACTACACATATTTCCCATATATTGCAATTTAAAATTCTGACTACGATTTTTTATTCTGTAATTTTTTGGTATAAAAACCTAGAGGCAACGATCTTGTCCAAAAATATTCCAGATAGCGGAAAATCTGAACATTTTTTTTTCGATATTACATTATTTATATAAACAATAACTCACATCAAATTTCGTGAAGATATATAGTTAAATGAGGAAATTTCCCATGCAAGTATTTGATTTCGATAATTCAGTTTGTATGGCAGCTTTATGCTATAGTTAACCGATCTGAACAATTTCTTCGTATATTACATTATTATCTTAGAAAATAACTTGTGCCAATTTTTGTGAAGATTCACTGTCAAATGTGAAAGTTTTCCATACAAGAACTTGATTCCGATCGTGCAGTTTGTATGGCAGCTATATGCTATAGTTAACCGATCTGAACAATTTCTTTGGAGATTACATTTTTGCCCTAGAAAATAATCTATACCAAATTTGGTGAAGATACACTGTCAAATGCGAAAGTTTTCCATATGAGAACTTGATTCCGATCGTTCAGTTTGTATGGCAGCTATATGTTGAAGTGGTCCGATATCGACAGTTCCGAGAAATGAGCAGCTTCTTGAAGTGTAAATGACGTTGACAAAATTTCAAAACGATATTTTAAAAACTGAGAGACTAGTTCGTATATATACAAGCAGACGGACAGACAGACGGACGTTTCTAAATCGAATTAGCTCAACATACTGATCATTTATGTATATACTTTTCAGGGTCTCCAACGCTTCCAAAACTTCGTTACAAACTTAATATACCCCGTTCAGGGTATAATGAGGAAATTTTTTCGATATTAAGTCAAAATAAGGTGGAAAATAAATATATTAAAATAATAATAAAGACAGGATAGTTTAATTCTTCTTATACATTTTGAGGGAAGGCGTTGATACAAAGGTTAAGTTAATCTGGTAGGTCAATAAGCTACACATAAATTAGTTTTGGTCTTTTGCGAGTTCAGTTGCTAGGTCCAAGAAGAGAAGTCGTCCTTTAGAACGCCAGCGCTTGACGCGAATTTTAACAGACTCTGCGGCTTCACTATCGATACCTTGTCGTGTTTCATACTGTGGGGACTCCAGATGCTTACAGTGTTGTCTTGCCAATGCGAGAGATGCACTATTGTTTCCCTAATACCCTGCTCTAGACATTTTCTGCAGTCTTCTTAATCTGGTGTTCATATAAAAGCAGTAAATCGTTTCATTTCCTCCAACTTTACTATAAACATTCTCTATACTACTCTTTGCCGGGAAATGAATTAAAATGCTCTTAATTCTTGCCAAGAAGACTCATTGTTTTTTTGCTTTGAAAATTATCTAACCCGGCCTATTAAGAGCAAAGAGCCTTGCTCCACATTCGATCCCACACCTTAATTATATCGGGTAAAATATATGAAAATTTTACACTGCGTGACATGTAAATTTGGTGGGCGAGTATAAATAAAATCAATATTTTGACTTTATTAATTTGTAAATATTCCACCAGGGGCTGCTTAACGTTGGTGAAGACCCAACAAAGTAGTTTAATGTGGTCAAATTTCCGAAAGTTCGTCGGATTGAAGTGATGGTTCATGCGCTGTAACACTTCTTCTCCATCCATCCATCTTTCAAAAAATGCAAAACTTCACATTAAGCGGCTTTTTCTGAATGCAAGGTGAGTCTCACAAAAAGTTATGCTTTGGCTTTACGAAACCGCGGTTAAGCCAATACTGTGCTATAATGTATTTGTCTGATGGCGTGTGCTCGGCCACGCTCACTTAATAGCTGGAACGCGTTCAACAAGTGGTTCTAATTGGCATCAGCGGTGTACTGAGTACAACGCCAAAGATTTATTCCTTTCTACATATAACACCAGTGCACACAGCCGCTCGATGCATGCTGCGGAGGCTGCTATTAGATTCTGGGAAACTGAACATATCAACAGTTCCAGAGAGAGACATTTTGAAATCCATCACACTTTGACTGCATCTCTGATAACTTGGCTTCCTGCGCCACGGAACTTACCTAGCGGCATCTTCTCCTACCACATACCTCTGAGAGATATATGGGTGGGGGCGGAGTCGCTGCAGAAGAAATACGGTGAGATTTTTCATGGATAGATTAAAGGTCAAGGAGGTAGGTTGGTGGGGAGTATTTTGTCTTGAGCTCTCAATCAACTATTTTTCAGACCGCTAGACCACTGTAATGTCTTTTAAGTATAAGTGGCAGCATTAAGGTAGTAGTAGTGTCCGAAGTGTGTCTCCGAAGTGTGGCTTCTTTGAGAGGAATCCAATCCGATAGTAGAGTTGCTATAAAAGCCTTGAGCTCGCGGACTGTGAGTTTAAAGCTAGTTAAGAAGCATATGTCTTCACTAGCCGCAGCAATAAGCTATTTCTATATTAATCTTGTCTGAGTGAAGGTGGAATCGTCGAAAATTGTAAAGCAGATGAGCTTACAAAAAAGGTACTCGTACCCAAATTCTATCAGGACGGGAATGGTCGATAGATCTATGGACTTCGCACGACTTAAATAAGCGCGGTCATCAATCAGCATTTGTGGGGTTGTGAAAATCTTCTGGATGGAACGTAAAAGCTCCAATGAACTGCTAATCATTAGCATAGTTCACATCGCAATGAAAGGCGTTCTAACTGGACACTGTCCCTTTTGTTCTAACGCTATATGGCTAAAGATTTTGAAAGATTTAACTTTGTTAAAGTTGCAATGAAGAAAATGAGGTGGAAACATCTAAGTACTTTCTCTTCCACTGTATAGCTTCCATCAGACTAAGGCTGCCACAGTTTTTGTGGACTCTGTGAATTGTCTGGGTTTGGTATTGGCCGTATAAATAAATTCGTGGCATGCTCGAGTCGTTTTGTCAATATGCGACAAGCCTCTCTAGCTGTAAAAGTGGACTCATTTGTGGCCTCACTAGAAATCAGCTTCTTTGCCTAACTTAACTCAATGTGAGTCCCTTAAATGTTGTAAGAACTCCAAATTTTGCAACCTCGCTAGTATGTTTTCATTTTAATTTTTCTAATTTTCCATCAATAAAAAACTTTTTTACAAAATATTGAGTACTACGAAATTAATTAATTAGTAAATAATTAGTACGTAATTAATGTATTATTTAATTAATTTAAATTTAATTTAATTAATTTTAAATATTAATAAAATAAATCAATTACTTACTAATTAATTACTCACTTAATTTAAATAAATTAATTTTAATTTTAATTTAATTTAAATATTTTAATTAATTTTAAATTAATTAAATATATCAATTACTTACTAACTAATTAATTTTAATTCAATTAATTTTAAATTAATTGAGTATTAAATTAATTACCTATTAATTAAAATTAATTATTCATTTTTGTTTAGTTTAGTTTAATTAGTTACTAATTTACATATAGCAAATGCGTTTGCTGGCATAATATATAATGATATTCCCCCCGTGCATTTACAACTGTTGCTAATGTCACTGAACTTGGGGATCTTCGACTAATCGATGAGCTTTAAATACCCCTACTCACTCGCAGTATTCGGTTACACTTGCTGGCATTTTGTGGTACGTATGCGATACGCATATTTAATTAGGGGTGGTTCGACCACCCGCATCGGATACTTCACTGTTTAAACGGGGGGTGTGACTGACGGCATTCAGGTGTCATGTAATTAAATGCTTTTATTGATTAATTACAGGTAAATAGAAAGCGTACCTTAATTTATTTGCATGCGGTTGAAGAGGAGTGTTGGCTTTAAAAATAATTGTTTTTTTGGTTGTAAGATTTATATGTAGTACATACGTGGTATCGAAGTTGTGAGAGTAAATACTTTTCTATTTTATTAAGATTCATGTTAACGAGGCTTCACTGTTTGCATTTGTATGTATATGTGTAAAGAGTAATTGCAATAAATACTAATTCGGCGTTGCATGTGCACAACTACACGTAAATAGAGTGAATAAAGAGAAGTGGAGTATGTGCGGAGGCAGTACATTGAAGATAGGATTTAGGATATAGTGCTGCTCAGGTCATTGTACTACAATATAGGAGAGAGAAAAGCTAGTCATTACTTAAATTTAATTTATTTGTGTATTTCGTGTTTATAGTTAAATTATTTGAATTAGTCTTGATTTTTGTTGTTTACAGCGCTATTCTACATGTGCTACTTAAAAGTGTCTTCGATAGGAGTCTATGTGGTCTCTTGCTTACCGTTGACTTCCATTTGGGCCTCAAGTGGTCCTAATTGAGCATAACATTAAAATGTGTGAAAATATTTAGTTTAAAATTGTCGCTTAATGGTTATGAGTTATTTGTTTAGTGGCAGACGTGGCGTATGAGTAACATGATGTAGTACTCACAGTAGACTATGGTAGAGTGTTATTTATGTAGAATATTAGTAAACTATGTACATATATGTACTAACGAATGGTTTTTGTTCTTATAAAAGTTTAAAAATACTGATTTCAAAAATGTAGTAATTTGGTTTTTTAATATAACGAAGATTTCTTTGCCGTAGTACAGCAGGCTTGGATCGAAGGCGAGTATGTCATGTGTTTTAATCGTCATTATGTCATGGATATTGCTGCATAATAACAACCAGAGACTATAAGTGTCTGTCAAAAAATGGTTTAAAGTGCCAAGGTAAGAGCTTTAATAAATTTTGCCTGTTTGCTTATAGCCCTTTGTAAAATAAATATTTTTTTTTTGTAACTTCTAACTGATTTTTTTTTAGACATATGGTTTTCAATGAGGCAATACTTTCTTTGGGGTAGTTTTTTCAAAAGCGAAGATGTTTCATTCGCAGATGAATAGAGACTGTACTGCTAACTAGGTTAGCTGAATCCACTGTGGGGGAGTGTAAGATTCATCCAGGTACCATGAGGGACTGCCCACAGTGTGGAACTCTCTCACCTCTACTATGGAGTCTAATAGTAGATGAACTCCTTGAGTTGCTTACAAACAATGGGATTCGATGTCAGTGGTATGCCGTTGACATTGTCATAATGGCATGCGATAAATTTGCCATCTAGCATAGGGACGGTACAATACGTTGAGATTAAATATCAACCCGTCAAAAATAATTATCGCCATTTTTGCAAAGCGAAGATCTCTTCCGGGCTTGAGGCCCCTAACACTTGGTAGAAGCGGGTGTTGGAGTAGCCTGAAGAGATCAAATTTCTGGATCCAACATTAGACTCAACCTTGGGATAAGGCATATAGAACTAACACTGTCTAGAGCCACCAAGGCACTCATGATATACAGACGCGTAGTATACAGTGACTGTATATCATGATCGTAACGTCTATTGTCACTTATGGAGCGGTTGATTGGGCATTGAAGGCAACAAAGTCTTCGGTAGGTCTTCAACTATCGAAGCTGCAAAGACTCGCCTGCGTCTTCACTTCAGGGTAAATGTGCACTTGGCAAACCACAGCAATTGAAGTTATGCTGGAGCTTACACCGCTTCATCTAGTGATCAAATAGGCAGCGAAGCCTACCATGCTGTTCATGACAGCAGAGGGTTTTGGCAGAGGAAAGGTAATGTCGTCTCAAAAAATTAAGGCCTTAGGAGAAGACACACGACTGGCTTAAAAACACCAGAAGGAATTTGAGCTGGCATTGCGAGACCGCATAGAAAACTTTCCATACCAATGGGATATTTTTCGGGCATTTTTCAAGCAGGAGTCTTTGCTATCAAACTCCAAAGCAACGATCGTAATCAGCGTATCACTATAAACAGCGATAGTAAGGCGACACTAAAAGAGATCTCAACTTATGTTGTCAAATCGCTTTAGTGGAGGAGTGTATAGAAAGGCGCGGTTTGAAAATATGTACACCTGAACTGGATAAATCTGTAGTCGGCAATAAGCTGACTGATGAATTAGCCCGTTCTGCGACGGTTTCCAGGATAATAGGTCCCGAACAATGATTCGCCGCATGAATGAGAGTGGGGAGAGAACGACACTGGAAGCAGGCAACGGGAATGTGCCACGCCAAGTTGCTATTGGGGGGTTACAACCTAGAAAGGTTTATAGATATTTATGATCAACCTCCCCCGAGGCAAGTTCCGTCTCCATGTTGCGCTCTATACTGGGTACTGTAGGCACAAGAAACACTTTTCCAACATGGGCACAATCACTTACGCTAACTGTCGGTTTTGCGATATGGAATCGGAAACTACAGAACACTTGATTTTAGCTTGTCCAGCAGTTTGTAGAATCAGGTTTAGGGCCCTAGAATTTATCTACGTGAACAGGGATTATATTATCTCTCCATCGTGCTCAGTAAGCACCTAGAATTATTCAAATTGCCGGACCATTGTGATCATATGTAATATAAGAGAGAGCACAATAAACCATAGGATACAGTGCCTCAGTACTTCAATTATTACCTACCTACTTATCTATGTGAAGCAACTTGTCTTTGCAGCTAACTTCGAGACAATTGACGTCTTGTAAGAGAATATTCGACGCCTTATAGTTGTCATACGTTGCTAATTGCTGCATCTCTTGGCGATCAATTGCCAGAAATCATTTTTAATGACAGATCCTTATTTTATAATAAAACCAAATTCTTGGCCAGAACACTAAATTGTATAAATTTTAGGCCAGCTTGAAAATCACATGTCTGAAAAAACACCCATTATATCATCACGTAAATATAATATTTGATACAAGTTCAGCGTGATGATAATTGTAAAGTAAATACTATGAGAAAACCACCACCAATTAGTAACCTCTATTCAGGCTATATTAGAGTTTGGTAGTGTTTTGTGGAATAATTGTGTATGCATTTAAATATATTTGGGTTCTAAGCGTTAATAAATATGGATTTCTCTTCTGAAGGCACAATTACTTATTCTTCATCAAAAGCAACAGGGATTTTATTGGGTAACAGCTCATTAACTTCAAAAGATTATTACTTTTCTAAACCTAAAATAAAGCTCAGCATCGCAGAAAGCTTATACAATGCAGACATTTATAAGGTATTTTGTTGGTAAAGGGTGATTTTTTAAGAGCTTGATAACTTTTTTTTAAAAAAAAAACGCATAAAATTTGCAAAATCTCATCGGTTCTTTATTTGAAACGTTAGATTGGTTCATGACATTTACTTTTTGAAGATAATTTCATTTAAATGTTGACCGCGGCTGCGTCTTAGGTGGTCCATTCGGAAAGTCCAATTTTGGGCAACTTTTTCGAGCATTTCGGCCGGAATAGCCCGAATTTCTTCGGAAATGTTGTCTTCCAAAGCTGGAATAGTTGCTGGCTTATTTCTGTAGACTTTAGACTTGACGTAGCCCCACAAAAAATAGTCTAAAGGCGTTAAATCGCATGATCTTGGTGGCCAACTTACGGGTCCATTTCTTGAGATGAATTGTTGTCCGAAGTTTTCCCTCAAAATGGCAATAGAATCGCGAGCTGTGTGGCATGTAGCGCCATCTTGTTGAAACCACATGTCAACCAAGTTCAGTTCTTCCATTTTTGGCAACAAAAAGTTTGTTAGCATCGAACGATAGCGATCGCCATTCACCGTAACGTTGCGTCCAACAGCATCTTTGAAAAAATACGGTCCAATGATTCCACCAGCGTACAAACCACACCAAACAGTGCATTTTTCGGGATGCATGGGCAGTTCTTGAACGGCTTCTGGTTGCTCTTCACCCCAAATGCGGCAATTTTGCTTATTTACGTAGCCATTCAACCAGAAATGAGCCTCATCGCTGAACAAAATTTGTCGGACGTAAAGCGCGAAACACATTTCGAACCGAACACTGATTTTGGTAATAAAATTCAATGATTTGCAAGCGTTGCTCGTTAGTAAGTCTATTCATGATGAAATGTCAAAGCATACTGAGCATCTTTCTCTTTGACACCATGTCTGAAATCCCACGTAATCTGTCAAATACTAATGCATGAAAATCCTAACCTCAAAAAAATCACCCGTTATTACTTATAGAAGAATTTCTTTAAATTCTTTTATTCTTTATCCTATAAATTTTGTGACCTTAAGGTTGCGATTACTTCTTTGTATTTTGATGAAAGAATTTTCTTTCAATAATCCTCTTTGACAGCTCCCAGTATAATTTGCAAAAAAAAAAAAAAAAATAAAAAAGACACCTCACTTCTGCTAACAACCTCCTGCATAAATTTATCAATATTTATACGAAGTACTAGAGCATCTGTGTACAAGTTTCACTTTGTTTTGCTGCGTCGCAACCATTAATATGTTATTCAATAATTTTGTGATTGAAATTTTTGGTCGACACTTTTATTAAATTTCGTGTGCAGCATATGAAAACGCTTCAAAGTGGAGCACAACAGCGTGCCCGCATAATTAAATAACGGCAAATTTACGATGCTACAAATTTACATGTACGAATATGTATGCATGGAAGTCTACGAAAGAGTGTACGAAGGTACGAAAAAGGAAAGTAAAGCAGATTTCACTGGCGACTGGTATTTTGTTTCTGCTTTTCTTAAGTTTAATGAAAATTCTCAATTTTTTGCGTTTTGCTGCCAGCGCTCGCCTTTGGGTGAGTAGCTTAAATAATATCCTTTTGGTATTTCTTTAATTATAAAGCGCAGCAGCCTTACAGAATGCAAAATATTATACGCAGAAATTGCTTTATATTTAAAAGAAAAAAGAAGAAAGCAAGTGAAAGCAAAATTCTTTACTAGAAAAATCTTTTCAAATGGCTGTGCTGGCGCTGTGGAGAGCGCAAAAGTGTAAGCATAAAAAGCAAAGGCGGATAATCCTTTGGGAAAAACTGGTGCTGGCATAGAATAAAGCTACCGAAAAGCATTACAAAACTGCCGAAGTGCTAAATGGAAAGGTAATTTTTAACGCAATACGCGGAACAGCTTTTGAAGTATAATTGAAATCAACCAGCCATAGTGTTCTTGCAATTTTTGAAAATTTAAAAAAAAGGCAGCGCTCTTGCAAATTGCTGTGGACCACATTTTGTAGAAAAAAAGTCAATTGGCATAAACTCTTAGCCTGTATCATCATTTTATATAAATCGATGCAAAATCATTTGCTTTATAGCTTTCCTCTTCCTAATGGCTTGCACTTTAAGAGCTAAGTAAGAAGCTAGTCAATTTCTTTACTAACTTTGAATTTGCTACAACAAGTTTGCGTCTTTCGATAACTGTCATGTTACATAAATCACTTTACTGACATCAAAAATATTCTAGACTTTATTGTTATGTTCTGTAAATCCTTTAACCTATGCGTACTTATTTCTGCTTAATTTTCGTACCTGCACGTTATCGCATTCACTCCATGTTTTTAGACGTGGTTCAAATTTCTTATCCTTTTCGCTAGTGCTTGGCGGTGGTTTGCTGCCGATTCCCGTGTCTTGTGTGGATATCCAGACTAAATTTCCTTTTGATTGTCTCACCAGAATCATGGCGTGTTTGCCATGCGGCACTTCATGCTGTAAAGAAAGTCAAATATAATAATGACATTAATTTTTTTAATAGGTGGCAACACTGTTGTAACATTTAAGATATATATTTTCTATAAACATTTCATTAATTAATTAATTTATTTATGCCTTTTTTAATTTGGAGCAATATCCTTAACTGTAAACTTTATTAATCTTATTCGGTTGGATACTAGCTGTAGAGCTTTTATGTAGTATGCAAATGTATATACATACATATACATAGGTGTATATACACCCTGTAAAGAAAGTATCGGGAATTTATAAATAAAACGAAAATTTCGCAATCATTATCTAAATTTATTTTATCGCCTTCAAAGTAACATCCATTTGAAGCGATGCACATGTGTCAACGCTTCTTCCAAACGTCAAAACATTTTTATAGGCACTTTCCGGAATGACCGTCAGCTCTTGCGTCGAATTCGTTTTGATGTCTTCAACTAAGTCGAAGCGTGTTCCCCGAATTGGATATTTTAGTGTGGAGAATAAGAAAAAGTCACAGGTGAATACGGTGCTTGCTCAGTGATATTTGTTGGCTGTTTGACCAAAAATTCATTCACAATGATGGCTTTGTGCGCTGATGAGTTATCATGACGAAGAATCCACGAATTGTTGGCACACAAACGTTTACCACAGATAGCGTCTCGTTAGCGCCTCATAAAACCAAGATAATACTCTTTGTTGACAGTTTGACCAGCTGGAACGTATTCATTGTGGACGACACCACGAATAACGAAGAAAACAATGAGCATTACCTTCACTTTCGATCGGCTTTGTCTTAGTTTTTTCGGCTTTTGCGCGCCTTTGGGCCGCCAGTAAGTATATCATATTCGTAGACCATGTCTCGTTACCAGTAATTATGCGTTCCATGAAGGTGGAATCCAAATTGGCTCGATCCTGCATGTCTGCAGCTCTTGCTCTCGGTAACTTTTTTGAAGGAATTTCAGCTTTATCGGAATAAGTCTTGAAGCAATGCGCTTCTCTGTACCACTCGTAAGTGCGCGTTTTTGATAGAAGATATTCACCAAAAGCAACATTTTCATACCTGAGAATTTTTTCGCATCACAAAACTTAACACAAATACGTTGATCAATATTTTCGGTCATTATAAAATTCGACAAACACTACTGAGGTCGACTGACATGAACAGCTGCTATAAACATACTGATTGACATATCGCACTAATTTTTGGCGTCATAATTAAGGAGAGTTGTACCAATGTAGGAAAAAGAATTTACCTCTCTTCCATATAAGCCGGAGATTTAAACAAATTTATGGTGAACGATGCCGTTGATGTCAAAAAAGACAATTGTCGGTGTTTGTCGAAGTAGCAGGTCTTCCAGTACGGTCTTCATCACTGACCTCATTCCGGTCCTCCCAAAAGGCCTGGTGTCACCGAAACATACCACTTATTGCTAAATCAACAACTCGATAAGCCTGCTTGATTATATCAAACGTCTCAGTCGCAGATTTTTGAGTGTCACACAGAATTTAATCGCATACTTTTGCTTGTCGGCTTGTCATACTCACAGAAACACGTCGCGTGAAAATGTTTGTTCTGACTCTCCAGGTGTTCGAAGATAACTGACCAGCCGCTCGTTCGTTAGCTAGGAAGGCCAGTCGCGGCAGCAGAAACTCAGTCCTATTACTTTCCGGACAAACCCTGTATATACGTACGTATGCTATAGGAATCCGATCATAATAAATTTCGTAAAGGTATCTTGTCAAATAGAAAAGTTTTGAAGAACTTGATATTGTTCAATCAGTTTGTATGACAGCTATGTGCTATAGATTATTTATTTTAAATGCTGTACTCAGCTACATCTCAGATGGTGCATCCGTGCAATTCAATTTTTGATGACTCGTTAGAGCATTTCGACTAGTAATTGGCCAATGAAACACGTGATGTTTTTTCCAAGGCCTGAATTAAAGCGGAGTTGTCCGCTTAGACTATACACTTTACATATTCCCACAGGAAAAAGTCTAACGGTGTGATATCACATGATCTTAGTGATAAATTGAAGAAGACATCTGCTCACCGAAGTGTTTTTTCAATACATCCATTGATTGATGCGATGTGTGGCAAGTGGGACCGTCTTGTTGAAACCGAATAGCCGCCATTGACGGTTACGTTCTCACCGACACCATTTTTGAAGAAACATCGAGCGAAGATTTCACCGGCCCACAAACCACACAAAACAGTTGTTTTTTCTGGATAAAATGGCAGCTCTTGAGTTTCTTCAGTTTGCTCTCAGTCTCAAATGCGGCAATTTTGCTTGTTTACATACCCATTGAGCCAGAAATGGGCCTAATCGCTGAACAAAATTTGGCCCGAAAACGTCGGATCTTCTTGGAACTTTTCACATTTAAGTATTGTATATGAATGAATAATTCAGTTTCCATTTAGTAGAACGAGTTACTGATTAGAAAGTTCACATACGTACAAAATCGCATTTGCTTTTCCACAGCCAAAACGAATCTTGTCATAAATCACGCAATGATGCCATCACACTGTTCTTACCAAACGAAAAAAGCGAGTTGTCGTATGTAAGTTTCTCCATAATCAGCAGAAAATTCTTTTGGTAGAATTTCAATTTATTTTACTCAATAAATTTTCACAGCGAAACCCCGACACATTTCAATACAAACTCACATATGTAGCATATATTTTGGTCCTTTTGGCTCGCAGCAGAAAAACCATTCATCTCTAAATGATAGCTGAGCTTTTTCCAAACTGTACGACTTCATTTGTGCACCTGCAAGGTTATTTGCTTTGTTCAAAATAAGTTCACAATTGCTATTCGCGTAAATACAGTATTCCATAGATAAATACGCCATGTTCATGCGCGCTTTTTGAGTAAATAATTTGCCAGTTTTTGGTTATAAGCTTTGGAAACTTTATTAAATACATACTTATGTTTATCAAAGCAATACTGTATCGCGGCTCTTTAACTGTGCAAAATAGTGCAGTGGTATTAAGAGTCCTCTACTGCTCTTGCTATTTATGTGCATAGATTTGTACCGGAAAGAAGAAACAGAGAATCGCTGTGAAATCATAAATGTCTGATAGATGCTTCGGCCAACACAGAATCGTCTAAGCGCACTGATTTGCACCGAGGCGGGCATTTCAGCAATGCGATTCGATAGTCCAAGTGCTGACTGCAATATAAATAGTTTCGTGTGCTTCGAAAGCAATTCGTAATCAGCGTGTGATTTATCTGTTTTATTACTGCTGCTGTTTTTCCAATAGTTTTTGCCAGCTGTTGAACAAAGCGATTTTGCCCTTTGGCAAACCGAAAAGGCGGTGTTCGTGGGTACGAAGACGTGCGAGAGTATTGTCTTTGCGCATCACGGTAGTTTGATGCAAAGAATTTCGTGAATTATGTATAAAAAAGAAATATGATACGCATTTAGACTGCAAACTAAAGAAATTGCACTCATATTGCAGACTTTTATTTAGTGTTGCTATAACTTGAGGAGAAAGTTTTTGCACTCATATGAGAAAGGCCTTCTTACTTTTTTTTAGTATTTAAGTATTAAGTATTTAGTATTAAATATTAAATTCATATAAAATTTTAAAAAGATTTAAAAAGGTTTAAAAAATGCATTGAAATATAATGAATAATTTTTATAAAACAAGAAATTAAGGATTAAGGTGGGAAAGAGTCGGTCCTTCTATCAAATAGCGAAAAGTTTATCTGATAACTTTCTCAGTTGAACAATATCTTTGCTTTAAATTTTGTGTTTCCAAGGTAATCATGACTAGGGTAAGTTAGGTGACAATGTTGATTCAAAACCGATGGATCTCACTTGGATTCGTGAGTTTTGATACCCAAAGCTCTTACAAGGGCTCACCAAATCTTCATAGATTTTTTTGTTGCTTACCACAAGTTTATTGAGGCAGTTAATATCAGCCGCAGCTGCTTTGCTAGATACGTCAAAGTTGTATCTATCAAGATAAGTATTTCAATCTCCGTCTGGGGAAGTCAAGCAATAAAGGGGAAAGTGACAAGTTCTACCTCGTCTTTCTTTATACAGATTTTATAAAAATAGCTCAAAAAATATTTAGTCGCATATTGGATAGTGAACAGTGAGAATACCAACAATTGAGGCAAGATTTACTTTACAAAGAAGTTGTTTTGAGGACCTCTTATGGTTCAATCTGGAAAAAAAAGGATCTCACAGTCGCACAAGTAATGGTTGTTGACCAGCGCTTGTCGAGCTTAGTGTAAATCCACAGATCGGGCGCTAGAACGCAAGATTACATCGTAAAACAGACTCGCTGTCAATCGAACGAAACTGGGGTAAGCGTGTCCAGCAAGTTTGTCGGTCTTACAGTTTTTGACGATTCCGCGCCCATACAATCTAATATGGCACAGCTTTAAGCTATTACTAATGAGTTCATCCTGAAATTATGTGTTAACAATTAAATGAAACGGAGGGAATCACGGCTACGAAATTGTTGAAAATTATACAGAATTGTTTTGAGGAGCCCATTTTATCACGAACACATGCATTTGATTTGCATAAAGCATTCAGTGAAGCTATCTAGAACTTGCTGATATTGTGTCGCACATCCAACTCTGCAGATAACATCGAAACAGTTTCCAAATATTCCCGTGTTGGCATTAAAAAGATAGCAGAGGATCCCAATAACTTGTGGGATAGGAAATGTGTCAATGTTAGAATCGTACCAAAACACCTGAATTTTTTGCAAGAACGAAATGGTAATTTCTCAGAAGATTATACAGTTGCTTAGCACAATAATCCAATCCAATTTTCGTGATGATACTCCGTCCAATGAAAAATTTTCTACTATAGAGACTTCATCATTCAGTTTGTAGGGCAGCTATATGCTGTTTATAGGATTTTTCCATAGGGACGCTACAAAAGTAAAACAAAAGGGATAGAAAACTCAAGCGTTGGGCATCTCTGTGACCTCGTTGTGGCAAATTTTGCCCTACTTTCTTACAAGATCAGATCACCGAAGTCGTCGTATATTCATAAATTGGGCTGAGCAACAACTTGAAAATAATCTGGATTTTCATCGAAAAATCATCTTCAGCAATGAGGCTCATTTCTGGCTGAATGGCAAGCATAATAAGTGTTTTGGTCAGGAAGAAATCTAAACGTACTCCATGAGTCACCGTTGCATACCGAAAAAAATATGTTTGGTGGGGTTTATGGACCGGCGGTGTTATTGGGCCGTATTGGCTATCGTTACCGCTCAATGATGACTAAATATTTTTATACCGAATTGGATCGACTTGGAAAATATGTTGCTCCAACAAGGCGGCGCCAAAAGCCACACAGCGAATGTCACTATCGATGTAAACCAAGTTTGGTGAACGTACAATGGCCCAATCAAGCACAGATGATCGAGGCTTCGTGCGATTTGACGACGTTAGAACATTTTCTGTATGGCTACGTCGAGTCTATGGTCTATGCCAACAAAACGAGTGATGAACTTCATACGAATATCGAACGTGAAATTGCAATAGAATTTTCCCATTTATGCTTGAAAATCCTCGAAAATTGGGTTCAGTGTCTGGACTTCTGCAAGAGTGTACATGATGGCCATACAAATAAATCGGTCTCGATATATAATAATATTGAATGTACTTTCACAGGAATAAAGAATTGCATGAATATCGCTAACCCATAATAATAAGGAATTCTGCCACTCAAAATTTTTAACTTGAACTTCTGGACATGGTTAGGTAAACATATGTAGTGGTAACAAAAGTTCCAAACAAATATTGTTTGCGGATGTGCATAAAAGAAAGCCAGATAAATTATTTTAAAAATACTACTTTAAATTTATTTGACCTTTCCTCTATTCATCAAATTAGGCGGAAAGGTCAGTTAATGCAACTAATTTAATAACACTACCTCTGACCATTCGTAAACAAAACTGCTGTTATTTTCGTTGACGACGGTTGACCACACCGAGGAAAGTTAATGATATACTTGTCAGAGGGAAGGCCTACATAAATGAACTGAAAATATAAGAAAACGCAACAACAATGTGTAAAAAAGTTATTTTTAATGACTAAATTGTTGTTGGAAATCTAAGAATGTTGTGCTTGTGTACTTGTTGTTTTTTATACAAAGTACACCCATACAAATAGACCAACTTTGTGCGGACAAGGACATGACAGGCAACTTAATCAAATAAAATGAAGAGGCAATTTGAGGAGCGAAATGACATCAAAATGATAGATGATAACAGTGAGTAGAAGCGGAATAATGTTGCGCTTTGAAAGGCTCTCATTGAATTGACAGTAAAAGAAACATGATAAATTTGAAAAAGAAAATGCAAAATGAAGAAAATTACAATGAAATGTAATTAAAATGCTAAAAAAGCGGTGGAGAAGCAAAATAAGAGTGGAGGCTAGCTAGAAAGCTTTGCATATTCCACTACTTTAAAATTTTCAACTGTGGGTGAGATTTATATAAAACATGCGCAGGTATAGTGGACAAGTAAGAGTAATGGTCTATACAGTTTCAAAAGAAATATTACAATGTTGTATGTACTTATTTTAGAAGTGACTGATGTCCTTATTGACGGTTGAGAGGTGGTAGCAGTTGAAAACTTATTAAGAAAAAATGTCGGAACACGGATTTCTAAAAGGAAAACTTTGCTCTCTTTTCTCTCAAAGTACTTAAATCTCTAACGAGTAGTTCGATCAGTCTTTGTGAGCTATATACCGGTTTTTGGGTCCTACTTGCCTTGTCATTCTTATCATATGGATATTTTGAGAAAATGTTGATTTATTGCTCAACATTATCCTCTTGCCAGAAATGGAGGCCCTCTGAACTTCATTACGAAGCCTTAGAAATTCACCAGTATATGAGGCATAAAGTCAAGCGGATGTTTGGAATTATATTAGGATATGAGAATCAGGGGAAATATAACACAGATCTAGGCAAGAGCATGCACCGTAATTCGAAAGATAAGATTTCCTACATATTTACCGATATATGAGGTATAAAGTGAATTGAAATTTCGAAAAAATCGAATAAATTCTATCGAGGTGAGGAACCTATCTACATAGGACCCATTTCCAGAAGCGTTCCAGACATAACACTATACGCAAGTGAGATGCATTGGCAGTAAACTGAAAGGTACTAAGCATACCGTCGTTCTCTGACCATAGGCACATCTATTTCTTCATTAGATCGGAAGAAAAGATCAGAAACGAGGTTAGGAGAAATCTCAGGAATACAAACTGGGATCTCTACTGGCAGATACTATTTCGTAAGAGCCTTAGACCTTGCGTGTATAACATACATGAAGAGCTTGAAAAGAGCGTGATTGTATTTACGGATGCCTTAAATACAGCTCTTCACTACGCATGCCCTACGTTTCGACTCAGGGACAAAAAAGGGCCTCCTTGATGAAACAAGAAACTTGGATCTTGCAGACCCAAAGTACGGATGTTTTAACTGGGCCAAACTAGCAGAAAGCGGGGACTGTTGGTCCGAATATAAAGATCGTCTAAGAGACTACAAGCAGTTGGGGCACAGGACTAATCGAGAATCCTGAAAAAACTTTTGTAGTGGATTTGAAAACACCCACGAGGTGGAGAGACTTAAGAAAATATTATCCCAAAGCCCTGTCTCGCCCGGTATAATTCACAAAAGTAGCGGAAAGTGGCCAGACAACTTCCATGACTTTTTGGAAGACCTAGTCAGCGTGCATTTTCCTGGTTGTAAGGACGCTATAAGTACTAGCTACGGAGATAGTAGTGCGTTAAATGTAATTTTTTGTTCAGTATAAAAATTTCATTATGAAAAGACTATCGGCCGAATAACTTTACAAATCGTTCAAATTTATTACGAAAGTCCACGTTCTGTAAAGAAGGGAGTATACACGAAGACCCCAGAAAGTCGACGCGGCGCTGTGTACAGCAATTCGGATGGACTTATTGTAGGACTTGGCGCATTTTATGGCGATATCTCAAATTGAAAGCTTACAACTTGTGCTAGAACTAAATCCGCTTGACCTTCCCAAGGCACATCGCTTCGTTCTATGGGCTCTTGAAAAGTTCCAAGAAGATCCGACGTTTTCGAGCTAAATTTTGATCAGCGATGAGATCTATTTTTGACTCTACCGGTATGTAAACAAGCAAAACTACCGCATTTGGGACGAAGAGCAACCTGAAGAGATTCAAGGCCTGACATTTTATCTAGAATAATCAAAGATTTTATGTTTTTGTGAGCCGGTGGATTCATCGGTCTATATTTCTTCAACAACGATGTCGGTGAGAACGTAACCGTCAATAGCGACCGTTAACGCGTCATGATAACCTACTATTTGATACCTAAAATTGAAGCTCGTGATTTCGGCGTTATTGGGTTTCAACAACAGCGCTACTTCTCACACATTACATCAATCAATGGGTTTACTAAAAGAACCTTCGGTGAGCAAATATTATAATTTCACGAGCCGATTTAGACCACTCTTTCATTCATCATTTTTCCTGTAATGATATGTAAAGTTTAAACTCAATGCGAACGATCCCGCGATTGATTCTGGCCTTGGAGAAAAATATCACCCGTGTCATTTGTAAGTTACCAGTCGAAATACTTACATGAGTCATTGAGAATTGGACTCAACGATTGGACCATCTAAAAAGTAGCCGTGCCCATCATTTGAAAGAGATAATCTGAAAAAAATAAATGCCTAAGAATGTTCTTTCACATTAATTTTGAAGTTTCCGTGGTTTTTCTTTGAACAAGTAGGGACCCTCGAAATGGATCTCCCTTTATATATAAAAGTACGTATGTTGCTGAGTTTAAAAAATCTTCTAGAACTGGGAGTGAGTTGCAGAAGAGTGCTGCTTACTTTTAGCCACTTGTAGCGCGTTTGTTTACACTCCCATTAAATACATCCTAACTCAACTAACTCAATAGCCATCACTTGTACCTACCATATGCGCAAAGAGACAAATCTTCTCATCAGATATTTTGCTTTACGGTGTCAGTTGCGAGGAAAACTCTGACGTTTACTAAGCTCATTAACGCTCTACATGAACATGAGTAAACGGCGGGCATTGCTATGCCACCGCAGATACTCAACTGCGAACGAGACGAAGGCAAAGGTGGGCTACACTACGGAGAAATTAAAGAAAATGTCCTGCTAATGTGATTGTGAGCTTTGAACGGCATTAAGTTGGAAAGGAGTCAAGCACTCGTTAAACTTCTCTTTATGTGCCCATTGCGCCCATTCGTTTATTTACTTACTCATTTACTTTTTTGTGTTAAATACAGACAACGAACGGCCTTATAACCTTATTTTACCGACAGAAAATTTGTATGTGCGACCGTTCATGTAAGTCTGTGGGATTATAGAATCTTCTGCAAACAGCAAAAACATGACTGTCTGTATTTGTGTGTTGTTCCATTTAACTCTGACCTGATATTACTGGACTGTGAAGTGAAAATAGCAGCAAACACTTGGCCATGATGCTATATTGGGCACAGCTGGTTAGCACATGAGGAAAATAATCCTCAATCTCATTATTTGAAAAATTATTTGCTTTGAATGAAAATGGGCTTACAAGTAAGACATGCTAGTAAGCATTTATATAAACATTAAATGGAAGCCAAGAAACGACGAAGATATAAATATAATATTAAGCTTTGATGGAGGTCATTAAATTTGGCACACCTGAGCGTATACGTGATCTTATGGTACATTATATGTAGAGTGCCCGAAGGAGCGTAAAGGCTAATGACAAGTTGTAAAGGCGCGAGGACTTGATTCAGATAAAAGTGATTATTTTATTTCACAATATTTAATTTTATTAATTTTATTAAATTAATTCATTATAGTATTCGCATGACAGTGAGACTTATCTAAGTATATTAACAATATATTGGGAAGTCGAAAAATTGTTTACGTATTTTGTCAAAAGATGTCATTGCAGTCGTAAATTTTCAGTGCTACCAGTCACATTGTGTCATATTATATAGTGTTGAAAAGATGAGATTTTAAGCTTCATTTAACCAAAAAAAAATCAAATTCGGGGAAGTTGAAAAAAAGTTACAGCTCTTCAAAAATGAGTGAAAATAGTGAAGAAATTCGCTATATTGTGATTTTACAAGTAAAAAAAAAAAAATGGTAAAAAGTGGTGAATCGAAACAAATGTGTACCATTTATTTATTTATAAGTATAAATACAAAAAAAATAAATTAAAATTTGATTAGAAATACGAAAAGACTTTTTCGACTGCTCAATATTTCTGGCCTTCATTAAAATTTCTTTTTATATTTCAGTTAAAATATTCTACGTGTATAGCTGCTTGCCTAAATCTCTCAAAATATTTCCTAACCGACCACTGCCTTTTAGTGCCTTTTCCATTTATTTGACACTCTTGATCGTTAGTCAGAGCACCGAGTGGCGTTCATTACATTGAGTGCCTTTCGAGATTTCCGTGCTCAATTTTTCCGCCATTTGACTTTCGCGCACCGTCTCTCCTTGCCGCAGTGTGCACTTTTGTTCTTCTTTGAATGTGGTTTTTCTATTCATTTAACATGTTTGCTAACATGCTTTCGAGGTTTGCTCGAAAAAAAAAAAACGGAAATGGTAAGTTTTTATTTTTTCGCTTTTTCACACCGGAAGTTTTGTTTGCCATGGTAACAAAAAAGCGCTCGAAATCCATTGAAAATTACTGTCTGAGTCGAATTAAAATAAATTTGTATGCTTCACTCGGTGATGGCCATGCATTCACTGTAAAGTGGTTCGCTAGTCCGTCGATGCTCTGCCAGTGAAGGTGGCAATGCTGGTGATGGAGTTCCGTCACACGCTGTGAGTGATTATGTAAATCAAAATGCTTTTATTGCTTCATCAAACTCTTGTCTTCCAATCAGTAGTACTGATTAGGAATTTCACGCTAAATTGCATGCTTAATTGCTTTAATTGAGTATATTGGATTCGGTATACGGATATCATATTCGATTTGCAATACACACTCACCTGTCGAACGGCGTAGTAGCAGGTCAAGTTGCGCGGATAAATGCCGGGAAAGTTGGGCGATTGCAGGCGGCACGCTTTCCTGTCGCAATCGCTGAAAATGCGTGAACAATATGTGCCCGGTATGAGATCGCCTGTGTGGGGGAGGCATGAGAACAACAACAACGATATTGTTTAATTAAATAATTTGAAATCAAAAACTAAAATTTTTTTTTTATTGAAATTGTGCAAAAGTTTCTTACTCACCCAGATAGTACTTTGGCTCCGTGTAATTGAGTGCGTCCTTTTCCACAGCTGGCTGCAGCGAGTTCATGAAGGTTTTGTTATTGGCATAGGCGCTGAACAAGCTGAAGTCCTGGCCATAGCGATCCGAATGTGCGCCGCTGGAATTTGTGAAATCTTCGATTGCATTTTGATTCTGAAAACTGCTGCGATTATACCACTGTCGTAGTTCTGTAAAGGGAGTATGAGGGACATTAAATGAGTAAGGAGTTCGATAAAGCTAGGGAAAAGCTGTTCGTGTCATGTGCACACAACGAATCCATATACACACATGAACAGTTTCTGGTGCTTAATCGTTAGCTGATGCAAATTCTTAATATTTCTTTTCATCGTCAAAAAATTTAGTATTTAAATCGACTTCTGTTTTGGGCGCCACTCCTTGTAAAATGAAATCAATTTGGCAAATGCTGTGAGATTTTATCAGTTGGTAAAGTGCTTTCCTTCTCTTCTAAATTAAGAATGCGTCTAATGAAGTGAATATGTGTGTGTGGCTTAAGTGAAGTTTCGAGCTTTTTTGCTGAAATATTCGGAGCATTCTTTCTTCCAATTTTAGTTAACAAAATTTTGGAATGTTCTTAGTAGAAAATGCAACTGATAAAGTTTTCACAAGTGATGGGTATAGTTTTTTTTTAACTAACGGTTGTGTGTATTATCCAAAACTAATTGGAATTAGCATTAAATTTCTTAACAAAGGTGTCAGAAAGGTTTCATAGGCACAGGTATCAAAATTGGAATTTGGGCCTGACACACTCTATTTTGGGTAAAACCTCACATCTCAGTACCTACTCGAGAAACTTCAACCAAATTTAGTATCTAACAAATTCCTGACATTTCTATATAACGGTGTGATAATGGGTGAAATTGGACCACAACCACTCCTGTATAATAAAATCTTAAATTCCACTTACAGAATAGAAATCGAGCACCAATGAATATATTGAGATAAAACTTTGCATAAATAATGATTTTGTGATTCGCTATTTCAAATCTGAAGTGGGTCATAATCAGATCATAGTTGCTCAAGCCGAATATATGGAACTCAATGCCAGTGTGAGGAAGATATATATAAAGATTTTCGTTGGATTCAAAAATTAACACTATCCCTAGTCCCTATACACCCAATATAAATATTTTAAATCTCCAGTTGCCTTTATAACGTATTCATTGCTCAATATGTAACATAAACTATCAAAATTAAGCGAATATGTAATATAGTAAGTAAGGGTGGGCTAAGTTCGGTTTAAACCGAATATTTTATATTCTTGTAACTTGCAAGGATTAAAGCCTAGGAGGAGTTGTCACCCAATTTTATTCAGCCCAAATATGCACCGTTATAAGAAAAACACATTCTCTAAATTTTATTCAGATAACTCACATATTGGCCGATATATGCGGTTAAAGTCACTTGGAAGTTCGAAAATCTTTAAATTATATGAGGTATATGAGGGTTCAGGGAAGTATTGACGCGACTTTTTGATATACAGAATT
The DNA here is from genome assembly GCA_027475135.1 of Bactrocera correcta. NCBI lineage: Eukaryota > Metazoa > Arthropoda > Insecta > Diptera > Tephritidae > Bactrocera > Bactrocera correcta. The sequence continues at coordinate 62,552,420 of CM050327.1, forward strand.
ACTATTTTCAGGAAAGGGTTATCTCTTATTTTCAATTGCATATGTTCCGCATTGACGAAATTTTCGTTTAATAGTCAACCATATATACTGGGGTCCAAATATTCGTTTCTCAGAGCCTTGAACAGACAGTTTTTGGATATCAGATGTCATACTCCAAAGGCAATATTCATCCAAAGTTTCGCTCCGTTATTTTAATTGATTTTTTATTTGCACCCTCGAAAAGAAAGAATCAGATAGAATTTAAATATGTTTTATGGGAAGTAGGCGTGACTGTGGTCCTATTTCGCCTAATTTCACACTGTAACATAAAAATATCAGAGAAATACTACAAACCACAGTTGATTGAAATCGGTTGGGCTGGTCTCGAAATTAATGTTTTCACCTAAAAGTAAGCGGTGACACGCCCACGGCTCCAATATAGCTTTGTCATACCATCTCGAGGTTAAAATTAAATTTTTTTTGGCGTATTTAGTTATTGATTTATTTCGTTTGTTTTTTGTAGTTTTTAACAGAACTGTTATATTGGGACTGAGTGGGGTTATGTTCGAAAGAGTTCTTATAATATATGCTCTTAGTGAATTCGGTTGTTAAAGCTTTAGTGGTTTAAGAGATATTTACATTACACTTATTAGAGGGCGCTGCCACATCCATTTTTCAAAGTTTTTGCCCTCAGATGCCTCTTGCTTTTGTGTTCCTCTGCGTCATATTACAATTCTAAAGCTTAATTTAGTGCTTAGCTATGACACTTTACATGTTTTCTGTTAATGGCGTTTGGTGGGCGTGGCTGTGGTCCGATTACGCCCATTTACGAACATGTATTTTTTTTGCCAGCAAACGAGCCTACGAAGTTTCATCAAGAAATCTAAATGCATATATTAATGAAGTTAAGTGAGTCTACGACCTATAAAATAACTTAATAAGATACAAAATATGATGGTAATGCTTTCACCCTTTCATCGAATAGTGATTGCTGAATTCTTTTCCATCATTCCTTAATATAAAGTTTTAACAACATCTGAAGTTATTTCTTCTAATTTAATCCTTGCGAGAGTGTAAAAAGTTCGGTTTCACCCGAACTTAATCCTTTCCGAATGGTTTTATTTGTATACCGAAGCTGAAGATAATCAAAGGTTTACTTCGTCGACGATTGTGATATAAAAGTATTTTTATATTCAACTTTGACCTAATTTAGGGATTGGACAAGAACTTGCAATGTTAACATGCAAGGTGATTTCCAAAGTAAACAGGACATTTTGAATCTAGCGTGATTACCGGATTTTCATCGAAACTGTGCGTGAATACATCAAAAATCAAGCGAAATTATCATTGAAATTAACGGAATGGAAATGGAATTGAACATCTCCAAAATATCGATTTATCGCAGTTTGACCGAACATTTGGGCTTACGAAAGGTGTGTGCATGGGTTGTTCCGCACAAATTGACTGACGACCCAAAATTGCTCAGAATCCAACATTCGATTCGACGCTTGTGACCGATTATTTGATCAAAAATCACATTTTAACCATTCACCACTCCGCAGATAGACCCACGCTTCTAAGAAAACTTTATACTTTATATCCTGAAGAGGCTAGACTAAGTTCGCCACGACGTTGGTAACACCCAAAAGGAAAAATTGGATACTCGATGACGTGTATAGACGTAACATTAAGATCAGCGTGATGACTGAGTCAATTTAGCCACATCCGTCTGTGGGTCTGTCTGTGTATACGCGAACTAGTTTGTAAGTTATTGACATAAAAATTTGCGTATGTCTTTTTTGCAAAGAAGGTGCTAATTTGTTGGAACAGCCGATATCGGGCACCTAAAACTTACAGCTGAAATACAAGCTGAATAATCGGAATCAAGCACTTGTATAGAAAACTTTTCCATTTGATGAGACTTCACGAAATTCGGCAGAGAGGGTTTACGGGTTTCAAAAAATTGTTTTTGATTGTCTTATCAAATTCTACAACGTCTTTAGAATATTTTCCTATATATTCAAGTTGGTTTGAGTAATAGTTTCAGAGATACAGAACTTGTGCACTTGAGGTTAGCTAGGGGATGTATTTGTGAGGATTATATTACCTTCGGTTAAATGTTGTTCCTGTTCTTTGATTCAAAATGATTTGGTTTTACTACTGTGATCAAATTGAAAGGTGAATTTCACGTCAAAATACCCACTAGTATATGAGATACGCGTCGTTTTGTGAGGTTCTAAAGTGAATTTTTCGATTTCACTATGTCTGAATTTATTGAACAAAGAAATGCGATTATGCACCATCTCATAGTGCATTGGTGATTCGTGATCATTTCGCCACGATTTGAAGTAATGTTATACTGCAACCACCTGATTACCTTCGTGTAACTTCGGGCTATTCAGCAAATTCCCGTGACCACTCTGAGAACACCGTTTTGACTCATTTGAGGACATAATACATAGCTGAATCAAAGAAGGGTCTGATGGCCATCACGACGGAGGATTTTCCCAGTGCTATGATGACTGGAAAATTCGTAAGTGCATTGCAGCTGGAAGGGACTACTTTGAAGGAGATGAAATGGACAAAATTCACCTTTCAATTTGATCACAGTAGTAAATTAAGTCAGCTTTGTATTCCGAAACGATTTCCAAATTTCTATGCAGTTTTCTTCAACCTCTAATCTACGTGTAAAATCTAACCCTAGTCAACCATGTCTTGGCATTATTTTGGCTGCTTGCTATTTTTTTGACTTCGAAATGGAGGACTAATCGACAAATGGTTGACATTACAACACATATCTAGCGTGATTAAGCATAATTAGTAGTATTGATAATGTCTCTTAGGCTTTTCTAAACTTGCTGCCAAAATCTTTATTTCAGATATGATATCGGCAACTGTTGTTAGTGGTTTTCAAAGACTCGGTTTATTAGAATCGACTCAAAACTTCGTCTTCGCCTAACGTTCGTTGCCGACTGCGTGTAGTCGAGGTTATTTCCGTCGCGTATTTATGATTGTAAGACTTTTTTGGTAAAAAAAAATTCAAAAGTAAAATATTTACTTTTCTCCCACATAAACAGCGTCAATCAGCAATTTTGCTTCATTTTTGAAACTCAAGCTTAAGCGCTCTAATACTATAATAAACTATACACACTGACAGACTTGTTATTACAAACTATGAGCATAGCAATACGAAAATATATTTCTATGAAAAATAAAACGAAATATTTTCTATGAAAAAGTTTGTCGTCCTGTTTACCAACTATCAACGCTTTTCGTTTTTGTGTAGCCCAAATATGTTGTTAAAAGTTACACATTTTAAAAGTTTCACTATTTTCAACTTTTGTTAGTTATTTGAGTGTATTTTTTTTCTGGATGTGTGTGTGAGTGAGTGGGTACGTGATACAGTGTTTCCCCAACTGAATGTATTAGGTTTATTTTAATTTTTTTTATTAATCTCAGTGTTTGCTTATTTCAAATCCATTTAACCCATAGAGACCCACGCAGCCAACCAGCGAAGTGGAGAAAAGTTCACTGGAGAAATACAGTGGAGAGGAAGCAAAACAATGCAGGAAGCGCAGACGGATGAGAAGCAGCTGAACGTTGGTGAGTGGGCCGTTATATAGGTTGCTGGTTGGCAACGCAGACGACAAAGTGTTCATATTATTGCTGTTGCATTTGTTTCTATTTACCTTCGAGCTTGATGCCGCCATAGCGCGTCACTGAACTGTCCTTCGACAGAACCTTGTATCTGATGCGAAAGTCGAAATTATAGCCGCTTTGGTCCCGCGCCAGCCTGCGACATACGGATGCAGCGACAGTGACAACGACAGTTGGGTAGTATGCCAATGGGCCGTGTAGCGTACGGGGATTTGCAGTGGCGTCGGTTCGTGTGGTGGTGGCAGCAACAACGTTGGCATTGTCCGTGGCGCAGATATGGAAATAAGAGAATGAAAATGGCAAAGAATTGAATGGAATTCGAACAAAAAACAGCTTAGTTACAATAGTAAGAAAATGAATAGAGGCAGATGAAAATGAAATGCAACGAAATGAAATGCAATCGAGTAACTGGTAGTTCCCTGTTTGTTTGGATTGTTAGCGAAAAGTTTTTAGTACAAATTAGTGTTGCATTTGTAATTTCAATTTGTCTCATTGCAAATGATTTCAAGTACATTAAATGATAAGTGAGAGAACGAGAAAGAGAGCGCGGTAGATGTCGCTAAAGGCTCCCGAAAAGCGATTTTAACATCAGTCGTAAAAAAAGAAAACTGTGTACTTACTTATTCAATTTGATTGTGAAAATCAATGATCTGGTTTCGCTGTAGAATAGCACTGGACCCCAGGATGTGCCGCACCACATCCCGCCGATGGGCGTGCGAGCCGACTCAGCGATTTGCATGTAGCCATCCGGACAACCGTCGTGCAGATACGAGGTGAAGCGTCCAATTGTGAAGCTATCAAGTGTTACCTGCAAAACAAAGCATGTGAGTTAACAAATATTGATGATGAAGGTGTGCGTAAAGTAGTTTGAGCCATTTAGGCTGAAGGGTGTACGACTAAACCAAGCTGTCAGTATAGAACATGTAGGAACTAGATGTGGTCCGCTTTTGCAGGCCTTTTTAGTGCAGCTGAGAATAAATAAGTCCAACCAAAAATATAAATTTGTTCATCCCTTCAATTACTATTTCCGTCAGTTCAGTGTGACCTCTAGAAATGTGAGTTTCCAAGTGTTTAAGGCTTGATTTCGCAAAGCGGGTCAATAAAGACGGAAGTGCTGTGATGATTCCACCTCGTCTTCGTCTATACAGCTTCTGCAGCTGATAAGATTCTCAAACATTTTAGCATAGACTCCGATAGGGCAATGGTCTGTTAGAACAGATCTCAAATAGGGAGAGGATAGTCTTACTGAGAACAAAGAGCTCAATGGATCTGTTATGATTGACCTTGGTACAAAAAGATCTTGCAAAAGTGAGTGAACCGATGGTAGCTCAGCGCTGGACAAGTTCTCGCAAAGCCCAGACATTTGGTACACACAGAACACGGAGAGTAGCGAGCACCAATCCGTTCCTATTCTACTGATAGTTCCTACCCCAACTCTCTATTTTTTGTTGTCTTATCAGCTTTACAGTTACGAACGATTCTCCAAAAGCCTCACATTCACACTAGTATCATTACAAAGTGACTCGCTGTCATTGATAATGAGGTTAGGCGTTTCTTAACCAGCCTTAAACGCACCGCAAGTAAGCTCAAAGTTAATATACTCGTAGTCGTCCTGCTATGAAGGTGGATATTCAGAAAGCTCGAAACTGAAGTTGGTAGAGAGTTCCTGCGAATAAACCCCTCTACCAACCTTACCCCCCAAGTTTTGATCCATTCGTAAAGCGACGGAATGGAGTATCGCAGGTTTGTGGACAGAGGGAAGCTGCCAGATTTGGGTTTGGCGACTCCATTATTTAAAGTCAAAGCGTGTGAAGGTATCCAAATTATTAAACATGGGTTCATTTAGAAACCCAGATTTCTTGAGTCTGATAGCAACTTTTGCGGTTATTCACTTTCAGACGATATCAATCGGTATTATATGCAAAATTAGGTTAGATGTGATGGTTGGAGTGAACTTTAGTGTACTCTTTCTAGCTTCCTTGCAAGTGTGGTGTTTTCTAGGGCCCTCCAACATGTAATGGGCTTGACTATGGTATCGTAGAGCCATTGGACTACTTTCGGTGAAAGGCCCCTAGTTTGCCAATGGCTTCTCTGTATCCGTACAAGGCAATCAATACCTTCTTTGCTCTCTTCTTGCGTCTATTCGTAGATGGTACTCAAGAACTTTGCTTTGACCATAAGTGTTACATCGCCTGCAAAGGCAACCATTATGCGGCCACAATCCCCAAGTTTTTTTGAGTAAAACCAAAATCCACAGAAGAAGAGAAAGAACTCACCCTTTCGCCGATCAGGTGCGGAACTCCATTCCGTCGCCATTACTCTGTTGCAGAAGACTGACAATAAGCTGTTTGAGTCTATTGAAAAATGGATGATCCATATAACCCGGGTATCACTCTCGATAACAACTATATATATATTATTTTTATTCATCGTTGTTTGCTAAAACAAGTCTCTTATATATGTTCAATAAATATGTTGCAGACTTTGCATGAATAAAAGGTAAAATCGGATTAGTTGCAAACAGGGTATATAAACCGCAGGCAGCGGCAATGATACACTGGGACGTAGCCACTTATGTGTGTGCTAGAACACTTTGCAGTTTGTTGAAAAAGGCAAACAACTCAACGTCAGGTACGAAGGTAGTACTATGGAGTACCTAATAGTTGAGGGGCTTTCGCCGCGCCGAAACAAATAAATTCCCATTTTAGGTGTGAATAATGGCGAGCATGTTGAGTGAGTGCGAAGTGGACGTGTTGCAGCATATCTGCGGCTACGCGTGCAGCACTTGCACAAACAATCAGACATTGAGTGAAATATTCACCCGTTGAAGTGCAGCATTCTGGAAAATATTACATTTCCACACACATTCGCATACACGCCTATTCAAAGATAATTTCGAACCACGTGTATGTGTATGTGTGTGCCACTTGGCGTTTGCTGGGAGAGCAGCTCGTTTGTTAGCTCTGCTGGCGTTTGATGTTAACACCCATCTGTCAGTATGTTGCACGTTCACCATTTGCAACGGAGTGTTATACTTGGTTGATGGCTGGTATCATTGCCGCTTTAAGTGGTTTCTGCAAGTTGTGGTTTTTTACATAAGCACCTATTTTGTTAGGTGAAATTAAGTGGCTAGTATTTTAAAACTTCTAATTGGACAGAAAAAAGTGTTGCAAATATTACCGCTTTGCAAAGTAATGTTAGTTTCGTCGACGAAATTTCGCATAGTTCTTTAACTTTTAATTCTTAATCTTAAGATTTGAAATATTTTTTGTAATCTAATGTCTTTTAATATCCTGAATAGGATATTTTAAGTGTGCCATAAAGTTTGTAATATCCAGAATGGCTATTTAAAAAAGCAAAATTGCCGCATTTGAGACGAAGATCATTCAAGGGATTCAAGAGCTGCCATTTCGTTCAGAAAAAACAACAGTATGGCATTATTTGTAGGCCGGTGGTATTGTCGGTCCATATTTCTTCAAAAATTATGCCAGTGATAACGAAACCGTCAGTAGCGACCGCTTTTGCGCCTTGATAATCAACTATTTATTGCCTGGAATTGAAGGTCGTGATGTCATCGACATTCTGTTCCAACAAGACGGCGCCACTTCTCATACATTGCATCAATCAATGGATTTATTGAGAGAACACTTCGGTGAGCAGATAATTTTACGCTTTGGGTCGGTCGATTGGTCATCAAGATCGTGTGATATCACACCGTTCGACTTTTCCTGTGGGTATATGTAAAGTCTAAAGTCTATGCGGACAATCCCGCTTCGATTCGCCCCTTGGAGCAATCGCCAGTTGCCAGTCAACGAAAATTGGACTAAGCAATGGAACAATCAGGTGCAATCAGCAAGAACGACGTGATGTTAACTGAAAAAAACTCAGATTTGGTAAACATCTGATCCGTTTTTTTGGGTTAAACAGATAATGTTATGCCAAAACATGTAAGAAATGGACCTCATCTCAGAAGATGATCTCTCGATGAACATGTTTACAACGTTTGGTGGATTTGCTTCATAATCTTTGTAGAACATCCAAGCATTATACCAAAGTAAAACTTGACAGTATAAAATGGCAAACCTTAGTGAATGTACTGACAAAACTTCTTGCAAATCTGCACAGAAACATATCCGCCACGAGCTGTCGAAATCTCATCCTTCTTACGGTATATGACCAGCTTAGTTGATTTACTCGGTTTCGCTTGTCTGTATGTACATGAATTAGTCACTCAGTTTCTGAGAGATCGCTCTGAAATTTTGCAAACGTCCTCATTTGTGCGCACCGCTGATATCAAATGAAGGATGGAGCCATGTGTGGAAGTTCAAGCAAGTGACGAAAGTTATCTGAGCGCCATTTATTTGGGAGTGGCCAGAAGTTATTCTTTTACATATGGCTTAAGCAGCTCGCGACTTCCGGTCTTAGACAAATATTCCCTGGGGAGCCAAAAAACATTCGTTTGAAGGCGAGCTAAAGTGAGAAGGCGAAACATACAGGGTGATGCGCTGTGTTTGGAACCCGTCACATAAAAAAGATCCCAATGGAGAGAAGTAAACAGCCTCACGTGAGATATTCCCCTTTGATGACGAACAGACCACTATAGAATATACAAAATTAAATATCTAGAAGTAGTAAGAAACATATAAGTTCCTTATATTTCGGTTGTGCCTGCTTTGGCAAGCTCATCAGCTTCATAGTTATCAGGTGTTTTCAGTTTAATGAAGCCGAAGTTAACGATTGTTCCTGTTTGTTCAATAGAGATCATATGTTTTATAAGTGAAAACAAAAAAAAACGATTGGATTTTCGGGTGATCGGAAAAGTACTGTTGCGATTAGAAAAACCTATTATGAATGACCCCGAGACGACTAAATATAAAGCGTTGTACTTAGAAAAAATTTGAGAATTGAAAAATCTGTGTGGGTATCGTGACATTTAAAAGATTGATGCAGGTTTCGATGTCTGGGCAAGTACAAATTCATAATGACTGTAGAGTACAAACGCTACAGGGAAATATCGCCGCAAAACACTTTCTTTCATAAAGCATAAAAGTCAAAAATCAAGCATTAGATGACAATATATACTTTCATAAACAAAAAAAAAAAATAATAATTGGAACATGTTATTTTGAAATTTTCAATATTTTTTTGTTTGTAGACACATAACACTCGTAATCTAATCATTCGCGAATTTATCAAAGTTTTCGTTCGCATAAATGGATAAAACTACAGAATTAGTGTTGTCTTTGCAAGACTTGCTTCAAATCGCCTTGGGAACCGACTCAATAACAGGGGTGAACACAATTGTGCTGCATAGTTTGCTTGACTTGGTGCTCCAGAAATTAGGCTGTGAAAACGAAAAGATCTCGATCAGTGGTCACGATGCAATGGTTGTTGAAAAGCTCCTGCAAGAGTCCTCCATTTCACCACTTGCGTTTGAAAGTAACCAAATGAAGACGATAAAACAATTTGATTGCTTGAGTCAACTAGAAATTACGGTGAAGGAATTGGAAGAACAAATAGACAAACACTTGGAAGAAGTACAGCAGGAAAAGCTGGTAAAAGGCTCTAATAATTCTATTTCAAATTCAACGATATTCAACCGGGAACATATTTGTTCCACCTGTGATCCAGATATGAAAGATATATGCAACTTTATTGCTGACACCAAATTCAAGCATATAATTTTGGAACACACTATTCTGCCTGTATACAAGCACTTACAAGCCATGTCCAAAAAATTGGAAGATTTCGAAGTTGAGTTCGTGAAATGGTTGGAGTTCATGGAACAACATTTGAAAACTATAAGTCAAAAAGACACAGTTATGATGCATATTCTAGAAATGGATGAAGAGTTGACAATGTTTCGCAATGAGTTTATGGATGCTATGGATGATTTGCAGAATATATTAGATACTAAGGTAGACCGTTGTGACGTGGTCGCATTACAAAATGTTTTTGAACAACGAGTCGAGGTTATCAAAAAAACGATGCGCGAATATATTGCTACAGCTCTGAAAGCTAACACTACGGTTTTTGCATTAGAATCACATACAACAGACGCAAAGGTGTATGAAACTAGTCAAAATAAAACTGCCATTGATACGATATGTGATTGCCAAGTATATGTGGAACCCAATTCGGGGCTGCAAAAAGCTCCTGAGCAGCAGATTGACTTGGACTCAAAGAAACCCAAACTTAACTTTACAGTCAAAAGAAGTTATTCAAGTCTTAGCCCTTAATCAGTGAGATTCAGTGAGGCTGAGTGAGAACAAATATGTAATTAAAAACGATTAATGAGCCTTTATTTTTAACATCTTAGTGAAAATGTTTTTAAAATTCTCTCGTTTACGGCTTTAAAACAAACCTTTGTAACCTTACCTTAATAAAAAACTGGCAAATTGCAAATCTTTTTGAGAATTATAACGAGATTGTTCAACAGCTTATGGTAAAATTGACACGAAAACTCTGGCTTTTATCAGCCTATATGACGCACGACGACGAGGTGGAGCCACCGCCGAACCTACTGAGGGATGCTCTGGCAGAGGATCTGAAACTTCCCTACTTTTGTGATTGCTAATTGTGCGTGAACCTTTGATGTTACGCTAGGCTCTAGAGAACTCCCTTGATCTCGAAATAAAGACTTCTATACTACCATTACTGCTCTGATTATATGGACATTTGTTTCAGCTTAGACACTTTGCACCCAGACTGCATAACGTACAGAGACTTCAGAAATACCAATTGAAACCTGTATCGCAGGAAGCTTTGATCAGCTCTTCCAACCGCATTCGACTTAGACGCGTATCTGCGGGTGAGCTTGATGAGTGAGTGAATGAGTTCTTGAAAGCTTCTGGCCTTTGAAAACTCAAGGAGGCAAAGAAAAACCCTTTAAGTGGATAATGAAGCTAGCGGACAATAGGTCTTCGAGCAGCGGACACTTCAACAAAGCCCATAAAAGTGGCTTTAGTAACGATTGTACAAGTCAGGGCTGCAAGTCCGAGTTAAAGAAAGACAAGAAAACCTCGCGAAGAGCCCTCTACGGAAGTGAAGGGCTTTCATGAGTCTCAAAGTTTACTTCACTGAGTTATCTGAGAAATGATGATAGTTGCTGAATCGTGAGAGACGAGGAGTCGTTGAAACTACTCCTGAATGCTCACTCTCCGTTGAACTATTTCACTGAAAAAGTGCCATTGGGAGTCCTTCGAGAAGGCACATTACTTGGGTGTTGAATTCATTTAGACTCAAGGTGTCATGTAGTTGACTGGCTTCCACCTACGCAAACTCTTTGAGATTAGACTACGTTCCGAATCTCTGGAAACTGGTTAAGGTAGCGTTAATAATGAAGGCCGGAAAGAGCTCTGACGTCGGTTCCAAAGTTTTCAGGCTCTTTAACTTATCCTTGTATCTGTAGGAAACGTTGTAGGGCACATTGGAAAATGCCGAGTATAACTTTATCAAAGGTGACCGTCTATCCTTCGCACAAATTCTGAAAGATTAATACGGGCCCTCGCAGGGTGGAGTGCATTCCCCACCGCTTTGGATCTTAGTAGTTAACCACCTACTTAAAGAACTTAGAGAAGGTGTTTGTTAGGTAACAGCCTGCGTTGACGAATATGACCGTGCCAGCAACGAAGTGTGCTCTGAGATTCAGGGAAGTTGAGCATATGTACGGGTTCGACAAATAACACGCTGAAATTCTCTTCTCCTTCAATAGCATACCTGAAAATTTGGCTATTCTTCGCTGCTTTTTTTTTTGATCACATATCGAAGTTTGGATAGGGAAAAGCCGCTATAGAATAGGCCCAGTGAGCTTTTTCATAGATGTTTCGAGGCTAGGAGAGCAGTTTCGAGAATAGTTTTCTGTACGAAGCTCTCTGTTATTTTAAACTTTAGGCCACCAGATCACTGTAGTGTCTTTCAGGTATAACTGGCTGCTTTTAAGGGCAATAGACGTACTGCTACGAAATGCATCCTCTTTCTGAGAGGTGAGCACTTATTTCGACAGCCCAGCAATGATACTATCGGTGGGCTCGCTAGTTGGGTGCCCAAAGCTGGTGAAGGAGTCTCTAACCTCACTAGAAAACCCAACGTCAAATTCGTTGGGGTGCATGGTCATAGCGGGGTATCCGCATTATGCATCCTTGCCCTGCTCATATTGGAATGTGACCGAGTTGGATCTTCACTGGCAACTTGCGATCTATCACTGCAACAATGAAGCTAGCGTTCGCTTAGCAGGTGCCGTAGAGAAGATCTTCTGAACTGCTTGCAATAAGTATTCAAGCGACAAGGCTAAAAATCTTAATGGATGCAAGGTTGTTTATATAATGGTGAGGTGGAAACACCCAGACATTTTTTGCTCCATTGCAAAGACTGAGCAAGACTGAAGTTGTGTTTCAACTGTAAACTTCGATCAACCAGTAAAGCAGAAACTCATGTTAGTCATCTCAAAAACCTTTGTGATAGGCTCAAAGCGCTTTGTGGATTTGCAAGGGTCTTATGAGCTATTATATAGGAGTTTTAGATAGTACAATGGACCGGTCCTCTAAAAAGTCCAAGTGAGATAACTGGTCCAAGTGACATAACTGGTAGGATCGACCTCTTAATCTAACCTAACCGTACTGAAGATATGGGTAAAAGCACATAGCAATTCTTTTCAAATTTTCTTTCACACGAGTTTAATGAAGACCAAAAATGTGAAAGAGTTTTTGATGAAAAAACGGATTTATTCCATCAACCAACCTCCGCATTCATCTGATTTAGCACCAAGTGACGATATTTTATTTGAAAATCTAAAAACGAACATGAAAGGAGTCTTATAGGCGGATACCACGCCATTCAAGTAGCCATAAACAAGGTGCTAAAGAACATTCTTATTAATAATACTATAACAAATTTATGAATAAAAACAATAATTTAATCTGCGTGTGGGTGTAAGCACAATTATGTAAACTAGTATCAAATTCTTCTATCAAAACAAGTAAATCCATGGGAAATATAAAACAATTTTATTGCACTTGAATTTATTTACCAAATATTTTGCCATAAATTATTGGATTCCTTCCTTCCTGTGTCTCCACACACACACACACATACATACGTATGAATAAATAAAATTCATTTAATCGCTCGCAAAAATTCCTTCTTTGTTGTGGCCTCCCCAAAGTTTTTTGAGCCATAATTTTCATAAAATGATTTGCATAATTTTATCTCAAAGGTAATGCCTCAACTTTTGGCATGCAAAAATTTGTGCGAATAAATACGGGAGCTTGTATGCGTTCAAATTGTTTGCAGCACACTTTTCTGCCAAAAATTTGTGAAACATGCAAATTTTCGTGGAACATCATAAAACACTCATACACCCCAGCCTCAACCCTGCTCACTTATGATTCGCGTATTTCAGCGGTTGTGTGGCGCCGGAGCGATTTGCTTGAGCAAAAGCATGCAAAATACGAAGGATAAAAAAGACAACGAAAGCAGCAAGCTTCCGCTTGGTTTGAAAATCTTAAATTTTTTAAAGCTGGCTGAAATTTTTCAAATAATATAAAGGAGAGCATAAGAGCAGAGCAGCTTTTCTACGATGTGTTTTTTGTTGTCGATGATGGCATTCTCAGCAAATATTATAAACAGATTTGTATTATTGCCTTCAAGTATATCCTTCCACTTAACAACTACCCAATAAACATTAGAATTTACCACTAAACTACTTTTTATACAGACCTGAACCACGTCGCCATGTTGACCACCAGCGGCAGTAAAAGTCAGTACACACACGTACGGTAGCCGGTCCTGCTTGGGTCGGTACAACTCCAGAGAGTAGGTTAGGCCGATGTCTCCATAGTAGGTACGATTGCAGCCTGCAATAAGTAACGGATTAGTAAGTGGAATGAAAGGTAAAGGGTGTTTGTATAAAAGATATGGTTTTCAAGAAGGAAGGAAACGATTATGAATTAATGTTATGGTCAAGAATTTAGTTCTATTGAAAAGATAAGGGTTCGCCATTATGTTGCAAAAATTATATCGAATAAATTTCAGTCGAGAGGTCCAATTTTCGACCACTTTTTTACAGCATTTGAGGTTATAAATCAGAAAAAAGGCGCGTCAGTCGACCTGCACTTATCTGCGGAGACAAGCGACTTCACATAACTCATGATTTTGGAGGCCATGCAACAGATCCTCGACACGAGATAATGCGCTCGCCGTAAGTTTCCTTCAATGAATTGATTTCTTCGTTGGCTATATGGCATATAGTGCCGTCTTGTTGGAACCATAGTTTGTCCACGTCAACATCCTCCAGTTTAGGTACGAAAAAGGCACTAATATGGCTCTATAGCATTCCTCATTGACTGTGACACTAAGGCAGACTTTATTTTTGAAAAAATATCTTCTTCTTTATTGGAGCGGCAGTCGTTCTTCCTTTTCACTATTTGGCACCAGTTGGAGATTCCAAGCGTAGCCAGGTCCCTCTACATCTGGTCTTTCCAACGAAGTGGAGGTCTTCCTATTTTTCTGCTTCCCCGTCGGGTACTGCGTTGAATACTTTCAGAGTTGGAGTGTTTTCGTCCATTCGGACGACATTACCTAGCCAGCGTAGCAAGACGGGTTTGAGTTTTTGTTCGTAGAGAGAGGACTTTACTTCTTAATTGCCTAATCAGTCCAAAGATTTTGATATTGGTGTTGGTGTTTCGAGATAGACGAAATTACCTACGACCGCGAAGTTGTGACTAATAATAGTGACGTAAGAGCCAATTTGCGAGTGCGACGACTGTTTACTAGATGACAGGAGATATTTCGATTTGCTCTCGTTCACTACCAGACGCATATGCTTCGCTTCCTTATCCATTCTGAAGAAAGCAGAGCTAATTAACCAATGATATTGATGTCATCGGCGTGCGGTGAAAATTGTACACACTTATAGGAGATGGTACCTTCTCTATTTAGTTATTCTGCACGAATTAGTTTCTTCAAGAAGAAGGCGCATGAAAGAGATTCGCTTTGTTTGAAATCTTGTTTGGTAACGAACGGCTCGGAGAGGTCTTACCTGATCTTGATGGAGCTTTTGGTATTGCCCAAAGTCAGTTTTGCGGCGATACCAAATGCAGACATCGCGACATAAAGACAGCTCATTTTTGTATTCTCAAAACAGCTTTGAAGTGGAGGCAAAGGTGACGTGTGTCGACTCTCTTTTCACGGGTCTCTTCCAAGATTTGGCGCATTGTGAATATCTGGTCAGTTGTTGATTTTTTCTGCCTAAAGCCACACTGGTAAGGTCCAATCAGTCGGTGGGTTTTAATCTTTAAGATAAAACTCTCGACAGAACCTTAGAGATAGATACGGTACGTTTTTGTGGATTAGGCAGAGCACACTTAATTTCCAATCTTTGGGCATGCTTTTCTCCATCGATCCCCGCTGCTTTGTTGTTCTTTAGGTGGTAATTGTTATTCGAACTCTTCATGTTTGGGGAATGGTACGTCTGCTCCATTACCACCAATTGGGGAATCGGGTTCACCATCTCCTGGCGTTATGCCATTCAGCATGTTGGAGAAGTGTTCCCTACATAATTTTATTGCGCTATGGTCATCAGTCACGATCACCTTTGAGAATTCTAAGAGAGTACGAGTATGCTCCGGTCTTCAAACCTTCTGTTAGTCGCCGAAGCTTTTCGCAGAATTTTTGAACATTACCTCTCTCAGCCAGCTTGTAAAGCTCTTCCTACTCACGCATTTCGGTCTCTCTCTACTTTTGTCTGCCGCTTTCCTCTTCAACTCTCGGTATCTGCCCCAACCCTCACGTGTGTTGAAAAAATGTGGACCAATGAAAATCTCTGCTCATAGAGCCCACCCAACAGAGACTTTTTAAGGTTGTATGACATTAGTTTCAAGATTCTTATTACTCTTATCACGGTAGCGGTAACCATCGCGTTTAAGGAGCATTAACCAAAGGTGTGACGCGCTTGATGCTCGTTCGGCTTGAATTCTTGTACCAGTTGGAATTGTAAGCTCAATAGCTAAGATCCTACGGCAAAATTTTTCATGAAGTGGTTGGGCATACCTACATTTTCGGTACTTTGGATCACAGCATTAACGGCGTCTCTGAGGAAATTATTCACTAGCGTAAGCATGGTGGGAAACTGATCAATGGTTACCATTGGCCAAATATTGAAAGTAAAAATGGGAAACTTGAAAGCCCGGCTCAATTATTGCTTGAATTCTCTTCTACGATCATATATCTTCTCTGCAGCCCTTCAATAAATTGAATTTACTTTTTAAGGAATAAATCTATCAGATTTCACTTATCTTTACATGAAGTATTTTGCTGAGCGGTAAAGCGGATTACTGATGGCTAAAATTCAAGGAAAAACTTCTAGTAGAAAGATGACATCTGCCTTTTATCTGAAAACTTTCATTCCAACAAAAGGAGCATATTTCAGTTGATGACTGTGCTATACGGGGAATTAATGCTAACACCACACACTTCCCGCATTCTTGTTATGGCTTGCTATTTTCATTGTGACTAAAGTTGTTGACATTCATTAGATGCTTCGCTGCTTTGTCATCTGCATCCGCAAAGCTAGCAATAATCCTCGAATCGTGCGCTACCGCTCTAGTCATTCTCGGCGGCATGGAAGTTACGAAATGGAGTGAAAGACTATGCATTGGAGATGACTTGGTCTGCAACCTGCAGTTATGGCCGCATTTATTATAAGGACTGCGACTTCACAGCAGCCACAGCCGCAACAGTCTGTGCCATTAATGCGGTTTTATGCGATTGTTCACTTCTGCTGCATTGTCTTATTTCAGTTGGTTCGGTGATGCTGGTGGCTTCTGGTGTCTGTCATAATTTGCCGAATTACGAATGTTATTGTTGTTACGCTTTTTGAATTTGCAGTACTTCTCTTTTATTAGCGTCTAATTTAAGGCCATCAAAGCCGCCGAGCAAGTCGTGGGTTGAAGTGCTTGCCACGAAGCAATGAGCGTCAAAACCAGGAAATTGTTTTGGAGTAGCTTTCTCTCAGCAGTCCTAATGAAGCAACATGAAGGGGAACAAAAGCATTGTTGCATTTATTCCGAAACTGCGTTACAATTTTCGAAATTGAATTCTTTACGCAACTTTTGCACAAATCCAAGGCATAACTTCTACAACCTTGAAACTGGCGGATTTTTAGTTAATTAAATTAAATTAAAAATTTTCTATAACTGAACAGAACTCTGTTGTGCAAAAATTAGAAATATGCGTTAAATGTGATCTGAACCACTTGAACAATAATGAAATTTATGTGTTTTCGTCTCTAAGGTGTCTATAAGGCGTCACTAGAATAGAGGTTATGTATGTGTTTCTACAAAGATCCTTCCAAATACATGGGCAAAACCATTGGCACAGAATATGTTAGGAAGATATTGAATTCTGCGCGACGAGCTTTGATATTTTCAAAATTCTCGATAAAAAAACTTTTCCAATATCCGGTTCGCAGCCGAGGAATAGACCACTTAGATAACATATCTATGGAAAAGTCCTCGCCATGACAGATACAGAGCGCTGCTAGAGTTAACTTCATACGATTTTTAGTTAGCACTAACCTTATATCATTTTGAGTGGAGCAGTTTTTGTTATTGTGAAAAGCTGAATAACAAGGAATTTCGCGTGTTGATCAAAATTGCTTTTTGTAGAGCACAAATATAGTTGAAGCAAAATCTTGGCTTTGTGGCAAGTTTCCGAACACTGTACCAAGAAAATCAAGAATCAAGGATTGGTATTACGCTGAACGCAGTGGACGTCGAAAAGAGGTTGTTACCGACGAACCATCAAAAAAATTCACAAAATAATTTGGATAACCGTTAAGTGAATTTGTTCGAGATAGCAGGCGCGAGTACTCGTATGTTACGAGTATAGTATTCATAAGTTTTTTGATATGAAAAGCACTGTGCAAAGCTCAATTTCGACCAAAACAACGATGACTTGATAAATCGGATTAGTGTTTGGAGATGTTCAAGCGTAATGAACCCGATTTTCTGAGTCAATGCGACAGTTGAAACATGGATATATGACAAATAGACGCCTCAGTCCAATCGGTAGTTCGCTGAATCGTTTTTACCATATCCCTCGAAAAAATTGATCTATTATCTTCATCGATTTTCTTGCATACAAGATCGTAATATACCTTAATCTGAGATTGAGACAACTATAGCCATTAGCGAGACCAGCATATATTCAATATTCCAAAAACATTTGACAACAAAAAAATTATTTATGTTCAATCGCATACTAGTTGTAAACCCTTTCGAAAATTTTTCTAAAATTACGATTGTGGTGCTTCGATTACATGTGTGTTTCCAGATAAAGCTATTTCCGAACCAAGCACTTTCTAGAAAGTGGTTGCTGGAATTTGTTGGAAAAAAACAGGACATGCCACAATAATACCATAAGAACAACGCAGAGTAGTGAATTCAATTTCAAAAGTATTGAAATCTTATTTTCGATGATTAATATTTGTTTTTGTACTCTATTCTCGAAATATAAAAGACAACATACGCACATATAATGGGTGATCCAAGTAGAAGTACTCTTTTTAATAGTCTTTCTTTGACAGATTATACGTAAGTCGTGTCAAAAAGTCACCTTATTTTTGTTCAGTATTGTTTGGAATTGCATTATGGAAAGACTTATGTCACGATATGTTATGATCGGCCTACTACTACAAGTAATACTTTCATACTATTCGCAACACCATCATCTATCTTGAGACCCAGCATTCATTACTGGATAATTTTCGACCGAATATACCGAGTCCAGAAAACAGTGAAGGAAATATAGCAGCCGTAACTGAGAATGTACAGGAAGACAGTGGAGAGTCGATTCGGTGCCGTTCACAACAACTTGGACTGATGTATGGAACGACTTGACGCAATTTACGTCGTAGTCGCTCGAACTCCCAAGCGACATTGCTTTGCTCTATGGGCTCTTGTGAAGTTCCGAGAAGATCCGATGTTTTTGAGCCAAATTTTGTTCAGTGATAAAGTCCATTTCTGGCTCAATGGGTGTGTAAACAACCAGGATTGTAGCATTCGGGGTGAGATACAAGCGCTGTCATTTCATTCAGAAGAAAAAAAAAACGGTTTGGTGGGGTTTATCCATATTTCTTCAAAAATAACACCGGTTAAAATGTAACTATCGATGACGACCGTTATCTCGCCATTATATTGGACTATTTGATGTGAAAATTGAAGCTAATGATTTCGCCGTGGTTTCAACAAGGCGGCGCCACCTCCCACACATCGGATCAATCAACGGATTTATTGAGAGAACACTTCGATGATCAGATAATATCACGTTTTGGGCCGGTTGATTGGCCACCAAGATCGTGTTATATGAGCATATGAAAACTATGTTGATAATCCCGCTTCGATTAAAGCCTTGAAGCAAGGCATCATGCGTGTCATTTATCGGTTACCAGTCGAAATGCTGGAACAAGTCATCGAAAATTGGATTCAACGGATTGATCATCTGAGACGTAGTCACCGGCAACATTTGAAAAAATTAATGCTCTAAAAACAAATACCAAAAAATTTTCTTTCGAATTATAATAAATATTCACCATTAAATTTGCAGTTTCTGCTTCTATCCTTTAAAGGGAAGGGAACCTTGAAATGGATCGCCTTGTATATAAAATCGTTTTAGTTATGTCTCTTTGTTCATTTCTCCGTCTGTCTGTATATACGCGAACTAATCTCTCAGCTTTTAGGATATCGTACGAAATAATGTTGCTTTTTGCCAAAAATCTGCTAATCTGCTCATTTGTTGGAACTGTATAGCTGCCATACAACCAACCGATCCCACTCAAGTTCTTGTAAGGAAAGCTTTTTTATTTCACAAGCCATCTTCACGGAATTCGACAGGAATTATTGTCCAAAGCAGCGCTGTACTGTACCGTTTTCACAACAGTCGGGTCTACGACACCGGAACGCATCCGGATTTTATCCGGTCAAGGGCTGTCAACTCGGCAGATTTCTGCCGCTACAACAAGGACAGCGGAGATATTATTCAGATTGGATAGCGGTAGCATATAGCTGTCACACGAACTCATTGATCAAACTCAAGTTCTTTTGTGGAACCTTCGTTATATGTGAAGGGTATAATTGAGTTAATGATTTTTTTTATTTTTATTTTTATGTTTTATTTTATTTTTATTTTTTATTTTTTTTTTTATTCAGTAAATATCTCTGAAATCTTTAACATTTGTTTCCTTGACATTTGTCTAGCGGTCTACTGGCACATTCATGCACAGCTGTCAAGGATCTCTTAGTTCGAGTGGCATACGCCTGCAGCAACGAAAATAAACATTTGACATAAATATAAAATAAACAATTAAAGATTTAATCAGTTTCGTATTTGGAAACTTGTTGTTGCTGTTTAATTTGAGGCAAACAACGGTACACAACTTAACTTGTGATTATTTGTGAACACTTGTGGGCAAAAAAACAAACAACA